>CM016722.1:40737597-41337597 GCA_005771605.1 Scutellaria baicalensis
ACAGTTTGTTTATATGTTTGTGTTATATTCCATGACACTTATATTTTGTTTATTTTTAAATTGTAGATGTAATAGGACGCATTGCTAATGTTGATTGTCCTTACACAAAGCATTGTGATAATCGAATTTCGAGATGGATAAAGATCATTTTGGAAGATACAAAGTATTAATTCTAAATCTTCATTTAATCTTAAGGATATATTGTTTATGGTTTCGCTTTTAATTTCAGTTTGCATGTTGTTATTTATCTTCATTTAATCTTAAGGATATATTGTTTATGGTTTCACTTTTAATTTCAGTTTGCATGTTGTTATTTCCCTATTAACTTAGTTTCATGTACTTTAGAGGGGAACGAGTTAGTTGTACTCTATGGGATGAGTATGTGGATGAGGTGTTGAATTGTGTAAGGAATGGTGGTGATGAACCTTCTGTAATTGTCTTACAGTTTTGTCGTGGCAAACTTTATCAAGGTGAATTCTATGTCTTGAATTTTGAATTATATTCTGTTTTGTACTTTATTTTGTAAATTATTTTCTTTTTTTCCATATAGATTTGAGTTTGTATTATGTTTGGAAATTAATTTCAGTTTTGTATTATAGACGAGGTTACAATTTCAACAACATTTAATGCTACCAAGATAATAATTAATGGTGATGATTCTGAGTTTTCTGATTTTCGAAGAAGGTAATGTATTTTTCCTCTAAATGTTATTTTTTGCCTACAACAATACCTTATCTTTATTCAAAATTTTCCTCTAAACTGAATTTTTATTTAAATGATATATACTTTTTGACAGGTTGAATGAGACTATAGATGCCATGGGATCAGTTCATCCACTGTCCATGAATTCAATATGCTACGACGGGGGTGATTCCAGTAATCACTCTTCATTAAGTAGGACTATTGAACATCTAAAATATTCAGGAGAGGTTAGTATTTTCTTATAATTCAGTTATCATATTCAGTCACTTCCTTTCATACTATTCTGATTAAGTCGAAGTGTTATTGAGTGTGGATTTTTGAAAGTAATAGTAAATTTGCAAATTACCAAGGTTGAAATGAATTCTGCAATTTTTTGTTGTGTTACTAGGATATCAATATATAATGAATTTATCTATATCTTAAATATGTTTTGCTTTGTTGTATTAGGTTGGAAGTTTCTGGGTGAATGCTAGAATTATCAATATTGAGAGTGATTACTGGTGGTACATTTCATGTATCAAATGTTATAGGAAATTTGACCAAGTTGAAGACAAGTTCTATTGCTCAAGTTGTGATGTGTTTTCAGCTTATGGGACTCCTAGGTAAGAATTGGTATTTCTATTTATAGTTTGATTGTTTCAGATTACATTACAGCTAAATTTTGTAAAATATTTGACAGATATAAGGTTGAGGTGTTGGTTCAAGACACTACTGATAATGCAAGACTCATGTTGTGGGACCAACAATGTATCGAATTGCTTGGGAAAACTGTCACAGATATTCGAGAAAGTTTAAATGAGGTATTTATATCAGTACTTATTCACTAATTTCTTCCATTATTTGATTATTGTACTTATAATCTCATTCACTTATATATACTGAAGCAGGCAGATGACAATGAAACAATTCCAGATTCAGTGAAGTGGTTGTTGGATCAAGAGATTTATTTCAAAGTTCAAGTGAAACCTGATCAAACTTCAAACTACCATGGTTCTTATACCGTAAAAAAGGTTTCAAGAGATGGTACCCCATTTCTTAGATCTGATTCTTCAATCAAGGGAAGTGAGGTATATTTTTACTTATTCTAATATTTCATATATTGCTGTATTTTTTATAATTATGTAATCTGATTCTTTAATCAAGGGAAGTGAGGTATATTTTAATTAACTTATTGTAATATTTCATATATTGCTGTAGTTTTTTTTTATAATTATGTAATCTGAAACTTTGATTTCTATCTCAAGGGCTCAGTTAAACTCATAAATAAAGGAATTCAAGGAACTAACCATGGCAAAGTTGGTGTGGTGAGTTTGTAACTATGATCAACAATTATGTTAACACATTTGTTAGTATCTTAATTGCTTACGTATTAATATGTATTATAGGAGAAAGCTGCTGATGATGAGGTTACAAGTCCAGTTAAGACTCAATCAAGCATTAACAAGGGCAAAAAGGTTATTGAGGTCTCCAGTGTTAAGAGAAAGCTGCTGGATGATTTTGCAGAGGATCTTTTGGATGACAAGAAGAAAAAAGTTTGCATTAAGAATGAAGAAGACTGAAATGGATGTTCTCTTTTTGGTGTCATGAACAAGTCTTTTAATTAGTTCTCTACTGGACAATGGGTGGTTTTTGAAGTGTTTCCTATTTTGTTCTTTTGATGGTAACAAATTTTATGTTAACTTTTTGATTGGCCAGATCCTAAGTACTATATTATGTGATTTGGATCTTATTATGTCAATTATCTATCGTATTTTCAATTTTAGTTTCGTCCTGTTCAAACTTGAAATTTTTTGTGATTTTTGTTTATGTTTTATTGAATTGTGGTTTTTTACCCGTTATATATGAGATGGATTTGTAGATTACTAAAGGTGTGAAGTGTTCCTTTTTTTTTTTTTTTTTTTGTGTGTGTGTATGTTTTTCAAGAAATTGTTTTGTACTAAATATTTTTCTAACTTAAACAATTAACTTTGAATAACAGATTTTAATAACAATTTTTAATCAATTAGTTGAGTTTGTTATATAACTTTGTACCTTAAAAAAAGGGCATAATATAAAACCTCTTCTATGAACCTCTTCTATTTTGGGAAATGTTTGTGTACTTACTATTTTACCCTTTTTAGGGTATTTTCTCAATAAAAAATAAAAGGATAATTTGGTAAATATGTATTTTCAGATTTTCAAAATTTAGGGACTAATAATAACCTATAGGTTAGGAAGATATTATATCAAAACACAATGAAGAAGGCAAATAGACAGACTGAGAACGCATAGAAAGAAAGCAAAGCAGAGTGAAGAAGGCAAATGTATTTTCAGATTTTCAAAATTTAGGGACTAATAATAACCTACAGGCTAGGAAGATATTATATCAAAGCAAGGCAAATAGACAGACTGAACGCATAGAAAGAAAGCAAAGCAAAATGAAGAAGGTAAATAGAAAGAAGGCATTGAAAACAGTGAAAGTATTGAAGCTTTTCAGATTTTTTAAAGTGTGCTAAGTGTCCCTTCATATTCCTCCTCTAAAACATGTATATATAGAAATTGGAAGTGTGTTTTCATTTCCACTTTGCAAACTTGAATCTAAAAGGTACATATGCACCTATTTTCCCAATAAAGGCATCACCAAATCAATATCAAACACTACTTTACAGAGTGGTTTAAGATTTGAAAAGTTAAATTTGAATAATGTCCATAGAGAGATTATTTTATCTTTTAAATTTGATACATATCAAATTTAAATCATTTTCACATTGATTATTGGCTTTGTTAATGTTCCACTTAAGTTCTGATCCTATAATTAATCAAATCATTTCATATTTAAAAGTATATTCAAATCATACAATGTACATCGACATGCATGAATAAAGCCTATTTAGACCTTATTTGTTATAATTATAGGTTAATTTGTAAGTTCAGTCTTTTACATAATTTGACCACAATATATAAAAGTACAGTTAATTATATAGGAATACAAATTAGAATTTCTTTATAGACTGTCATTCTTGATTGTAAAGAGAGCATGGTACTGTTATACATAGTATAGTAATCATACAACTTTACAAATTGCATCATAATATTAATTGCATATCAATATAAATATGAATTTGAAGTAGAGTACTTATCTTTATAGACCATCATTCTTGACTTGGATTTAGTGTTTCTGTAGATAGAATGGTCCACAAGTTCCTGCAATATGACAAATAAGGTTGGGTTAGTGGTTAAAATACTCATTATAGAAAATATAAACTTTCATTTGAGAGACAGAAGCTATTTATTAAATTTGAGAGAAGTCAATCATAAAGCATTGCTTTTCAATACAATTTAGAAAAGATACAAACTTTTTGCAGGTTATGTCAGGGACTTTGCCGTCCATTTTTGTAGAGTCTTTTGGTATTCCAAAGATCACCACATTGCTTTACAATTATCCCTTTTATATAATGTATTTTAACACACTCCATTAGTTTCTTTTCATTGCATTTCTTCTTCTTGATGTAAAAGATTTAGGAATCTGTTTCTCAGGATATATTTCAACACACAAATACAAACATTTGGAAGAAGTGTTATGTTATTCAAGTTCTGTGACAATATTTACAGGTCTAATGAGGAAGCTTACAAGATCTGAGGTTATTGGAAGGAAAAGAAGATATGGGGCCATTCAAGGTATTTAGAATAGAGTAGATTCATGTTGTTTTGTTGAGAGTTTTAGGACTTCATCAGATAAAGACAAAGAATGTGATCATTTTCTATTATTGGATATACATCTATAGATTCCACTTGAAAACAAAACTCCTATTTTTACATGTTTTTGTGTCTATAGAAACAAATCAAAAAACAGATCTAAGTGTGTAATAAGCAGACTAACCATTACATCATATAAACCTTTTGTAAACCCTTCATCATGCAAAAGTTATCCAAATTTTCCAAAAGTTTCCTTGCATGTAATAATCACACATTAGTTTCAAAGTGGTGACAATATATACTTAAAAAAATTGAAAAGAAAAATAAGTTGTGCCAATGAATAGATCCATGTAAATAAAAAAAAAATCTAAATAATTGATTACCTATTTATCAAGCGTCAATGACCATCCATCTTCTGATGCTGCGAAATTATATTTGTTTAGAGTATTTTCGATTTGGAGTACATGGGGTCAGATCCTCACAACGAGACACTAAATTTCTACTTCTTAACCCAAAAATTTACAGATTCACCACACAGATCAACATTTTTCTACACAAAATTTTTCAGATGTTGGAAGAAAAGGTTGTAGATTAATACATGGTCGACATGGAAAACAGAATGTAAATAACTCTTTCCGAAAATCCCGAATCTGTGCACAAAAATTCAACATGCGATGTTTAAGGGGGAGATAAAGTTTAAAAAGTGAAATGTAAGACTATTAAAAGCAATCTTTAACAGGAATTAAAGAAGGCACATAAACTTCTTTCAAGATCTTCCCTCCTCAGTCGTTGCTCTTCAGTTGGAAGCTCTTCAGCTAGAGGAAGGTTTTTGACTTCTCTATTTGGATTTTTAGGGACACCTTGGGACATGCGAGAAAAAAAAATCACAAGGGTTGCTTCTGGATAGAGGGGATTAACAGGGGAGGAGATGTGAGGGTTGTTTTAGTCAGAAGGGTTGCTTCTAGAAATGCAACTTTCTCCACATTTACATCAAGTTACTTTATTATCTTCACAATAAGGAAATACAAGTGTTAATAAATCAGTGATAATTTATGATTTGTTAATTTCTAATAAAATCTAATGTATTTTTAGTACTAGAAAATTAAAGTGATATTTCGTATAATTAATGATAGTATTTGCAATTTTAATATTATACCAATATATGTAGGCTATTGATTATCTGAGTTGTGTATTATATAATTTTCCTTTTTTTTTTTTCCATTTTGCTCTCTTTATCTTTTTGTATTTGTTTGCATTTTATAGAAAACATCAATCAAGTGGAAGATAATTGTGGCTACGTCGAAAGGCAGCGTACTCAAGGCGACATATTGGCATCATCATTAACTCCTTTAAGAGGTATATTATTGATGGTATTTATATACTTTATTTTCAAATGAATATTGGTTTCGCACTTAAAATACATTACTTATTATTCACATTTGAGTTTGATAGGTGAATTTGTACATTCCCCATGCTTTCGAACTAAGTCTACTTTTGTGGTTGGAGGGTCATTACATGATCAGTATTCATCCTCATTGTTACAAAATACAAAAGAATCTGGTGGTATTGATTTGACTTTGTATAATGATTGTATACAATCAAGTTCAAGTGCATATCAAGTAGTGGGACAATCTGTTCAATCTCAAGATACACAAAGTTTGGAGGTCATAAATGAATCTTACGGTGAGTAATATCAACTATTAACTTTTTTAATCAATAATTAATATTTTGTTGTTGTGCTCTTTCACTCACATGTTTATGTAATTAAATTAAATTTTTATGATGGATTGTTCATTTTTAAACAATTATTGATATTTATTTTTACACGCTTCCACTCATTTGTTTATGTGATTGTTTTCGTAGGTCTTGGTCATATGGATGTCGAGAACATTTTAAATCCAATAGGTATGATATACACTATTTTAAATCATATGAACTTTTAAGTATTTCTTAATTTTTTAACTTAAATACCTAAATCTATGTGCAGATTATTGGGATATCGGAGACCCTGCCTTCAATTGTCATTTTTGTGGAGCATTGTTTTGGTATGATGAGAGATTGCGATCATATTTTAATTCAAGAAATCCAAAATACACTCTTTGTTGTTATCAAGGAAAAATTCAATTACCACCATTGAAAGAAGTACCTAGAATTTTGCATGATTTGCTTTATGGGGTTAATGAGAAGAGTAAACATTTCCTGGACAATATTAGATCTTATAACAACATGTTTTCATTTACATCTTTGGGAGGAAAAATTGATTACTCTCCAAATCAGGGCAACTCTCCTCCAATTTTTAAATTACATGGTCAAAATTTCCATCTTATTGGAAGTCTTCTACCTGTAGAAGGTTCTGTACCTAAATTTGCCCAATTATATATTTACGATACTGAGAATGAGATCCAGAATCGTTTGGCTTCCGTCAGGTTTGTAAAAACTACACTCATTGTTTTTATATGTTTACATTTTTTTTTTGGTAAATACAATTATCTATTTAAAGAATTATAAGATGAATACCAAGTAATGTTCCTGATTTTTTGTTGTTTTATTGTTACTTTTAATTTTTTTTTCCTTGGAATAGGAAGAAGGAAGATGTGAGTTCCCTCCACGCAGAGATTGTTTCTGATTTGAAATACATGTTGGATCAACACAATGTTCTGGTTAAGACATTTAGAATGACAAGACAAAAAATTTTAGAGAATGGAAACACTGATATAAGGTTGAAGCTCACAGGACGTAGAGGTACGGATCCTAGAAGATACAATTTACCTACAATCTCTGAGGTTGCAGCACTTATAGTTGGTGATTTTGATGAAGGTTTGGGTGATCGAGACATTATAGTAGAAACTAAATCTGGTCAACTAAAAAGGATAAATGAGTTGAATGCTGCTTATTTAGCACTTCAATATCCTCTTCTTTTTCCATATGGTGAGGATGGTTATAGAGAAGATATATCATTCTCAAAGTCATGTTCTATTTCGGGTGGTGGTAGGAAAAAAGTTAGCATTAGAGAATGGTTTTCTTATCGTTTACATGAGAGGGAAAATCAACCTTCAACGATTTTATTTTCTAGGAGACTCACTCAGCAGTTTATTGTTGATGCATACACCATGATAGAATCTGCAAGGTTGACATTTATACGTTTGCATCAAAAACAATTAAGATGTGAAATGTATAAAGGTTTGAGTGAGGCACTTTTACGTGGTGAGGTCGATCCACGTACACAAGGCCAACGGATTATATTATCTTCGTCATTCTATGGTGGGCCACGATTTATGATTCAAAATTATCAAGATGCAATGGCCATATGTCGATGGGTTGGATACCCTGATTTGTTTATTACATTTACATGTAATCCAAAATGGCCGGAGATAGTACGATTTCTTGATAAGCGAGGTCTAAGAGCAGAGGATCGTCCTGACATAGTTTGTCGTGTGTTCAAAATGAAACTTGATGGATTGATAAAGGACTTTCGGTCTAACAAAGTATTTGGAACTGTCAAAGCAGGTATCGTGACATTAAGTTTTAGTGTGTTTTAAATCTATTATGATTTGTTTGTTATAAGCATTACTAATACATGATTCATTTACTTCTTTTAGTGGTGTATACTGTTGAATTTCAAAAGAGAGGATTGCCGCACGCCCACATTTTGTTATTTCTCTCCAAAGAAAGCAAATATCCAACGGCAAGTGATATCGATCGCATAATCTCTGCTGAAATACCTGATGAAAAGAGTGACCCAACTTATTTTAATGTGGTTAAAGAGTTTATGGTGCATGGACCATGTGGGAAGACAAGACCAAACTCACCATGCATGGTCGAAGGTCGATGTACAAAACATTTTCCTAAGAGATTCATGGAACAAACCACAATTGATGATGATGGATATCCAGTGTACAAGCGTAGAAATAATGGGAGGACTATTTTGAAGAATGGCACAGAACTTGATAATAGATTTGTTGTGCCACACAATAGAAATTTGTTGTTGAAGTATGGTGCACATTTAAATGTGGAATGGTGCAATCAATCTCGATCAATCAAATATTTATTTAAATATGTCAATAAAGGTCATGATCGAGTCAGCACAACGTTTTATGATTCTGCAGGCAATGATGATTCTTCTCGGGTTATTGATGAGATTAATATGTTTTATGACTGCAGATATATATCTCCATGTGAAGCTATGTGGAGGATTCTTGGTTTTGAGATTCAATATAAGTATCCTCCTGTTGAGCGTCTTGGATTACATCTAGAGAGTGAACAAAATGTTGTGTTTTCTGATTCAGATTCCATTGATGTTGTCTTAGAAAAACCAAGTGCTAATCAAAGCATGTTCATTTCTTGGTTTGAAGCTAACAAGAAATATCAAGAGGCCAAACGTCTCACGTATGCGGAATTTCCACAAAAATTTGTTTGGAAACAACAATCAAGAGAGTGGGTTCCTCGAAAAAGAGGTTTTTCACTGGGACGTATTTTTTATGTTCCTCCTGGTACTGGTGAGAAGTACTATCTTAGGTGTTTGCTTAACGTAGTTCGTGGTCCTGAAAGTTTTGATGATATCAAAAGGGTTGATGGAGTTCGATATTCCACTTATCGTGAGGCGTGTTATGCCTATGGTCTATTAGATGATGACAAGGAATACTCTGATGGAATAATAGAAGCAAGTCAATGGGCATCTTCAGCATCTTTGAGATATTTATTTGCAACATTGTTGAGTTCAAAGTCATTAAGCCGTCCGGAGATAGTATGGGAAGAATGTTGGAAATATTTATCTGATGACATATTATATAGACAACGCAATCTTTTGAACCATCAAGGTATGAACATTTTTATTAGCTCAACTAAATATTAAATATAGAATTATGTATAATTTTCTTCTTCTTTTTCTACATGTTACTATTATTTATGATCTATGTATATTTTGTCATATTTTCAGATTTGCACCTAACTGATGATGAGCTGAAGAACCTAACATTGGCTGAGATTCAAAAATTATTGTGTAAATTGGGATCAAGTTTGAGAGACTTTGATACAATGCCCATGCCTGATATGCGTAGTTGTTCTAGATATCATAATCGTTTAATATATGATGAATTGGATTACAATCGTATAAAATTGGCTGAACAACTAACGGGAATGGTGAGCAGCTTGAATGAAGAACAACGAAATGTATATGAAACAGTTCTACAGGCGGTGAATAGTGATGATGGTGGTGTGTTTTTCGTCTATGGATATGGAGGCACTGGGAAAACTTTTGTCTGGCGAACATTATCTGCTACTATTCGTTGTAGAGGTGAAATTGTTATTAACGTAGCATCGAGTGGTATAGCATCTCTTCTACTTCCGGGAGGACGAACTACGCATTCTAGATTTGTTATCCCTTTAAATCCTCATGAAAATTCTACATGTGCTATCAAACAGGGTAGTCAATTGGCTGAACTAATTGTGAAATCTAAACTCATTATTTGGGATGAAGCCCCAATGATGCACAAATATTGTTTTGAAGCTTTGGATCGGACTTTAAAAGATATAATGCAGTTAGAGAATCCGCTTAACAGTGAGAGGCCATTTGGTGGGAAAATTATTGTTTTTGGTGGTGACTTCCGTCAAATATTGCCTGTTATCCCAAAAGGTAGTAGGCAAGATATTGTTCATGCTACGATAAATGCATCTTATGTTTGGCAGAAATGTAAGGTACTAAGACTTACAAGGAATATGAGGCTAGAAAGTACCAGGGAATGTGATGGTTTGACTGAATTAAAGGAGTTCTCTGAATGGATTTCAAAGATTGGGGATGGGGTAATAGGCGTTGAAGAGGATGGTCATTTAGTTGTTGATATTCCGAGTGATATATTATTGAAAAACACACTTGATCCATTATCGACTATTGTAAATAGCACATATCCTGATTTTCTGAAGAATTCTGATGATCCAAGTTCACTTGAAAATCGTGCTATTTTGGCACCAACCTTGGATGTGGTCGAATCTGTGAATGAATATATGACATCATTGAATCCTAGAGAAGCAAGACAATACCTTAGCTCTGACAGTTCATGTAAATCCGAAACAAATGTTGATTTGTTATCTGATGTTCATACCCCTGAATTTTTGAATGGGATTAAGTGCTCGGGTGTTCCAAACCATGAGTTGCAGTTGAAGGTTGGAACCCCAGTAATGTTATTGAGAAATATTGATCATTCAATGGGGTTGTGTAATGGCACTCGATTGATTATCACGAAACTTGGCACACATGTTCTAGAAGCAAAAATTATGTGCGGTGACAATGCAGGCCAACAAGTTTTAATTCCGAGAATGTCATTGACTCCATCTGACCCAAGACTGCCATTTAAGTTCCAAAGAAGGCAATTTCCTCTAATGGTGTCATATGCAATGACTATAAACAAGAGTCAAGGCCAATCACTTTCCAATGTAGGCCTTTTGTTGAAGAAACCAGTCTTTTCACATGGACAATTATACGTTGCAATCTCGAGGGTGACTAATAGAAGTGGACTCAAAATTCTAATATGTGGCAATGAGGGTGAGAATAATGTATCTACTAGAAATGTTGTATTTAAAGAGGTGTTGCAACATGTGTAATCAATATTTTCATGATACATTAAAATGTTTGCTATTATCGTTGTGTATGCATCTACAATATTCTTTAAATAATTTACATGTTATACGACTTATACTATTTCTTTTTATAAATAAGTACGACATTGTTGAAAAATTATATTATATACATTATGTATACTTATAAAAAGTATGTAAGTATAGAACTTACAAATATGAAATATATTTCTTAAGTTAATATTTACATTTTATTTTTAAATAAAAAACATAAAATTACAAACCGTGCAACGCACGGGTGAATTACTAGTAATAGCTAATATAACAGTCATATTTTTCCCTCCAACATTTAAATCAGCGCTCCCTCCATCAATCATCATACGATTCATACCCGTTGATGTTCTTTATTTTCTGTGAATCACTCCCATCAATTTCCTTCTCAAAATGCTTCGGAAATTATATTCCAATGAAAACGTATCTTCTCCTTCCTTTCTTCTTACTACACATGCCTACATCTTTTTATGGATTTTTAGTTTCTTCAACTTCTTTTCTTGATTTTCTTCTCTTTTATTCTCCTTTTTTTGTCAATGTTGTATGAAATTTAGGTTTTGTTTCTTGATTATCTTTTGTTTCTCCTTTTTCTGAAATTGCTCTGGCAGATTTGATGAACATGCTGCAATGTTTCGATTGAACTTAAAATAAATTTGGTTTCTCTGTTTATGGCAGTTGGATAGGTTCATACCTAATCGATCCGCCATGGATTTCGATTATGCTCGTTACATGCTTACCTGTCGTGGGGGGATCGTAAAGGACAACGTCGGACCATCTCCTTCATCCAAACTCCTTTACAGGAAGCATCTTGCAGAAATCTTGAACATGAACAGAACAAGAATACTGGCTTTCAAGAACAAGGCACCACAATCGAACAAGAATCTTGATGACCCTTTTCAAGAACAAGGCACCCCTAATACACAATCTATTAAGAA
Organism: Scutellaria baicalensis; assembly: GCA_005771605.1. Taxonomy (NCBI): domain Eukaryota; kingdom Viridiplantae; phylum Streptophyta; class Magnoliopsida; order Lamiales; family Lamiaceae; genus Scutellaria; species Scutellaria baicalensis. The sequence goes on from CM016722.1 coordinate 40,749,531, forward strand.
GAGAAGACTTGTATCTCAGGTTGGTAGAGTTATACGTTTCCATGGTCCCTTATTATCGGTTTACTTCCATTGTTATCTATCTTATTGTTTGATTGTTAATACAGTCTCCAGAAAGGGTCTTGGATGCGCCTGATATCGTCGATGATTTCTATCTAAATCTGTTGGATTGGAGTTGTAATAATGTTATTGCTATTGCACTGGGAAATAGTGTATACTTGTGGGCTGCTTCTGATGGCTCCACATCTGAACTTCTCTCAGCCAATGATGATATTGGACCTGTCACGAGCCTCAAATGGGCACCAGATGGGAGATACCTTGCTGTTGGCTTTAATAATTCCCATGTCCAGTTGTGGGACTCTGCAACTACTCGTCTCGTATGTTATCTCCTTTCAGATTCTACAGTTATGGTTGTCTCATCTTTCTACAATTGCATCTAACAGTCTCATGTCGTACTTTCAGTTGAGGACTCTACAAGGAGGACACCGGTTAAGGGTGAGCTCGGTTGATTGGAACGAGCACATCTTGACAACAGGGGGGATGGACAGTATGATTATAAACAACGATGTGAGAATAAGGTCACACATTGTTAGCAGATACAGGGGACATAGTGAGGAGGTTTGTGGTCTGACATGGTGCTCTTCAGGCAGGCAATTAGCAAGTGGAGGGAATGACAACCTAGTACACATATGGTGTGCTTCCATGGCCTCGTCTAACCAATGGCTTCATTGCTTTAACGACCATTCAGCTGCAGTTAAGGCTCTTTCATGGTGTCCTTTTCAGAGTAACCTTCTTGCCTCTGGTGGGGGCGTAGGAGATTCGTGCATAAAATTCTGGAACACCAACAGCGGGGCATGCTTGAACTCGGTGAATACCCGTTCACAAGTTTGTTCATTGCTTTGGAGCACACATGAAAGGGAACTTCTGAGTGGTCATGGTTATAATGCTTACCAGCTTGCTCTTTGGAAGTACCCTTCCATGGTCAAGATTGCAGAGCTTTATGGGCACACATCTAGAGTGCTTAGCATGGCTAAGGTACTGATCAATTGAATTAGTTTTGGATTTGTATTTAACATGTTTTAGATTTGCTTATATTCTGGATTTTTTGCAGAGCCCAGATGGACATGTTGCATCTGTAGCAGGTGATGAGATGCTAAGAATCTGGAATGTGTTTGGAACTCCTCCACTTACAAAGCCTGGAACTGGGATGAAACAAGATCTGTTTCCAAACATACCTCGTATCAGATGAAAAGTAGACATCAAGTGTCCAAATGAAACATTCTTGCTAATATTTTGACCACCTTCTTGTGGCTGTCTGATTTCTATGAACTGCATAAAGATCAATTTTACTGTTAACATATCATTCTTTTGCTGTGATTTTGAAGAATTATTTTCCTTTCTGCAATAAATGTGTTATGAACAGTTCTCTTTGAAATGCAGATTCTATCACTTGAAAGAATAAACTGATACATCGTTTTGTAATCATTGCCATTGAAAGAAAATCAGAATTAAGCTGGAACAAGGAGTTGATGGTAAGAAAAAACCAGCAAGCTGAGTTGTTACAGACAAGATGGTAGAAACTAAGATCAGTTGACCCCTAGGAAATTTTAAACACTTGTTTCATCTCTATTTAAGACGAGTTCAACTGTCGATCACGAGCACCAATCACGTTTAATAAGGTACAATCGATTCTATGAGCTCTTGTAGCGGAGCAAGTTCCTTCTTGTCAATCAGTATAAATTCCTGCATGATAAACATAAAATCTTAGATACTGACAAATATTTCAATCTACTATCAGGATTTCATAATTAGATGCATCAGCAATCAATTGCTGATATCTTTCTTCTACTTCCTCCCCCTTCAGTTTCATTCCAGAGGGATAACTAATGTTAAAATTAAAAGCATCCCAATCATAATCCATGTTCATGAAAAGCAGTTTTCTCGATGACCAATAAGCGGTTTGAATGGATAGTTAAATCTAAAGATTTCAGAAAACTTACACATGTAAACAGTATAAAATGCTTGAAGCAGGTATTTAGATGGGCCTCTTCCTTGAGACTGACGATCTTCTGAAAATGAGAGTGATATATATGGGCATATACACGGAATAGACGTTTGAATATAGTCTTCACAACATCCCTGAAATTTGAAGGAAATGGTGCACCTACAAATAATTCTTTGTAAGTATTGTGCTAATAATGTTATAAAAATAGAAAGCAACGAAAGTAGTTTCTTGAAAAAGGTTTTCACCTAGAATATCATAGGTTCATTCCATATCCAAGTAAAAATATTAGTTATAAACTGAATTAGACATCGTTATTACCAAGCCTTTGAGGAAATATAGACTCGTCATCCAACTGTGTTTCAATCCAGTCCATCAAATACTCGACATATTTAGGAGCCGAAACTTCAATAGGTTTCTTAACCTGTACACCATCTGCCCATCTGTACTCATACCTGTAAGAAAATTATCTACACATTAGAAAGTTTTTTATTATTCCACAATTCCCATTTCTCCCTTAAATCATTGCTTTTATGGAAAGCATAAATGAGTAAGAATGAAAATAAAAAACCAAATTAGTACAAAACTACTGGCATAAAGAGGTTATCTAGAACTCTCTCTCTGGTTTCTAATAGAGATAGGATACCTATATAATGGTTATTTTAAAAATATGAACAAAAATAAATAATGATCAGCCCATGACATACTTAGGTCCAGCAGACATTGTAGGGCAGATTTCTGGCGTACAGAACTCTGTGAGGGTGCCATAGAGAAGATTCACCTGGTTGAAGAAATCTACAGCTGGAAATGAAAAAAAACAAGCAGTTTCTTAAATTTGATCCTCAGAGAGAGCCGAAAAGCAAAGAAAAGGTACAAACTAATACACTGTATCGATCATCTATGTTGCATTCTATTGTTAATCATGTAATTGAGTATATTAAAAGACATGATAAGGAGCTACTCATGACATCATATCCCGAGAAATCGACTAGGAAATAACATCCAACGTAACGTGAATAACCTACATAATAAGTTGAAATACATAGACATGACACTGGTAATGCCTTCTGATGTCATGTCACAACTTCTGCATTCTAATTGATACTCAGTGAACAGAATGCATATCTAATACTGTTACTTCCACAAGAATTATTAAACACTAATGCAGAAAATCACAATCTGAAAACAGGCTCATAGTCACACAAAGCACTAATGCACAGAGAGAGAGAGAGAGAGAGAGAGAGAGAGAGAGAGAGATTACTGTTGACAGCAAGCCACTCATTGATATCTTCCCCGGGAGGTAACCTTACAGCTTCTCTCAAGTTCCCACTGCCTAAAGTTGCATCAATATGCTTTCTAAGCTGTGCACCCTGCAACATGTAACCATAAAAGAGTTAATGAAGCACAAAAGATGAACTTTCATCCTCCATACATATACTTAAAGAAGTTTTTTTTTGGGGGGGGGGGGGGGGGGGTTAGATGAACTATTTAACCAATCTCGTACAATTCATCATTGGCTTTAAATTATGATTTGTTTAACAGTTAAGAGACGGATATCAATATGTAACAACATCTTCTAGGATTACTTAAATTCAAATATCATCTCAAGAAAAGACCAGGTTACTAAACATTATCTGATGTTCACTCCATGAATAAAAAATGAAATGCTTGAGAAATCAGAACTTTAAGCATACTCAGATAAATCTCAGAGAACCACAAATTTTGTGGCGGTGTCAGTTCAAGCCAGAAGAAAGCACAAACTAGTAACACAGTATTTAACTATTTATGTTGAGTATCCCAGTGTGATCTAAATTTTCTAATCAAGATGAATTTCAATACAAGTAATGATTGTAACACAGAAGATTAAACCAAAACAGCAGAGCAAGAGAGGCCCACCTTACTGCCTGATGGAGCACTTTTCTTAGGGCGAAATGTCCTCTGATTCCTGTTCAAAATAACACATCAAAGATGATTAATACTCAGATGAACTCTAGTAAAAACCTCACTAAAGAGAAATTTCCATAAGAGAGAATAACAAGATGAATTGAATGGCAGTAGTTGAAAGACACACCACACAAACATTTGCAATTAGTTCAACAGTACAAGAGTATAATCAACAATCACAAACACCAATTAATCATCACTCTGACTTGAGAAATTTCAGTAGACACAAAACTTCCCCTTTTCAACTATCAGTTTTAACCATTTCTGTAACATCAAACTCGAACCTAGATCAATGGCTATGATTAATCAACCACACAACAATAAAAGTAAACTTTTTTTGATACCTTATATAGATTCACTCCACCTTCTGTATTCATAATATATCCATCAAAGCACATAAAAATCACAGAATAAGCGGAAAACCCAGATACAAACAATTGAGCAGTAACAAGATGCAACAAATTAACGCAAAAAAGAAGGCTACACAAAATTCAAAAAGTAGTAGATCTGACGTGAACATTTATACTGCAGAAAATCCAACCAGATAAAAGTCCTTTTCAGAAAATTACCTGCCAAGGCCAAAGAGACTCATGGCTGCTTAGAGAGAGAGAGAGGAGAGATGATGGAAAAAGCGGGGAATACTTGCAGAGAAGAATATATAAAATAGAGACAGCTATATAAATTAAAAGGGTGGCATAAATATTTAGTGGAAGTGTCGAAAAAAGCTGTCGAGCACTGACTTGGCGTCCAATGATAAACAGAGCAGTACAGGTGGGGGCGGGGTGGGGGTGGGGGTGGGGGTGGGGTGGGGGTGCTCACCATTTCTCAAGTCTCACTGTTCGTTTACGAAGCTGACGCGGTTTCAGCTATAATGACATGTGGCTTCCCCAATATTCTTGTCTTCTTTTTCTTTTTTATTTATTTAGTATTATTATTACTTGTTTTCAGAATTATTATATCATTATTTATTTTTTGGATTTTTTTTATATTACAGTCGGTACAGGCAAAGAGACAAACCGAAACACTTATTTTTTATGTTTTTAAAATTTTATTTTTCCTTGAAGCCAACTAATTAATTATATATATATTTCCAATATTCCAAAATAGAAAACTATTTATGGATTGTACTATTAATAGTAATACATTTATCTTCTACATTTTTATTAATTTACTATTTATTGTTTATTATTTTATCTGTGTAATTAAATATTAATGATAATATTTTAACTAACATATTTAATTTATTAATTTTAAAAACAATTTCTGACAAAAAAATATTATCAAATGGGTGCTAATATCTACATTAGAAAATCTGAATATATTTTTTTGACAAGAAATTACAACCTATTTTATGGAGATAACAACATTAGTCATAAAATGCGATGTTAACATGTTAATCAACCAAATAAGGCCTCCCAAACTTCAACCCGTATTCAGCCGGGTTTGGGCTTAACCGGAGTATTAGAGTAAATGGGCTTTACAGGACATCCAGTCCTAATAAGCCCATTTGATATGTTGACCCAAGGACCAATTTCGATTAATAGACTGGACCAGCATAACGAGCCCATAAACTGTTCCATCATTTTTGAGCTAGTACTCTTTGACGCTGTTGAGCAAAATCAAAGAAGCTCCAACTAGATTGCTAAAGTTCTGCAAGATTCTTGGCCAAGGACATCGTGTAGTGGTAAAATAAATGTAGATAACATGACCGATTAGGGTTTTTGAACTAGAGATTGAAGCCCCACCCTCCCAATTTTACATGGAGGGAAAAATGAAGAGAGAGTGTCCTTTTTTCTCCAGTGAATTTGGTGTTAAAACATTAAAAGGAAAAGAAAGGAAGAGGCAAAGTGATAGATATGATATGGTATTGAAGAAAAGGTGGAAAAATTGGAATTGAATAGTGAAGAAAAGTAGATGAAAAGTAGCTAAAAATGGATGCATAGTTTGTAGAAGGATGGGAAAAGAAATAATTGGATTTATATGTGGAGTAGGAATCTAAAAAACTTAAGGACAAAGGTTGTATAGAGAGGTGATGATATGAAATCACATGAGGTGTAACATCATTGGACCAGCAGTAGCAGCACCACAAACCCCATAATTTCAATCTCCAACCCCACCCCCAACCCCACCCAATCCCATGTTGCCTCCCACCGCCCCCCCATGTCCCCTCTAATCTCAGCACACACAAATACTCCACTCTAATAATCCCTCATCATTAAACCTTCTTCAACCCCAGGATTTCTCTTCCCTAGCCAAGAAAATGCCTCCATAGTTGCTGTACTTGTGTCTCACCCCCAACTGCTACTTGTGGTGTTGTTAAGTTTCAGATTCTCACAGTGTTTCAGTGTACTTAGGCTAAAAATCCCATCTTTTGCAATTTTCATCCACCAGCTTTTTAGCCCACCTTCTCCCTTATCTGAGGTATGTATGTCTTTCATGCCATGTTTGGCCAAACCCTAGATCTGTGCTTCTGTGGGTTGATACACGCTCTGTCTTTCTCTCGCACATACACTGCAGCTGTGTCTCCGTGTTTGGTGTTTTTGTGACTTTTTTTGTTTTGCTTCTTGAATTTGTGTGGCCAGCTTTTTCATCAAGCAGTTGGTATGCATACATGTGTAGCCTGAGCAGTTCTTTTTTGTTTTTTTTGCTTGTGTGGGAGCTGCTTTTATGGGAAGTGAGATCTTGAACCCCCCCTTTTCCTTATCTCGAAAGAATGGAAAAGAAATGAAGAAATAACTCTTCAGAAAGTAGTTTCTTTGCATGTGCGCATAGTTTTGCTATGTTTATGTGTTTGCTGACTCCGTTTATGTTGATTATGTATGCAGATTTTGTGTGAAGTGAAAAGAGAACAAGTACTTAATTAACTGGACTTGATTTAAAGAGGGTGAATTTAAAGAAAAGAGTGGAATTAAGGAGGGGAAAGATGAGCGGTACAGCATCGTCGTCGGTGGCGGTGGGGGTAGGGATAGGGGGAGGAGGGGAGCTGGGGTATGGGGGCTATAGGGCTCCATTCACAGCTGTTCAGTGGCAAGAGCTGGAGCATCAAGCCATGATATACAAGTACCTAGTTGCTGGCCTGCCCGTCCCACCGGACCTTGTTTTGCCCATTCGTCGCAGCTTTGATGCGCTCTCTGCTCGTTTCTTCCACCATCCTTCATGTAATCATTTTGCTGTTTTGCTGATTGATGATGGGTATAAATGTTTAGTCTCGATAGAAGTAATATTGTTAGAGCTATGATTGTTGGAAACACTATAGATTGTTTATCCACTTCTAATTTGGTAAGGTCCATGCTTGAAGCATCATCCGAAGATTGTTGTACCAAACTAACTTTTTCTCTTTGATGAAACTATTTTCTGGGGTTGGATGAATTTGCTTGATTAGGTGAACTAGTTTTTAAATGGGAAGTAACATTCAGTGTTCTGAAGGAAAATGTGAAATGTGATTTTGGGTTGACATGATGCTTGTGTAACTTATGATAAATTCATGGTATGAAAATTGTGGGAGCCTAAAATTGGATGTTGATTGTGCAGTGGGATACTGTTCTTATTATGGGAAGAAATTTGATCCGGAGCCTGGTAGATGCCGGAGGACGGATGGGAAGAAGTGGAGGTGCTCAAAGGATGCACATCCAGACTCCAAATATTGCGAGCGGCACATGCACCGTGGTCGTAACCGTTCAAGAAAGCCTGTGGAATCACAATCTACTTCGCAGTCTGTGTCGACTGCAATGCCCCACATATCATCTACTGGGTGCGCTACTGGCAGTGGAAACTTCCATGGTACTGGCAGTGGAAGCTTCCAGAGCATGCCATTTTATTCTGTCAGTTCTGATGGATCGTCTTTTGGAAACGTGACAAAGCTGCAGATGGAACCTATCTCCTATGGGATCGATAACAAGGAATTCAGGTAATTGCACCTCACTCAATTTTAGTTAAGGATATTCAGAACTTCTGAAACTAATCAACTTCACTAAATGTGTCATGATTTATGTAAGGAAGTGATTTGCTATTGAAGCTTTTAGATAAAAAAATTCTAACTCTCTCATTTTGCCATCGCCAAACAAAGAGGAAAAAAGGAATTTGCTTTCTGGACCTTCTTCATGTCCAATAAATCTCTGAAGAGAACTCTTTCTGCTGGAATTATAAAAAGATTAGTACCTGGTATATGGCTATTCCATATCCCAAAAACCTAGAATAAAAATATAACGTGCAAGTGACTTTAATATGTATAAGAAGCCTGTTTAATCCTGAGTATTTCGTGAACTGACTCAAGTCTTCTTTTCTTGAGTCTGGAATTACAGCTGAAAAAAACACTCTTTAATTTTCTGCATTTTTGACATAGGAATGAGAGGGAGATAGACTATATCCCCATTTTATCTTTACTAATTTGTATGACTATCGGTAAGACCATATAATGGTGTTAAAAAGTTGGTGCAAACTTCAAGATTTGGCATGCAGATTAGTTGAAGGCTAAGTTTTTGGAGAAGTTTATTGCAAAATCTGTCCACCAGGAAAGATACACAGCAAACCAAATTTTCACTTCCGCTCTTCCCTTCAGTCCTATATAAGCACATCTTTAAGCTCCCGTTACCTGAGAATGTATACTAAATTAAAAAAAAAAAAAATCTGTACTCCAGGCAATCTGTTGTTTAACTTGTATTATACTCGAACCAACTTCTTTTACTGTGAAGGCATATAATATCTCTATTATCATTTTGTCACAAACAAGAAGAAACTGCAATAAAAAGTAGAAATTCGTTCTCAAATTTTCAGACAAGGTCTCATATGCGTAATGAGTCTTTAATTATGTAATTTGATAAACGATACTAGGAGTCAGGTAATTTGGTCAAGGTCTCATAGTGTTCCCCCTTCCTCCTCTTAAAGTATATTTTCAAAATTTGAGTGTTAGTTTAGGGATCTGAAATGGTTGCATTGGGTACTGTCACCATGAGACACTCATCTGTATGAAGTCTTGTTTGATAGGCTGCTCAGAAATGCTTCCAAATATTCATTGAATATAAGATGTGAAATAGCAGTACTACCATGCTTCAGATGCTAGGGGGGTTATGGATTTAATGGTGTGGGGGAGGCTCGAACTAAGAGATGATTTGATGATAGAAAACCAACCTTATTATCTGGAGCTAAAATCCTTTTTTTTTTTTACTCACACTCCATATTTACGAGACTCAATATTTTGGTGCTTTTATGACCTTTACCTAGGAAACACTTATCTCTTCTGAATACCAATTTATTCCACCAGGATCTATATGATAAAATCTATGGCCATAGGTGTTCACTTTCAAGCAGATGTTACTTGTACATTTCTTTTTCTTGCTATGTCAATCTTTCGAATTCCTCTGTGTGTGTGTGGGGTGGGGGGGGGGGGGGGGGTCGTCCCTACTGATTTAGAAATGCTGTGGCGTAGTATAAATACAAAGCTATTGGGTAGGAGTTGAGCACATGCTTGGGGTACTTGTATACTTTAGAGAACATAGATTTTCAGGAATTAGATTCATGCATATTAACAGTTAGCGCAGGATTTTTGTTTTTGGATCTCCCATTAGAGTATGTACAATTATCATCCGTCGATGGACTTCAGGGTCATCATTTGCTTATCGTGCAAGTCATATCATATTGGAACAGGTTGCATGTCATATTGCAATTTAGCCATCACTGTTCTGTGACTAATTGCATTTGGAAATAGTCTGCCAATTATCTGTTAGTAATAATTTTGTTGGTCCAATATAATACATCCAACCTCAGGCTACACATTTCAATATGGATCTTATTTATTACCAACCACCAAAGTTGTTGTCACTCATGCTCTTTGTCTAGTGCCTTGCAAGGCAGTTGGTGGCTTATCGGTGCAATACGCGTACCAAAGTTGAGTCTTTAATTCTGGGATCAGTTACGACATGATTAGAACTGATTAACGAACTAAATTAGTCTCTTGTGATGCTTAATTGGGGTCAAACATGCAGGTACATTCATGGAGTGACTCAGGATGCTGATGACAACAGTTTCTCTCCAGAAGCTTCCACAAACGTGGGAACTCTCGGTTTAGGGTCCAGCACTGGCAGTGGCACATGGCGACTCATGCCCTCTCAACAAGTCTCTTCGAGCACCATGTTGAAACAAAAATCTGACTCCCACCTGCTCGGCCCTTCCTCGACTCAACAAAACATGCCCCATGCATTCGAGCCTATCAATCCCACCATGTCAAAACAGCGTCAACACTGCTTTTTAGGGAGTGAGATCGACTCACCAGGGTCGGTAAAGCAGGAGCAACATCCCGTGCACCCATTCTTCAGCGAGTGGCCGACCACTAAGGAATCATGGTCCACACTCGATGATGATGATGGGTCCAACAAGAACCTTTTCTCCTCCACCCAGCTCTCCATCTCAATTCCAAGAGCGTCATCTAATTTCTCATCCAGTGGTGGCTACTCACCAAATGGTGGGTTGAAAAAACTTGCATAACCTGTTATAGAATCACTAGAATTTGGTATTCTAACCTGTGGTTTTGGTTTCATTGACACGCAGATGGTTGAAGGAAGAAGAACACGGTAATAAAAACGCACAACAGTTGGTGTTTGGTGGCGTTTGAGGAAATGTGAGTTTGTGATGTACCGTACTGGTTTTCGACTTAAATGTTTAATTCTGTGTGGTTGTAAAGACAGACAGATGCTTGCTCGAATTCGAAATCTTGAATAAGTGTATCCTTTTCCTATTAGTCTTTGTCTGGAATTAAACACTTTTTAAACTGTTGGTCATAATAAAGCTGGCTTTGTTAGCCAATATTATGCCCTTCATGTTGTATTTTTGCCTCATAGTTTGTGTAGGGGATAATATGTTCTTTAATTATATTAGGTGCCAAAGACATGTTTGGATGAATTTTTGAATCCCAAAACGTGGATTAATTATGATTCTATGGCAATCTGAAGTTGCATAAAATGAAACACCTCGAGTATCCAGATTAAGTTCAAATTCACTTCAGATAAAATACACCAAGACATATCCGATAATTTACAAGCCTAATAGCAAACTTATGCTTCAACGTGATACAAAGAACTAGAAGAGTAATTCTATCATACAATAGTACTTACAGGGGAAAATAAAATTGGAGAAGAGCCTCATTAGAGTTCATAATTACAGAACGATCGCCCGGAGAAACAACTTTTCAAAATATATTTGGGTTATGGAGTAGATATCAGCATTAACACCACAAGGGGCCCCTTTTATGGATCCCCTAGTTGACTCTTGGACCTGCATGATGATGATGAAACGACATCATTTTCACAAATGCCTAAAATTCAAGTTGCTTGAACACAGAACAGAACTCTAATGAACTCTGAGATTCACAGGATCAATAATAAACTCTGTTTAATCTGATTAGTTAATGCACAATATGTCATTCCCAGTTTCCAAATTCTCTGTTACTATGATCTTCAGCTACAAAATAATAACAAAACAAGTTGAGCTTCATTGGTGCCACAATTTTTTTTAGCAATCCTGAAGTGCCAAAACCGACAACAACCAGAAGCTAAAACGGGTACAGATACACCAAAATTTCCTCAAAAAAAGATGAAAACTGCAGATAAGAAGCATTATCTAATATTAATATCGGAAAACTCACGTAATGCACAAGGCATGTGAGGTTCAATATAGCTCAACCAAAGTGATAGTCTTAGTAGTCAACAAAGAGAGATGAAGTACATTTCTCTATGGAGAAGAAAATAGTAAGCAAAGCATATCTTCACATACCTCTATCTCGATAAAATAAGCCTCCAGTGACTCTTTGTAAACAACCAGTCATATGCTTAGCATGGGACACCAACATACTTTTCACCTCAGGCAAATCTCTTATGTTATCCGCCAAACTGTCAATCTTGAAGCCTGAAAATGATGGATATGGAATTTTTCGTACATCATAGATGTCTGATCTATTGGCACCCCAGCCATCTTCTGCACTACTTCTGTTTGCAGATATATTTCCATCAACCAAGCCTCTTCTTGCAACCATAAATGCTGATACAAACGTTAAAGAACAATGAATATCTTACTTGAACCATGTTAAAGTATTCTATAACAAAATTCTGCCGTCTGGCTAGTAGGGAATGTTCTTTTTATGAAAAGTATACCCCAATGAGGGATTGCCAACAGGTAATTCGCTGGAAGACCAATGCCAATACCGAACCAAGTGAACCCGACATTAAATCCAGCACCACAGCCGGCTCCAACATAGCCAATCACCTCAGGTCCAAAGCCAGGACCCCATCCTACCCCACAACCAATGCCTATTCCAATACCCCAGAAGGCTCCGGTTGTTGGGTGCACTGGATTCCACCTCTCATTTCTCCGGAAAAGACTTTTTATAATCATTTCTACCTGAAAACGTAAGCGCATATTGAAGGACTTGAGATATAATTCTCAAGAACTCCGTGAAATATACAACAATTCTGGAACCATACAAGAAAAGTTCGCTGTACAATTGCTTATGGAATACAACAAGTTATTTCATCTGTTTGGTACTCACCAATCTCATAATGGAGAAACTTCCTATTTTTATTAACTAATTAATAAATCTCAGTTTTTTTCCCGACAATATGTAGATACAATCGAGCAACCAAGATACCATTAAAACATTAATTACCACCATCTCCTTATGCAAATAATCACTCTTGCACACAAAAGCCACAACTGTCTGTACAATCACAAAATGTATACTGAGAATATCAAACAACTTACGTAAACGAATAAATGAATAACATTCACAAGGATATTTCATTGAAATTTCAATATAGAGGCCAAATACAAGAAATTCTTATGGCAGGAGATTGCTAACTTCTACAGTGATATATATTATCTGGAAATCGTAAAAGAGAAAGAACCTGGGGTTGCTCGGCGCGGGGTACTTTTCAGAGAGCGAAATGGATAACTGAAAACTGAACTTTCATTCTGAAATCATAACCCACTTTAACTTTGAGGCTCAAATTGGACCCCCAACAAAGCCCAGCACCGATTGGGCTTCTCGCTATTTACGTGTCAATGTATGGTACATACAAGGTCTCTTCTATCCTACGCCGGGTTGATTGCACCGTGTATATCAGATGATTACATGTGTTATAATTAATTTTAAACCTGAGTAATCACGGATAATGATCACAATATATATACGGTAACTTCTATCCTACATATATATATGGTAGCTTCTATCCTACACCGGTGGATTGCACTGGGTGTATCAGATGATAACACGTGTACATTTTTATTTTCTCTCAATTCAAATCCACCTTTAACATAACAAAATTAAATGTATAAAATAAATAATTATAACACGTGTAATCATCTGATACACACGGTGCAATTCACCCGGTGTAGAATATAAGTTACCATATATATACGGTAGGATAGAAGTTACCGTATATATACTGTGATCATTATCCGTGATTACTCAGGTTTAAAATAGGTTAATTATTTTTATGAAATTTTAAACAGTTAAATCATTTTATTTATATTAACTGGTTTTAACATAATTGTTGAATAAGAAAAAAAATATATTATATGCATCATTTGTATTGTGCATTAATTGCTTAATTAGTAATTATAATAATACAAAATCTATATTGTGACAAATATTAATTAATTACAAGAATCCAAAAGTTGTGTGGCCTTACCCTTTCGCAGCATCTTCAAAATTTTAAAATTTATCGCGCCACTATAAATTGCCAATGCTCAACACAGATTCGAAAATCGATCACAAAAACGGCAAAATTGAAAGAGCGAGAGATGAGGAGGAGAACAACGAGGAAATCATCTGCAGCCGCGCTTCTGGTGACGCCTACCCCTCCTCCGTCGGCTACAGCGGCGGCGGCGGAAAAGAGCCCTACTCTATCACCGGCAGAGTCTCCTGCAGTGCGTTTTGACTTCAATTTCAATGGATTCGCTGATATCGGGTCGTCATTGAAGAAGAATGGCAACAAAAGCAGCGGAGCAGGCTCATCAGGTTCCAAGCGGATGCAGCCTGGATTCTCTCCACCACCGCAGCGTTCGCTGAAAAGTGTAAACACGATCTCTGATCTGAAGGACCTCGCTTCCTCTAATCTGGATTCCATCAATCACCAGCTCGAAAGATCACATTCTGAGATTTTGAAGGAAATTGACTCGTCTAAGTGTCGCCTGCTGAAACGCTACAAGGTTTTCCTCTCGCTCTACAACCTACATAAACAAGTATGATTTGAATTTTATAGATCGAAATTCCTTGATTTCATAGTTTTTGTTTTGTCATTATATTAAGGTGTCGTTTGTTATCTGCAGTTCTAATTTTATATTTGATATGTTTATTGTTGGCGAAATGTTAACCTATTTACGGTTGTCATATCCAATTTCATTATTGATATGATTTCTCTGGAAGCGCTACAAGTTCATTGTTCATCTTTCACTAAGCACGCTCCATATATTAGATCTAAATATACCTCATATTAGTTTCATCTGCAGAACACTTCCTGTCCGTTTTCATGCTGCGATTTCAGAAACATATATGCTTAACTCTAGTTTCTGAGTCTTAGTTTGCAGAACAAAGCAATTACTCAGTTTATGAATAAAACCATTTCATATTCTCCTCTGTTTTGAAATACTATTATTTTACATTTGTCTTCTGCTGGCAGTTTCAAGTAAGTGCCTGCACATGCTGCTGAGATGTCTGATAATTAATACAAGTTGTGTTACATAATATTCTAAATTTCATGGTCCTAGAATTTCTATTAATCGCTTGATACTCTTTTGAAGCATAATATGTTCTGTAGTGCATAGGTGCATAATATTTGATATACATCGTAGGGTTTGTAAGCTTACATTGTGAAACTTGTCATGAAGAACCTAATGAGATAATGTATTGTAGAGTACTAATTGGTTTGGCATTGGAAGAAATCTTATTATTACATCACAGATCTTGCTGATTCTATCTTATCAAAACCTTAGCACCTGTAACTACTTTGTGCTTTAAATTCAAGATACTCTCTGAAAGGTGAAAGTGTGTCCACATCATTCTTGTTTTAACAGATTCAGACTCAAGCGTGTCAGCAAGTAATGGATGAGGTAGAGAAAGAACACAGGAAGATATCTGATCGAATCAATGAAGGTAGAGAAGCAATGAAGGTGAGAACCTGCCCTCTTTATTTGAGAAAAATATTTAACTGGTAACTTTTTAAGTCCTTGTAGTACCTGCTACTACTCCCATTCATTCCTACCATGTCTTGGCATCCATCCTGTCTAACGTCATAGTTTGTTTCAGGCCCAATATGCTGAGTTTATAGCAGAAGCACAATCCACTGCATCTCGTCGTAAGTTCCAATCCTCTTATATAAATTCATGTATAATCATCATTTACTCGAGCAGGTTAAGAACATGAATCCTTTTCCACGGTCTACATATTTCTCTATCACAGTTTGTTGGTGTAACAATACTACATGCACACTCTTGTTGGTAAATGGACAAAATGAATTGTAGACATAGTTTGCTAAACAAAGTAAAATTATGCAGCCTGAAGAACTATTAATTATATTTCTCATGTTTCCTGTGAGTATTTCAGTATGTAAGACGACAATCCCCGAGCTTGCAAAGAAATCTGAGAAAGAAATCGCTTCACTTCAAAGCCGTTTTGGGATCTCATCAACTGTTGCTTGAAATTACTGGGTAAGGAGTCTTAGAAGCTTTCTTGTATTTCAACTGCTAAACATTCAATTCGTGTAAAATTAGCACATGACATTGGTTCTCTTCTTTCAAGCTTTAAGAAGTGTCAAAAGTTTTCATTGTTGTCAATTAAGTATTGAGAATCGCGCATTCTATCTCTAAATTTGCTTTTGTCTGTTACCTCCCTCTTTTGTTGGGAGGAGGGTTATTTCAATGACATCATTAATTAATATGTGGCGTGTATTAAATGTTATGTAACATGAGATATTACACCAAATGTAATAAAAGATCCAAACTCTCAAACTTGTAGTTCTTGTAGAAATATGAAAGAAAAAGGATAATTAGAGAGTGATAAGACTATTAATAATAATTGGCGTTACAGATTAGCTTCTTTCTAGATTCCCTGCATATATGATGAGAATTCTATCAATTTGTGGATTTTAGAAATAAAATACTAGAAAATAGAAACTCTAGCAGTCGAGGGGTACCATGGTAAATGTACATGGTCTCAACCAGATAAGCTTATATTGACTAAATAATCCTGGGGACGCAACTCCAACCAACCATTTCAAAATACATGTAGTAGCTCAAGGAGAAGGGGAGAGAGAGAGAGAGATCATGGAAATCCTTAGGTATGCAAAAGCACCTCCTTTATCATTGCCACCTTCTCTAATAACCCAAACCAAAGACACAGTCCAGTTCCCAATCCACTCACCTTCACTTGCCAAAAACCAGTTTCACTCAATCCACCTCAATCCAATTTCAGCCACCTTAAATTCCCCCAAAGGCTTTGGACCAACCCCAAAGAAAGCCAAAAAATCCAAGAAACCAAGGAAGAACTATGAAAGCAAAGACGAAGAAGAGGAAGAAGAAGAGGAGGAGGAGGAAGAAGACGTAATACCAGAGATAGTGACAAATAGAATGATGAACAGAATGGCAGTTTCTGTGGGAAGTCCACTTTTTATTGGACTATTATTCTTCCCATTCTTCTATTATCTCAAGACTGGACTCAAAATTGATGTTCCCACATGGGTGCCCTTCATTGTGTCCTTTATCTTCTTTGGGACTGCTCTTTTGGGGGTTAGTTATGGAATTGTATCCGCCAGTTGGGATCCATTGAGGGACGGTTCTTTCTTGGGTTGGAATGAAGCTCGCAAGAATTGGCCTGTTTTCTGGCAATCTATCTGGGGTGGTTCCAAAAATAAGTAGTTCTGTTGACAGATTTTACCTTGTGTTCCTTCTATATCTTTGTGGCTTTTAGAATCATTTATGCATACAATTTTAGCATTTCTTGAATCGATCCTCCTCCTCCTCCTTAGTCTTTGTTTTTTGGGCCTGACTTTCTCACTGAACAACAGCCCACGATGAATACTGCATTAGGCTTGCTAATCTGTCCAACTATTATATTGGGCCCTGATTTGATTTGCATTTGTAAACCTAAATCACACTAGAAAACATTACGTGCCCCAAACTTTAATATGAATAAATTTTGAAAAATAAAATAGAGATTGAATTTGAATTTGAATTTGTGGATGAAGCAAAGTAAAGTAGGTGGTAAAAATGAGATATGGAATTAAAATCCAAGTCTTGACCCAAGATGTCGTCCACATTGATAGATTAAACATAGTCAAATAGAAACAGGGTAAAAGAGTCCAATTCATAAAAAGCAAAATGTGTTGCATGGAAAAAGAAGCGTTTCACTTTCACCATTCTCTATTTTAAAGTCGTCCAACAGTAATTCTATTTCAAGTGGTTGTTTTATAGTAATAAGATAAGATGTGAGCAATATTAAATAAATAAATAAATAATAAGAATGTGTTGTCTCAAAATAAGATTCAAGTATTGATATAGTAAATAATATCAAGTATTCACTTTTTAAAAAACATATCAATTCTTTAAGAATAAAAGAGGTAATATTAGATTTGTAGTATTCAAAAAAGGGTTGCAACTCAAAAAAAAGCACAGGGCAGAAAAAGTACATTTCAAGCTCTTAAATTACATGCAAGAATAGTAATACTATTTCCTCTCTCTCTCTCTCTCTCTCTCTCTCTCTCATACACACATCTCTTCTTTTAACAATCGTTAGCAGAGAGAGTTTTGAACTTAGTCTGAAAAGGAAAGCATTTAATCAAAGCAAGGAAACCTTGGGAATAGGAAAAGAGTTGGAGAGATTGAGATCTACTAGGCAACTTTACAGATTGATGATCGACAATTAGCTTTTCTAATCACCTTTCTTTTCAGTTCTCAAAGATCTTATTCTAAGCATGGACCAATTTTATTTTATTTTCTTACAACAAAAGAACCAACATTCCAAACGTTAATTTAATCATACTCTAATCTTTTCATGCTTTCCTAAACTTTTATGTCTTAAATTCATCGTAAGATAGATTTTGTGGGTCTTTCTTCAAGTATCTGCCCTATTTTACATTGTGCCATGGTGCGGGCTTCAATATGCTGCGTTTGGATTTACTTACAAGAATAAGGATATTATGTTGATTTAATTACTTCTACGTATATTCTACCTTTTAACTTTGGAAACACTAATTATTACAAAAGAAAAAACAATTTAATTCTCTCGTATCTTCGGTTTCTTATTACAAATTCTATTCGATCCAGTACACAATAAATTGTCTAGTTATGTTAACTGCCAATCCAAAAAAAACAATCCAAATTTTAAAATTAAGAACTCATGTTCTTATAAGTCTTTGACACAATAGGATGCTTAAATTATACTCCTACATTGATGGTTTGATGCATTTAAAAGAAATAAGAAGGCCATTTTCATTGGCAGACATTAACAACATACTTAGTTAGTTAATTAAACAGAAGCCAACCAATCAACTTTGAATTAAAGGCAGGCTGTCTACAATGCTCAAGGCATCATGAAGGCCCCATATGTCCTTATCTCGTACTATGATTCACTATATATATCATCATTTTATAATATCATAAGTTTTAATTATAAAAAAATAACTGCACTTTTACAGTTTGAACCATTTGATCAATAATTAATGTGATCAAATTAATGATTGCGATAGCTGTGTGGATCACAAGCACCAACATTTTCATAAACAAACAGAAATATTTCTTCTTCTTTGGTCATCATGTCTTACTTGAGAAGTTGAGTTTGATACAAGTTTAAAAAATTTGGATAATTTTAATAGTTATTTAAGTCTGCACACGCATTAAATGATGTAATCCAAATCCTGTTTAATTATATATTGAATCAAATATAGTAAGTAGATATGCAGTACCATATATACATATAAAAACACAGTACTAGTTATAATGTTTAATTGTGTAGGTGTATGTAAAGATACCTCGATGAGAGGTTAATGGGCACGTCTACACCAGAAAATATTGAAACAATAAAGATGGAAAAGATGTCACAAAAATACAAATTCAGTTTTGTTTGAGTGATGGATTTGAAATGAAAGAAAATCACAGACAAACAATGGATATATGTGTCAATTATTGTCATTTTGCTCCACTGCTCTCTCTCTCTCTATATATATATATATATATATATCCAATTTTAATTATTACATATCATGTTGTGAAAGTACATATATAAGAAGGGATTATAATAGAATCCTAAAATCCAAATTAATTATTCTTGAATTAAAAAACTTAATTATTGGAAGGTGATGCAATTAAATATATTGGGAAAGCAGAATGAGAAAGCAAGAAAGTTGGAAACTAAGAAGTAGTAATGCAAATTCATCTTACTTGTTTGTACTCTCACGTACAACCACCTGTTACATCTCTCTCTCTCTCTCTCACTGAGTGTGTGTAGGAATCAAGGCTATATGTCTATACTTAGAATCTTTTGCTTCCCTTTTGCAGAGAGACGATTGAAAGATTGTTTTTTCCTATCTTCCAATTACTCCCTATTTTCTCCATATATACTTCCACTTTTTCCTTTAATCCTACACACAAACCTCAAACTGTACCTACTTCTACATTATCATTAACTTTATATACACATGAATTTGACTTTTAAATAATGACTAATATGCTTATCTTTTTTTCACTCACAATCATAATAAATATAGGCCTAGTTTTATGGTGTTGGCATGGAATTAATAGTAGTTGTTGATATATGATTAGAATGTCCACATTCAAACCTTCATGAGTCAGATGTTTCAATTTATCTTTAGTTACTCTGATATCATGTACTAGTCTCTTTAACTGGTCCTACTCAATTTGAATTTCAGATATATAATTTCTAAATATGAGGCACCTCACAAATGTTTGTGTTATTTTCAACGTTACAATTGGAATGATTTGTTAGTATAAATGTGTAGGCATTATTATGTCAATTGTCAAATGGTGTAAATTGGTAGTGCAATTTTATTTATTTAATAGCATCCCATCATTATCACTACATTACATAGAAAAAAACAACATAAAAGAAAGAGAGAGAGAGACAATGAAAGAGCAAATCAAGATTTATGTATTTATTTTAGAGCAAACAACAAATCAAGATTTGATTGGTGCTGATCGTTCAAGATCCATTTCTTTAATTTAGCACACCAAAATTAAATAGGAATCATGATTGCCACTGGATCCACCATGTTAAATTTCCATCCAAGCAAATGAGGACACGTGTAACTCTTGCATTGCACCCGCCACAGAAGATGCTTAATCTGGACAGGTGGGCCCATTTGTCCACCTCAATCACCACCATTTTTGCAAAAAAATTGACCCCTTACTGCGAATGTTCCATATAAAATCGTGAAGCTGCAGCCGGGTACAACCCCACGGAGCCCAACGTACAACCCCCGATGCAGTGCGTGGTGTCTTTTGTATATTTTCCGTTAGATAACGACGGGAGATGACGGCGTCACATCCCTCTATATATATACCACTACAAAACGCCACACTTGTTCTCTTCCCTTGTCTCTATTCACTATTTTTTGTTTTCATTTATGCACACGAGAGATTACTAATATTTCAAACAAACACACACACTCGTGTTTAGAGAGAGAGAGAGAGAGAGAATCTTGTCTCTATATATAAAAGTGAATTCTGGTATCAAGAATCGGATAAAGATTCAGTTTTGAAGGGAATAAAACGTCGGCGACCATCGCCGGCGTGATTCGCCGGAGTATTCTCCTCTGAGCCTGCATGCAGAGGATCATTTCTTATGTTCCAATTCAGAGGCTTGGTTTGATCACTTTCTGGGCTGGGCCGGGCTGATCTGCTTTGGTTAAATTATTTCTCAACTCGGGCTTTTTATTTATGTTCTTCATAATTCTTTCTGGGATTTTATCTTCCCTCGTTTTCGGAATGCTTTGATGATTTAAGAGATTCAGTGAAAATTCAGAGCTTTTTGGATCATCATTTCGAAAAGGGTAACTCAAGTTTTTGCCCAAAGAGGTAAAAAACGATGATTTACATTTATTTGAATTATTAACCCTCTCTCTCTTTATATATGCATTGATTTATCTGTGAAAAAAAAAACCTATTTTTAATTTGCTTTTTCATGTCGTATGTTTTTTCTGAAGTGATAACATATAATTTTGTTGTTTTTGTGAGTTAAGGTTGCAAAGAATTAGAGAGAGAAAGTGAAGAAGGTGATGAAGGCATAGGGTAAGTCACTGTCAAGGTGTTATGAACTGTACGGATTACTAAATTTTTCATTTTTTTGTCTGAATAAGAATTCACCTTGAGCTTTCAAAACTCGACAAAATACTTGCATTCATTTATACATTCATTTCATCTCTCTCTCTCTCTCTCTCTCTCTCTCTCTCTCTCTCTCTCTCATTACATACATAGACATACAATAACAACATCAAGCTTTGCTTTGGAATTCTCATGAATATATAAATGGAATGATTATGCAAAGAAAAAGGGGGTGATTATTGCTGAGTTGGAACTGTGTTTAATGATATTTAATAATTTGTCAGAAAATTCGGCAGAAAATCCCAATATATAAAATCCTCGAGTACATTAAAGCAGGGCACTTTGGGATTTTTGCAATCAATTATTGGCCCTTTTTATTCATTAACATATACTTACACTCTTCCTCTAATCCCGAGCCCACTCTCTCTCTCTCTCTCTCCTCTTTATTTATCTGTTTTGATTCTTGTG
Source organism: Scutellaria baicalensis (assembly GCA_005771605.1). NCBI lineage: Eukaryota > Viridiplantae > Streptophyta > Magnoliopsida > Lamiales > Lamiaceae > Scutellaria > Scutellaria baicalensis. The sequence continues at coordinate 40,771,261 of CM016722.1, forward strand.
AGATACCAAATTCTTTTCTTTTCCAAATTCTGAATATATGTGTTTACCATTAATTTTTTAGGATCCCATTTTCCCTAATGTATCGAAAATCCCATAATTGAATTTTTGGGAAAATGTGACTAAAGTTCCGATCTTTTCTCTTTTCCGTATTCAGAGATACGCACTTGAAAATATAAAACATTTCCATCTTTGCTTTCTTTTAAACGTTTGTCATTATTTGGGTTTGGGATTGCGACAAATAAGTAAATATGTCACACTTAATAATATATATGATTTAGAAAATAGTAGCTTAATCCAAAAATGTGAACATATGGTTTGCAGGTTAAGTAAAGAGAGAGAAAGGATAAAAAAAGAAGAAAGGGACAATAAAGTAAGAAGGGTAAAAGATGCTGACGTGTATAACTTGCTCGAAGCAAAGAATGGAAGATGGTGATGAGGACACCCCGCGTGGAACTCCCACTACTAAAGACGCCGTCAAAAGCCTGACTACCCAGGTTTATATCTACCACTCTTCTTTTGCTATACCACTCTTCTTTTGCTATCTACACTCCTTTTTTTTTTTGGCTTTCTACTTTTTCTCTTCTCTTTTTTTTCTTGATTTCACTATATGTGTTTTAGTTTTATTTTACGGTATATAAATCACAAGATTATAAATTAGTGAGATTGGGTCATGTAAATATAGAAGGTTTCTATATCAAGATTGCTGATATTGTATCATATGGTATCTACTAATAATATTATAAGAGGAAAGTTAAATGATATTGGGCAATGAAAGAATTAATTCCCTAGTTAATTTAATAAGTGGACCCACTTTCAGCTCCCTTTTTGGGCCCATAAAAATTATGAATCTTGATTTCACTGTTCGGCTCTAGGTCTGGTACTTGTACTGCTTCTACTTCTGGATTTAGCTTTTGTCATTCCTTTGGTGTGGCCATAGCAAAATTGAATGGATACAAACGTTTTGGGCAGATTGGTATTGGAAAACTAATTGGATAAGATAATTGCTTTTTCATAAAGGTTTTTCAATTTAAAATATTAGTCACAATTCTAAAACATAATGTTAAACGTATGATTTACTAATAAATACATCACAACTTTGTATACATTGATCAAAATCATATGCTTGGAGAAATTAATCATACACTAGAGAAAATGTTTAGTCTTTTTTTTTTATCATTTGGATTAAGAGACATGTAAGAAGGGTTAGTGAGTGAGGAAAATTGAAGGGGACATGGTCACGCCATGCCTTGGATCATGTGTCCATATCTTGGTCCCAACATGTTTGGTCCTTTTCCCTTTTAATTTCCCTCCCTTTTTCAGTTTGCCATATGATATGTTCATGATTTCATAAACAAAACCATAAATACTAACAATATACAAAACCCCATATCTTATTATTGGTGAAGTGACATGATGAAATTCCCTAAGGCTCCGTTTGAATAGAGTGATTTGAAATCCTGAATTTGAAATGAGTGGATTTCAAATCCTCTCAAGTTGGAGTGGATTTGAAATCCACCAAAATGACTCCAAAATTAGCTCAAAATGAAAACCATGGATTTCAAATCCACATCCATCCAAACACTACCGGTGGATTTACTACCATGGATTTGAAATCCCTCCTCAAATCCACCTATCCAAATGGACCCTAAAGTTGATCAGCATTGACCATTCTTGAAATCATTTGGTGAAACCAATTTCTGTTCCAATGTGAATCATCCTTCAATTTATATTCTAAAGGGTCCTCTTCTTTTACATTAATTTTATATGGCACGAATTGTAGATTTGCTATACACTAAAGGTCCCCACTGCAACTAGTTGCTGTGAATTCTTGCCACTCAACTCATGATAGATTATTTCTCTTCTTTTTATAAGGCCGTGGTAGGACGGCTTCGTTGCATTGGGATCGAAGATGGTATCTTATCATGTCATTGTCACAAAAGCAATGCTTGCTTGGACCCGTATAAATCAATTTTAAGACAAACTTTTGGAGTGGACCATGTTAAGCCTTGGTCATTAGTATGATGACATTTGTTATTCAAATGACTATAAAGCTTTGAGGGCTTTCTTTTTCATGAACTAGTAGCAAATAAGTGATGATCCTTAATCTTCATTGATTTGTGTGGTAATAAGTCTACTTGTTGGGATCTTGAATAAAGACAACACTGCATGTTGGAAAAGACTCATCCTTGAGATGGCCCACATTTGAATTCCTGTCCTAAAATGAGCTACAACTCACTAGAATCTTGAAATGAAGTTGGTAGCTTTAAAGTAGTAATGTAGTCAGATTATTAGGATTTATCAACTGTGTATAATCAGATGCTTTACAGTGCACAAAACAGCTAATTTCTTGTACTCCATACCCTCATTTATGTGCCAATGGCACTATTATAGCAGCCTTAATCTTAATGCAAAGATTCTGCAATTTTTGAAGACTTGTCTATTTCCAGTTGAAAATCATCCCTAATCTGTTCACAAAATCTAATAGAATCATTCAGTCAAAGGCCTTGCAACTGCTAATATTCCAGTTTATGGGGGCCTGGGGCAAAATGAAGTTCTTTTTGCTTTCTACATTATCCCTATAGTGACTGTACTAGAATTTGTACTGAAAATTACAAGTTGACTTGTCTCATTTTCAAGAACTCTGAATTAATCAGAATAACTTTGACTATATTCAAGGAAGATGTCTGTTAGTTCCTCAATCTTGTATAAAAATGAACTGTTAGTGTTTTTCACTGAGTATCAGATGTGTTGTTGAAGCTAAACTAAATTCAACACCATAATTAACATATAGTTGAGACTAGCATAATGCAATTGTTGTCATATTTCTCTAAACCTGGTCTGAAATGCTACATATAAGTACTTAAACTGAAAGCCTAATTGGCATGTTCTTGCTGCTAATAAACTGTCTGATCATACTCAATTGCTGTCCATGATAGATCAAGGACATGGCATTGAAGGTCTCAGGTAAAGGAAAGCCTGGTCAGGCAGAAGGCGGGTTCAAGAAAGGTGAAAGATCGTATCGGGATTTTGATTCTGATGGGGTTTCATACCCATATGTGGAACCAGGAAGCTCAAGTTCTACTCCAGCTTGGGATTTTAGGAGCACAGGCCATCGCCCTGACTCAAGATTTGGTGGAGACCGGACCCCTGGCGGACTATCTATCTCGGCCCAATCTGGCGAAGTCGTGCTGGAAGACGAAGATGGGCCTAAAGAGTGGATGGCACAAGTGGAGCCGGGTGTTCAAATTACGTTTGTATCCCTCCCTCGTGGAGGGAATGATCTTAAACGAATACGTTTCAGGTACCTATTGCAATAGTTAGTAGTTAGCCTGGAAGATCTTAATTTGCCACTTTTTCTGTGATCAAGAATTTGAACTGATATTAATTCAAGATCATCGTGACATGTATATGAAGCCGAGAGATGTTCAACAAATGGCAAGCTCAGAGATGGTGGGGCGAAAACTTTGATAGGATCATGGAGCTATACAATGTGCAGAAATTCAATCAACAAGCAATGAACACACCTGGGAGATCCGAGGATGGAGTAAATCCTATACATTCTTTCTAGTTTCATTGTATTATGTTATCATCAATTGTTCATGAACTAAAACGAATTGCAGAGGGATTCGACTTATTCCAGGCTGGGGTCAACGAGAGAGAGCCCACGGATGACTCCATCGCTGAACAAAGAGTGGACCCCGAGGTACAATAAGCCTTGTGGGAGTAAAGACTATATATCATCAGAAAATGTTGGTGGTTGTGGTGTTGGGCCAAGTGGCATGGAAGCATCAAGAACGACGAGCTCATCAAGAGACGAGGCCTCAGTTTCTATAAGCAATGCAAGTGACGTTGAATCAGAATGGATCGAGGAAGATGAAGCTGGTGTTTATCTCACCATCAGACAACTTGCTGATGGCACAAGAGAGCTCCGACGTGTCAGATTCAGGTAACTAAGCAAGCTTAACTTGTTGAACCAATTGGTATGTTGGTATGTTTTAATAATGGATTGGTTTGTAAATAAATTTCAGCCGTGAGAAATTTGGAGAGGTGCACGCGAAGCAGTGGTGGGAAAGTAACAGGGACAGAATACAAACTCAATATCTTTGCTAGTAAACTCCACCTACATTACAATGGAGCCATTTTTCGAGGGTGGTCGAAAACCATTATCATCTAACTCAAAAGCTTTCGACTTCTTCTTCCGGGCATATAATAGCTTCCAGCAGTTTTTTTATTTTTTTTGACAACTATGTTCAGGCATTGATTCTTATTTATTTTTTTTGTACTTGGTCAGTTGGTCATGGCTGACATTTCATTTCGCGGTCTCTTTTCTCATTGTGACAACTTTCTTGATGACCAAATTCTTTGATCACAGCATGAAATGCAAGAATTCATTTGATTGCACTGGTTCTTATGAACTTATAGTGAGCTCAGAGAAATACTCATAATGTTTGGTTGAGCTCATGAGATGTGCAATACAATATAAGCAAGAGCATAAAATTGTTGGTCAAAATTTTTCAAATTTTTTATTTCCCCTTGTCAATGATCTCGAGAAATCTTTTTTTTTTTTTCAAGTTTAACACGAATAAATAATATTTTTGGACGAATTTATAATTGAAGAGATTTGCATGTCATTTAAATAATATACACTAATCTTAAAAGTTAAAAACAAACAAACAAACTGAAAAAGACTAAACATCATTAATTTCCTTTCCACTGGATTGGAATAACGCACACTGAGTGCTACAGTGTTAAAAGAGCAGCAAACAAAACCAAGCATTTATTGTTTATTTAACGACAAAACACAACAGAACACAACAGAACCCAACAAATAAAGAACGACCATCAGAGTGAACCGATGTTATTACGACACAGTTCTTAAACACACAGCATAGGATTAAGTGAACACACAGAAACATAGATTTAGTCTCGGAACTGCTATAATATTTCTTTATCCCGCAACCTTCCTGATATAAGCTCTCCCAGGAATAACTTCCTGAGATCGACCGAGCAACAATTCAGATTTCCCATGCCATCCTCCAGCCTTCATAGGTGGAGGTGGCACAGACGGCCTTGCAAGTGGCCTACCAGAGCCTACTGTCATGTTCCCCAACTTCTCAGCCATATCAGATACTCCACGCGTATTCACGTAATTGCCGGCTTCTGTGACATACGTACAAATCAATCAAATTCCAATACATGGGGGGGGGGGGGGGGGGGGGGGGGGGATATGTAATTGGACACACTATACCAGAATATGAAATCAAGATAGTCATAGCAAGACATCCACATGTATTATCAGTATATCAATCAGGTATTTGATAAATATACTTACGTGGGAAATTCATTATCGGTGGGCGATACTTTGGCTGTTGCTTAACACAGTTCTTCAGGTTCTTATCATTTTTAGTCCAATCCTGTCCAAATATATATATAAGAAAATAAAGATCCAGAAGAGCACAAGAAAACATCATATGAATTGATTAAAACACATTTGAAATCAATGCCAGCTGCTTGTGAAGATGCATATCAAATTAACCAAGGATAAAATTGCTATGTCAGCCCACCTGATTATTCATATCCAACTTCCTTTGCACACCTGTGTAAAGAATAGACTATGTCATAAGCTGGATGCTTAATTGGATACTAGACGAATCGAATTGCATCTCTACGAGAGAGAAACATGTGCTTAAACTAAGAGAGGAACAACCCAGGTAATAATAACACATCATATGAAATAATATAAAGTTTCCATGGTTTGCAGGAAGAAATGTAATCAAATACCAGGAAAAATAAAGAGAAAGGGTGGAAACTCATAAAGATCTAAAAAATCGAAAATCGGCTAACATACTTCTATGTCAAAATCTATACCTGCATTCAAAGATGCCGGTTGTTTGGCAAATGAATAACTATTTGTGGTCTTTGGGTTCGCCAAACTGCAGGGATATCTCCTACCACTATTTTGTTCCACGACTCCCCTTGTTCCGACTGGCAAAAACTCATCAGGTGAGTGTTCCATCTCCTTAACATTCATGGAGTAAGTACAAAACCAGGATTTACAAAGACTTACCTGAAGGAGGAGTTCTTGCAGTAGCAGTTTTAGAGCGCAGAGATGGTGGAACATAATAGCAATTCTGAAACGTTGAAAATATATTTTACATTCTAAGAACTCTCCCGCGACATTGAATTTATTCTTATAAGATGTTCAACAGATAAATTAAAAGCATCAATACAGAAGCAGTATGCACCTGGAAGAAGGGGTGTTGAAGGGCCTCCAGAGCAGTTGGCCTCTCTGATGGATTCCACGAACATAGGGACTAGGTATTGCACAGAGAAAGAAAAAGAATATATGAGTAAGCCCTTTGAAGGGACTGTTTCAACACCTCCATAGAGAATTACATACAGGCGTAAAAAATACAAGAAGAAAATGAGATAGTGGAAGGAAAAGAGTTAATATATTTATTGCTTACGGTAATAAGATTGATTGCATCAGCACTAACACCTGGTATCAGCAAAGAGAGATGGACCCCAGCAATCTGTCATGTCATTTAGCCATGGAAATACAATTAAAAAAATAAAGAAGACATGGAAGTTCCACATCAAAGAAACATTTGATCCTCAAACAAAAATGTCTATGAAATCAATAAACTTCGAAAAGGACACTAAGTTGAAATGCATTGGTTATTTACAACAAAAATTTTGAGAAAGCATCAGAGAGGAAAACATCATGAATATTTTCATTATAATTTCATTACTTTAGTACTTTACTATCTTTTGAAGTCCTTGAATATTAACTAGCATACGAAGAAGACATGAACCATATACATAAATCAAGAATATTGAAATATATTAGAATTCAGAGGAAAAGGTACTCACTTGTGGAAACTGGTAATTGATGGCACTAGCAAGCTGAAGACCCTCAGACCATTCACTCTTGGTTGGACTGCCTATTACACAGCAGATCTTGTAAATCTCATCAGCTTCACTGCAGCACAATATAAGAGGAAAATTGAACTACCCGACTTCCCAAAAAAGGAATGCAGCTCAAATAATTGTCATGCAAAGTATTATATTCTGAGGTAAGTGCAACAATTTTTAGCTTGAAGAGGGTATCAAGAAGCCATACAAGCCTACATCATCATTAATGTCGAAATGAGGATGCAATATCAACAGTATTGAATGAGAGGACGAAGATTAGTGACAGATGTATTATACCATCATTTCATTCAAGAAAAGCAAGACAGAAGTGCACCTTCTAAAGAGGATAATTATACCTTGAACCCGGAAACAGAGGACACAGTGTTAACAATTCAGCCATTATTGCACCCATAGCCCACATGTCTGGTAGGGAAAGAAAAGAAAAGAAAAGAAATGATATTATACATATCTAAAGGAAACAAATCCAAAATATAGTCCAACTGCTGTTAACATCATCTACTGACCAACTGGAGGACCATATGTTGGAGATTGAAGTAGAACTTCAGGAGCCCGATACCTGCAATATAAATTTAATCATTGTATAATGCCTCAACCAAAATACAGCAGTAAGGAAAGGCAAGATAGATAAACACCCACCACCGGGTTGAGACATATTCAGTATAAGGAGGTCGAGAATTGATCTCACGAGCAAGACCAAAATCAGCAATTTTTATGATGTCCTTGGATACAAGCAAGTTCTCTGTTACAAGTATTGAAAGAAAGCAGATTAGACAGAATATCCAAACATACAAGCAAAACAAAAGCAAGTTAAAAGTTTTGGTAATAAGAGATAGTTCACTAACAATAGTTCACTAACAATAGCTCATTTCAGTTAGATAACAAAATCAAACCCACAAAGCTTTCCTACCAAGTAAATAGTCACCAATAAAGTAAATTGGACAATCTCAGAAACTGCATGCTGAATATTGGAAGCAAAAGCACAATTCAAATAGCAGAGGACATTGTGGCTAAATAATTGCAACGGTGTCACACTAGATTCCACGTTATAAACCAAATCAGTGTCAAGAATGAAATGCTGAGCATGATAAATCATATCTAGGGTCCTCGGTTCAAATTTTAGAAATAGAAGCAGCAAAAACCTGGCTTCAGGTCACGGTGGAAGTATCCACGTTGTTGTATGTATGCAAGACCTTGAAATACTTGGAAGCACCAATTTCTAACTTCGGTCTCTGAAAAAGGTCTTCCTCTGTCCTTCATAAGCTGGTATAAATTGCATTCCTAAAAAACCAAGACAAACTCACATTATATGAATAACAAACTTGAAAGAAAGAAAAATAGGTAAGGAAGTGATGCATACCATGTATTCAAACACAAAGTACAGGACATCATTTTCCCTGATAACCTCCTTGAGCTTTACTATAGTCGGATGATTCATTTTCCTCAGAGACTGCCAAAGAGAAACCATGTCATTTATCTGAACAAAAAGTTATATTAAATGATGAACCAAGAGAGGATACTGTTACCTTCACTTCTCTGAGGTTTATACATTCTTCCCATGAATAATACTTCTTCTTCATTTTCTTAATTGCAACCTGTACAAGCAATCCAGTAGATTAGATGATATTTTAAAGACTCAATTTATCATCTTTAATAGATCAAAAAATGAACTTCATCCTATACAAGCAAGAGGAATATCTTCTACTCTAAACTATATTCACACATACCACTTCACCAGATTGCTTGCTTATAGCTCGCCAGACACTTCCAAAAGTGCCAGTACCAACTTCCTTAATGACTGTATACCTGCATTGGCAATTATGCTAGCTGAATTCATCAGAAGAGAAACAAAAGGTATTTGTCAAAACATGAAATTGTGAATTGCAAACCACCGCACCTTTCCATTCTTGCAATTGCAACAGCTTGTGATCTCTACTTATTACGGAACAAAAAACAGAAAAACAGAAGTATTGAAGCTTTTATATTCTCTAGATGACTATAACCAGTAACTAGTAAAGGCCTGGCTGATCAGCAAAATCCACCATCAATACATCCACTCCACTTCAACATGGGGACAACCAGCGGAATAATGATGGGCAGGCTTTGCAGCCTTATTTGTAAAGCATACCAAGTCAAAGACTTCGGAACACAGATATGTTGGTGGGGAATCAATACTATATGGCATTTTGATGCTGATCAAAACAGGATAACCATGTTCAGTTCAACAAAACACGTCTAGTATTTGATCAGGACAAGGTAACTACAGCTTCCCAGACATTGTTCTCCACTGAGAAGATACTAAATCTGATTCAAATCTTCAGCCAACCAAATCAGAACACAAACTGGTCCATCAGGGAGAATGCAAAAGGATGACAGGTTTACACTAACACTGAACTAAAACAGTGCAACAGCTACTAATACTTAATGACACGGTTGACTTCCTTTGAATACTTGCAAACTTCAGTCCTGCAGTAAGAAAAACGAAAAGGGGTCATTTCTTATAAAATTAAAGAATGATTGTCGGCTCAAATAAACATAAAGCAACAGTAAGAACAATTACCTCACAGCTAGATTAAGGATCTGAAGACGGATGTCGTGTTGACAATGCACTATAAACAATAGGATTGCAAAAGCAGATCAATAGGAACCCAAACTAAACAGTGTAACCAAATTCTGAACCACATAAATGTAATCAACTTACTTGGAGAAGCGCACTCATGATTCAACATCTAATTTATTAGAAATACGCATTCAGCCTCCGGTACTGGTCACTCAAGAAAAGCCTCTCACTAAGTGCAATTGACAAAGGAAACAAGAAGAAAATCTCCGAAGACGAGAAATCGCCAGTCGAGAACTTCATGGAATGAAAAAACCTGATGCTGGTAACAATCTGACCAGAGGCAAACTTGCTCCATATCCTATATAAAATTAATCGTTCTATATTGAAATCTAACACAACCTGATAGTATAGAAAAAAAACTGGGAGTCAGAGAAACCTTTAGAACTTAGAAGGGAAGGGGAACATGTAACAAAAAGAACAAGAACTGAAATTCAATAATACTAGATATCAATGAACAAGTAAACTAGATATATGAAACCCAGCGAGAGACATGATTTCTGACAAGAACTCCATATTGGAGCTTCTTTCATATATAGTCAAAATTTACAAACATCCATTAAAGATAAACATAGTTCAACATAATCACAAAGGAAAATAAGTAAGCAAATCAAATTCCCACATAAGATGCCCTTCAACGCAAGAGTTAGAAAAAATTGCATGTAATTTAGATGGTTGCAGAAAAACAATAAGAAAGGATAATCCCCAAAAATAAAAATAAAACACTAATTCAAAAGGCAGAACTAACATAGCAACTCATCTTCTGCAACAACATGCATATACCTCAAAGCAACACTACAAGACATCAGCAACTCAAATGTATTAGCTTCACATACAACAACAAACCAAAATTATTCCCATGCGCAAACCACAGTCCTTTCTACAATATTCCACTAAGAGATCACCTATAGAACAAATTACCCAGAAAGCGAGCCCATAATCCAAAACCCTAAAGATTCACATAAAATCCCGAAAAAAGGAATCATAAATTACAAAACAAGTCAAACCAAGCGGAATAACCCCGAAATACCAAAACCTAATCAATTATCATAACCAAGAATCAAGAAAGAAACATCGACATAAACCAATCAAACTTTACCCTAATTTAAACCAGGATATCTATCCAGATCCCCAAACATCAATCCCAAAGTGGTAAAAAATAAAATCAAAAGCAGATCTAATCACACCAGACAACTAAAATCGAAAAAAAAAAAAAAACAGACAGAAATTAACAACCGCTGAACGGCAATAAACACGGATCAAAGAGCGAGAGAAGGGGGAATTACCGGTAAAGGAAACGGCATAACCTAAGGAGAAGAAACCCAGAGATGCCACACTTTCTCTCTCTAATACCCTCCTCCCCTATTATGATATTTTTTTGGGTACGAAATAAGCAGGTTGAGAATATATTTGGGATTATATAATGATGCGATGATATCGGTATGATGATGATGATGATGATGGGGATCATATGATGGCCATGGCCATGATGGATGATAAGATATGGGTAAAATTATGGGGATGTGAATCTTGGATTTGCAGACAAGAAAAGAAAAGAGTGAAAAACAAAAGGATAAAAAGTAAATTTCCCCACGCGGAGATGGGAATACTTTCCTTTCTTTTTCTCCTTACATAATAATGCCTAGGAGAGGAACTCACCCACTTCTTTCAACCTAATTTAAATGCAGATTTCAAGTCTTTATTACAACGGAACGAGATTCTACGGTTTTTTTAACACGTGTTTAATTTCTAAAGAAATGTGTTTATTTTCCTCTTACTTTCTATATTTAACTAGATTTAATCTTTATATTTCTAGATATTATGGTTGGTGAATTAAAATAAACTAGTTTTTCGCCCGTGCGATGCACAGGTATTACTTTTTTTAAGAAAGTTATAATTTTGGTATATAATCTAAATAATTCATGTAAATTTAAAAATATGTGAATTAAAAATTACAACATATAAATTTAATAATAAGTCAACTATAATTTTTTTTGGTATAAGTGTTGAAAATATTCACAGCATAATAAACGTGAAAAGTTTTAGTTAAGAAAAATATTATATAATTGTTTATTTGTAGCATAAAAAGATAGGTTAAATATTGTTTCATTATTAAGAAAAAGAAAGTGAAATCTATAACTTCTCTATTAACAAATAATTATGTTTGTCTTCTCAACAGAAAGATAAGTTTAAAAATCATTAAAAATTTGAGAATACTAGTATTAATAAAAGAAAAAAAAACTTTATTGATTATGGAAATCTATGAACTCTTCGACGTTCTCATAAATGGTGGTCTTAGTGAGAAAATAACTAATGTAATTTTTCACGTCTCCTTCAAATATATTAAAAATAATAATTAATAAAATTTGTACAAAAAATCATATAACATATGTAATTCTTTATATAAATAGTTTCCATGATATTTCCCAACACATCTGCACTAAAACAATGGGAACGGGTGATATATTATTCAAAAAACGCATTAGTTTGTCACCAGAATCATCTCATAAAAAGTAAGTGATTTGTAAATATATAGATTCATTAAATTATACTTAACCTATCTACTCCATTTATTAAAGAACAAATTCCCTTAGCCTTTTCGCAACATCTCTCAATAGTTTGTTTAATGGTGGAGTATGTCTTTTGTGAGACCGTTTCACAGATTTTTTTCATAAGACGGGTAAACTCATAGTGCACACTTAGTAATTCATATGGAAATTTGTGGGTATGAGTTCAATTCATGGGTAATAAGGATCCGTCTCACGGAAACTATCCGTGAGATCGTCTCACATGAGTTTTTGTGTTAATGGTGGATGAATCATAACTAACTTTCCGGAAATATTTGAAAAAAACAAAAAGATTACACTAATTTTTAAAAATATAAAATAATATTTCTTAAATACTTTTGGTAATGATGATAGATAACCAAATAATTGGATAAGGTTCAAAACACAAAAACTCATGTGAGACCTACTCTTTTCAAAAAGATCATACCATGATTCAAAATAACATCAATTCAAATTTTAGATGCATTTTTTTTCTTTTGTTCATATCCACAATGATTTTAATTCCATATCTACACAAATCTACTTGATTAATAACAATTGATCGATCGAGAATGTTCAAACAATTTCTACAAAAATGATTGATGGGAACAGCATCCCGTGATTTAGTATCAATATCTACATAAATCTTATTAGACCAAATAAAATTGCTGGTATTTTTGGTGAAAAAATAAACAAACTTTCTTTCTTTTTTTTCCTTTTTTTCATCGATAAATTGCAGTGATTTACTTATAAGAAATTAAAATATTATTTTATATTATTAAAAGCACAAGTACATCACTATATTAATTTTGGCAGAATGATTATAGTTTTAATCCAAATATTTCCATACGTGCACATTTTATATCATCAAGATTTTGTAAATAAATAAATAGATAGATTAAAATATTGTAGGATGGCGGATTCATAAAATAGAAACACATTCCTTTACTGAAAATTTTGAAAATTTTAGGAAATGTATGATATTCACAAATTTTATATGCTTAATTCAGTAATCAAATTGGTTGTTGTTATCAGGATATATTAATTGACATAATTAAAGATTTTTTTATTTATTCATTCATCATATATTATTTATATATGTAATATTTTATAATAATATTAATCTTTGTATTTTCATATTTAATATCGGGACTTTTAGGTGGAAAAATTGCTAAATTATTTTTGGCATTGCTGGTGTTGTTATAGCTGGTCACTCTAAGCATTTAGTGTTTTATATATATATATATATATATATATGATATCAAAAGGGAAAATAAGAAAAAAGGCTCTCAAAAAACTAACACAACTCTAGATACAAAAGTTATATTTATCCATCTATACATCTAATTCACTATCTCTGTTCAAAAGCTGGTAATCTTCAATATTATATCTTTCTAGCTTCGTTATCAAAATTGCTAAATCAAAATCAATTCAAAACAATTTTTGATAAATAGTTGTATTTGCTACTTTAGCCTAAAACAAACGAACAATAATCATATTACTCTAAGAATAATCCATATACAATCATATCGTTATATAAATTGAAGTAAAATAAATTTCATTCATAAATGAAAAAACATAGATCCTATACAATCTCAAATCACACAATAATGAATGTTTTTTATTATATTAAAAATAAACGCATTAGTAAGTAAATAAAAATTTGGTTAAAAATTTACCTTAACACTGAGATACTTACTTCTCATTCACAATTGAATGACTAACATTGTAATAAACAAATTGTTGGTAAATGAATGACTAACATTGTAGGTCATTGCAAAGTTTTAAAATCCAAAGCGTCTTATAAGGTATAGGGTTCATGTCTCTCGACATTTTGAAAATTAAAGATATATTTGAACTATATATTGTGTGAATATGGATGTCTTCTTGAAAAAAAAAAAAAAAAAAGATAGGAATTTGAGAAATGAAAGATAAAAGTTTCATTAGTTGATTTCTCATATTTATAGTGGATAATTTGATAATTCTATAGGAAAGTAGTGATTTTTTAGGCAATTTTTTTTTTTAAATATTGATTGTGTCATTCCATTATTTTCATTATGAACATACCATAAATATTATAGATTTGATTTTTAAAATAGAAGAAAGCATGAACACCATGACTGCATGGTGATGATATTTAAAGAAAAAAAGAGACCCTCAATCAACCAAAACGGCAAGTCTTGAAACTCATATTTATGAATAAAATTAATAAATTGAACCGGATTTTATTCCCTAAATTAATAAAGTTATTTTTGGTTTTTTTTTTCCCCTTGGCAGCAAATACGCTTCATGATTATTAGTATTCTCCACATTGTAGAAAACATTTATTCCAAATTTTATAACATCAACATTAATTACATTTTGAATTAATTATAAGGAGATCTCAAAAGTGAATATCACCTTTTGAATTGTTACACAACACACAATACATTTTCTAAATGGTATTTAATATTATATATAGAATGATATTTGAGTTTAATGTGCACTTATATATGTATTTATATATAAGTTAAGTAGAGATATATATGTGTGTATTTATTTATATAATATAAGTTTTTATAGAAAAAAAAAGTCTATTATATAATATAATATTAACTTGTGTACGATATATATTATTACATTTCTTTAATTTGTATTCATATCTATATATATTTGATGACTAATAATGCATTTTGTTGGTAAATCAATTATATATAGTTTTCCAAATAAAACTAAATGGTTTTTAAGGTTAATAGTTGACTTTAATAGGTATGTACTTATATTAACATCGATTATGGGTATGTATATACCATATATGTGAATCTAATCTATATATATATATAATATTTTTTTGGAATGATTAAATATTAAAATTCTAATATTATTTATAAATTTTCTATTTCCAAAAATAGATTTAACCATCTTGACAGGAAAAGGAAAGATAATCGATTTCCTGTTTTTGTCAATGTTCCTTTTTTTCATATTTTATATATATATATATATTATATCATTTTACAATGACATGAAATATAATATATATATATATATTATTTATATGCATATTAAATCAATATATTATCATCAAATAAAATCATTGTTTTTATTATTTATATGATATATACATCATTTAATAATATTTAAATTTAAAAAATTAGTGCATAATTATAGGGATGATACCAAATCATTAGTTTTCAAATTCTAAATATATTTATGGTACGAAATCTAAATATATAGTTTTCATCATTGTATATAATAATTAGTTTTATAAATTAGTTCATATATCAAAATGTTTATATATATATATATATATATGTCTATAAAATTGTCTAATTCATCAATTTATTTACGTGTGCATATGTCAAAATAATTATTGAAATCCAGTTATCTTTCTAGATATAACTATAAAATAAAAGATGAGTTATTGCTTTGTAGTACGTATTTTTTTTTGAAAAAATGATATATATATATATAGAGAGAGGTTTCTAAAAAAATGATATGTATGATATTTATAATGATATATATATATATATTATGTATTATAAAAATCACAAATTGATAAGTCTGACTTACCGATCGATTTGATAAATTCACAAATTGGAATCTAAATATGTTAAAAAATTGGGTTTACCATCAACTATCCTTATCTATATAGATATTGAATTATGATATTTATTTATTTATTTATCTATTTATTAAAAAAAAAACACTTCCAATTTTGGAAATGTGTTTTGGGCGGGAAAATGTTGGCCTTACTTTTTTTAGAAACCATTGTGTTTTTATATATATAAAGATTCTTTGATACTTATACAACCTTCAATTGGGAATTTTTCTTTTTCTTTGATAAATTTACGTATTCTTAATTTGAAAATTACAATTTGTGTATATGCGTTTTAGCTAGATAAATTGATAAAATGCAATTTCTTGGAAGCAACCCATGTGAGTTGAAACATTGCATGGAAGTAACATTTACATTGGCAATGGCATCCCATGTTCTCATTATTGCCCCCAAGCAAGAAAACAAAATGACAAGGTCCCATTTAAATATATGGTGAGAAAAATAAATTGAAAATGACAAACCAAAAATAAATAAAAAAAAGAAAACAGGGGTGGAAAAGACGACCAAAGTAACGATAATACTAGTAATAGGATCAATGATAAAAAGATATTCCTTTGGTTTGACTTAAAGAAACGAAAATTGAAACAAAAAATATTCCATTTAAAATACTAGAAAAAAACGTTTTTATGATTTTTTGTATTTTTGTTCCAAATATACTTTCAATATGTGCAACTCGTACAATAAAATAAAATGTCTAGAAAGGGTTTATAAGGTACAGTTTGTCAAAACCATTATTAACATTTTTCGATAAACAGATAAAATCTCAACTGTGATATCTATAACCATCCCATTTAGTAAATTATAATTTTTGTGCGAAATATGTACTCTAATTTTGTGGTTTGACTTAAAGAAATAAAAATTGAAACAAAAAATATTCCATTTAAAATACTAGAAAAAACCATTTTTATGATTTTTTGTATTTTTGTTCCAAATATACTTTCAATATGTGCAACTTGTACAATAAAATAAAATGTCTAGAAAGGGTTTATAAGGTACAGTTTGTCAAAACCATTATTAACATTTTTCGATAAACAGATAAAATCTCAACTGTAATATCTATAACCATCCCATTTGATGTGGTCGAACTGACCACATTCAAACTACCTCGAAAACCCGACCCGGAGTTGAAGGACGATCGACGCGAACAAATTAGGAAATAATGAGTTCGTTCAAGCGAACAAATATATCTGGCATGTCAATCGAACTGATCCAGCTCGTAACCCGGAATGTCGAACTGAGATGTGGGACGCCGAGCTGATATGAGCGAACTAATTCAAATTTGAGATAACTCCCACGATTGCGAGAATCTCGCCCCTTCCCAGGTTTTTAGGAGAAAATCTCAACTGCCACATCCCAATCCTAGGAAATCACGTTTCTCTCAGGGAGTATATATATATCCTTTGTTTTTCTAATTTGCAGACACAATCACAATCTTAATTTCTATACTAAGCATTCAAAATCGAGAACAACATTTTGGTGAGATTACTGACTTGAGCGTCGGAGTCCCTTCACCGGGAAAAACCCCCGGTGTTCTTTGTTTTGCAGGTTTTCTTAATCGGAGAATTCCAATCATCGTCGGAGAATTCCATTTTGGCGTCGGAGAATTTCGAACGGCATCGGAAAAGTGAAGGATCGGAGTCGAGACAAATCACCATTTAGTAAATTATAATTTTCGTGCGAAATATGTACTCTAATTTTGTTGGTTTAGATGGACAATATATCATATACTTGAAAATGCAATGCAGATTTATTTTGCAGTAATAAATATAATAATTTATTAGGTTAAATTCACATATAATACACGTAAGTGGGTGATGGAAATAAATAAATTGTACTAAATGGTACTTATTATTGAAATTTTAAGTAAAATTTATGAATATTTAACTTTTTTCTCATTTTTTGAGAATAGTCTTCTTACTTCGTTTTATTTTATTTTATGGTGGCTATTTCCTTACTAGACTGACTGATACATCCATTTCAAAAAAAAAAAAATTAATACTTAAAGTTCAGAAGTCAAATTGTGGATGGGAAACAGTAGAGACTATTCCCATTTTAGATTCTTCTGCAATACGACCAATTATTGAAACAAATATATATATTAGAGATCATGTGGGTTGGATTCATCCAAACCAGATTATAAATTCTTAGAAATGACCCCTTTATGGATGTGTTCAAATCGATGATAGATTTACATATAATTATTATGGTCAAAAATTAATGCACCACATAGACCATTAAATTTGAGGATATATTTATGTAAATAATGGTGGACTATCTCCTTTTTTTTTTTTTACCGTTACCTTTTTCTTTTTTAGTTTTATGATCCAGACAATGGTCTAATAATCTTGATTGTTACAGAATACTAATCATTTCAATTGGACACCAATTATTCTTTCTTCTTCGAAATATTTATCTTTTGTCATTTCCTTTCGGTAATTTATATTGATCTATATGTGTTTTGTCTATTTTGATTTTTTTTCTTTGTATTTATTTTCATCAAAACAAATTTGTGACATCGAAAATAAACAACCAAAATAAAAATAAGATGTAAAGAAATTGTAAAATTTGACAAAATCAAATAATTAAATATAAAGCTGAAGGACAAAAACTGAAATAAATTAAAAGGATAATCATCAAAATGAGCACTCATTAAGATAATATAAGCTATAAAACCTCTTGAAAGACTTGTGTTACACGTGCCCTTATTAAGAAACAGTTATTAAAAAATTCGCATCAAACATTTTAAATAACAAGCAACAGTCATCCACATCGATTTGTATCACATAATTATCTTGAAAATATATAATGAATTGTCAACATAGACATGTATCACATAATGTAATTATCATGAAAATACATAACGGTTTGTGCGACATAGAAATACACATTTGTGAGATGTAACAATACACACTTTATAATTCATAAAAAAAATTAGTAATATATACACATGTAATTTATATAATAATATCATGTAAATAAAATGGGAAAAAAAAAGAATGATTAGTGTAGGCATATGTAAGGAAATTAGGTGATGAGATGTGGGCATGATTGAAGATGATAAAATATTCCATCCTTATCCCATACACATGTATACATGATCCCACATTGGACGAATGAATTATTTGTGTAATTATTGCTCTTTAGATGATGACGTGGCATTGTGCCATCCCCAGCTGCAGCCACGATACCCTGCGCCTCTTTACTAACCCCTGGGCCCGCGCCACATTGGATCACCTAATTACTTTGCATCATCACTCGACATAATAAAAATAATTTTTTTTAAAGTAATGTAAGGAGTTAATATATATTAGTATGTGTTTTTATTGGTGTTATAAAGGTATATGTCATATTCTGAAAAAATAATAATAAACAATTATTGAGGAGAGAGAAAAAGATAAAAATTGATTATTATAATAATAAATTTGTATTTTTTGTTATAGTTGGTTGAACAAAATTCATTTTTGTTCAAAGGTATGAACAAATTTTATTTTTGTTAATAGTATGAACAAAAATTTAAAGAGATAGGAAGAGTGAGTATAATTTGTATTATGTGGTATTTTAATAGTATTTTTTATATTTCACCAACTGATATTTATTGTTTGTTTCAACATGCATGCATATGTTTATTTTTCTTTTTGACTTGATTTGCATTGTTTTGATTTTATTTCTAATTTAATTTCGATCTCACAGAGACTAGTGAATTAGAACGATGTTAACTACCTAATTAGATTACCTAATTTTATCTAGGTGACCGAATTGAGAGAATTGAACCTTATTAATCTATGTTTAGAAACAAATAAACGGAAAAAAATATCAAACAAGAAAATATCAAGATGTGGCTTGTGTATTTGGATGTGGATGAATCCTTATGTCTCTTCGTGTCTCTCTTTTGTTTTAAGTCACAAAATCCCAGTTTATATCTCACAATAGGTTTGGAGTAGAGTTCTAGTTGAAACGGGATCTGAAACGGCCAAATGAAATACGGTCCGGTCGGATCCGGATGACCCGACCCATATCGAACAACAAACCAGAAATTTGAGCTCTAAAACACCTAACCCGGGCGGGTCACAGGCGCCAGGTCGGGTGGGTACTTTGAATTTCCCTTAAACTCATCTCGTGCATTGAGACTCGATCTCACCCAAGTTACGACTTCCATACTCTTTTTGACCCATTTAGAACTTGAATTGGACTTTGACGTCTTCATGAAAGTTGTAGCCCTTGAAGTTATCTATCCAATGACATTAATTTCAACCCAAGATGAGTTTTATACACCAAGTTATGCCTAATTTACTGGAATTGTGTCAAGACAAAAATTAGAACATTCTTGCACGACTTTCACCTTCTTGTGATATTCTGCTTTAGTGGAGGCCGAATTGAAAAAAACTTTCAACATTAAAGTTGTAGAACTTCATCTTACCTTTCCAACAAGACAAGAACCTTTGAATGTGTTCGAACCTGGTTTTCGAAAATTCGCTAAACTTTGTGGTCGAAAGTTAGCAGATATTTCGGCCACTACATTTCGAAAGTTTGAAGAACTTACGGAAACTAGAGGCTGAAACTTTGTGAAATTTTCGACCACTGTAGGCCGAAAGTTTTCATTATTTTTGACAGGTAGTGGTCGAATGTTACACTTACTTTCGACAAGTATTAGTCAAAAGTGTGATTTCAGTTTAATGTGATAGTGTTCAACTTTTACATATTATATGTGCAATAACTTATTTGGATGTTCCTAATTCCTTTGTTGATTGATAGGAGACCAGTACTATACGAGGGTGAGACCGACTGCTTCAAATAGAAGACGTCGAGCCTACTCAGTTTTCTACACCAAGTTATGCCTAATTTACTGGAATTGTGTCAAGACGAAAATTAGGACATTCTTGCACGACTTTCACCTTCTTGTGATATTTTGCTTTAGTGGAGGCCGAATTGAAAAAAACTTTCAACATTAAAGTTGTAGAACTTCATCTTACCTTTCCAACAAGATAAGAACCTTCGAATTTGGACTTCTAGAGATTGAGATATAATTTTTCTTCCATAACTACTCATTATCGACTCTCTATTTCGACTCCAACTTGGCATTAAATTCCACTAGACTTTCATTTTGTGCTCAAATCTATCAAATTTCTTTCAAATCGAGCAAAAACGTGAAATCTTAAAAAGATAATGAAATCTAAATAAAATCACACTGTTGCATGTTTTTCAATACAAAATGATATGAAATTAAGCCCTAAAATGCATCAAATAACGAAGTTATCACCAATATGGTACAAATAAATTAGTTGGTAACCACCAACACTATGGTATCCACCAATATAGTAAAAAAATGTGTACACTCACCAATATGATACAAATAAATTAGTTGATAACCACCAACACTATCAAAACTACCTAAAAATTGAGATGAATGGTGGATGGTAACCAGCAACACTATCAAAACTACCTAAAATGGTAAGTACCTGAAAATTGAAATGAATGGTGGATGGTAACCACTAACACTATCAAAACTACTTAAAATGGTAAGTACCTGAAAATTGAAATGAATGGTGGATGGTAACCACTAACACTATCAAAACTATCTAAAATGGTAAGTACCTAAAAATTGAGATGAATGGTGGATGGTAACCCCAAATGGTAAGTATAAGTCAATACACAATTCCTATATAAATGTGAGTGAATTATTAAAATTCTCATTCACTTGAACTCAAATTTTCTCTCAATTAGTCTACACTTTCAATATAAATGATGATAATAGTACCAATTGGTGGGATCATTCTTATTCATTCAATGCAACACCATTGGATCAAAGTTCACCAACAACATCCAATCAAATAAACAATCCATGGTATTCTTCTTCTTCATGTTCGCCTCATCACTAATCATTTGGTGAAGATCTTGGAAATGGTCCAAATGCATCTCAGCCACATGTAACGAAAGAAGGGACAAGAACGCGAGTTCTTTGGACCATAGTCGAGGATGAGGTGATTGCCCGATCATGGGTAACAATTTCGAATGACCCAATTGTCGGCAACGACAAAAAAAGTAACAAATTTTGGACCCGTGTAACAAGTTACTACAACGACAATAGGCCGAATGATACACCACTTAGAAATTCGAGTATGATAAGGTCACACTGGCACAACACAATCCAAAAGAAATGTAATTGTTTCAATGCAAATTATAATTCACTATATAATGTGTATCGAAACGGTCACAGCGATGAGGACATATTTCGTCTCTCATTAGAGAAATATTTCTTGGAGAATGACTGTGTAGTATTCAATCTCTTGCACGTATGGAGAATCCTAAAGGATTTACCATTATTTCAACCACAATCTACCGATAACTCAAGTGCCGCCAAAAAGTCTAGGTCATCGGATGATGGAATAAGCCACACCACAGCTTGGGCCGACAGAAGCACCGATTTTGATCTTAACGAAGATGATGTGCGCCCAATCGGGATAAAGGTGGTAAAGAGAAAAGGTAAGAAAAAGACAACTACATCTACTCTTTCGGATATGACGGAAAAATTTGGATCTATGGCCGAAAATTTTCACAAGTACCAAGATTGGAAAGAAGAAGAAAAGGATATAAGAAGAGCGGAGATTGAAGCACAAAACCGAATATGTCTTTCCAAGGAGTATGAGCTAGTGCACAAAGACACTTCCAATATGAATGAATTTCAATTAAAGATGCACTACCAATATTGTAAAATGATTATGGGAAAATGGAATGCTCAAAATAAGTAGACTATATTAATGTAGTTTCAAATGATCATTTTAAATTCCTAGTATAACTGCAAGTTTGTAGTGATGTTTCAAATGATGTATATATTATTTATTAAATCTAATGTCATGATTTAGATTTGTAAAGAAAAAATGGAATGCATAAAATGTCATCAAATTAAAGATGCACGACCGTGTCCCAAGACACGGCCGTCCGTGCGCGGCTGCTTTCTTCTCTGGACATTTGCGCACGGTCGTGCGCCAGTGTAGGCTTGACCGTGCGCGGCTGCTTCTGTTTGTGTCCCACTGCACAACTTCGTTTTTCCTCGTTTTCGACCTCGTTTCTTACTCGATCTTTAATCACACTTGAAATTTATATTTTTTCACTAAAATCATGAAACTTAGCATAGAAACGTCAAATGCAACTAATTTATGAAAAGTAACCAAATTGCCATAAAAATGTATACAAACGCACTCAATTAACCATATAATTGTACGTAAAGCTATAGCAAAATTGATACTTATCATAAACACATGCTCATACCTACCAATATGGTAAAAATAAATATGGTAAACACATATTTGGTAAACACATGCTCATACCTACCAATATGGTAAACACAACTACCTACATTTCTAGATAAGAAGAGCTAAAAAATTTGGTACAACTATATTTCAAATTCAAGGATAAATGGTGGATGGTAACCACCAATGGTGAAGTATGAGTCAATATAAAATCTCTATAAATATGTGACAATTTTTTTTAAAATGATCATTCAATCAAACTCCAAAATATCACCAATCATTTCAATAACAATATATCCTCTCATTCTATTGTTCAAAATCATCTCTCTTTTTATTCATCATGTCAACAAATGATAATAGTTCAAGTGAAAATTCATCCGATGACCGCGAAGTCGACTCCAATGAAAATGAAAGACATATGTCACCGGAGGAAGAAATGATGTCTACGGTATTTAATACTGGCCACCAAATACTTGAAGCATATCAAAGACTAGAAGAGTGTCGACGACGATGATTTATACAACGAAATCGTGAAGCTGGACATATGAGGTTATTTAATGATTATTTCTCTGATAACCCAGTGTATCATGAGGATGTGTTTCGAAGACGATTTCGAATTCTTAATGAAATTCAACGATACTCTCCATATTTTCAACATAGGCAAGATGCAACAGGAAAGATGGCACTATCACCACTACAGTAATGCACGGCCGCGATTCGTCAACTTGCTTATGGTGTTCCGGCCGACCAATTGGATGAGTATCTACGCATGGGTGAGTCTACCGCTATCAAATGTAAATTCTGTCAATCTGTGATTGTATTATTTGATGATCAATACTTGAGAAAACTGAATATTTATGATGTTCAACGACTTGTCGAAATGCACGAGAAGCGTCACGATTTTCCGGACATGTTATGAAGTCTTGATTGCATGTATTGGGAATGAAAAAATTGTCATGTGGCTTGGAAAAGTCAGTTCACAAGGGGTCATGGTTCACCCACAATTGTGCTTGAAGCTGTCGCGTCTTATGATTTGTGGAGATGACATTCGTTTTTGGGGTGGCGGGCTCCCGAAATGATATTAACGTGTTGTATGAATCTGATTTATTCAACACAGTATTACAAGGATACGCATCGCGAGTAACTTTATTGTGAATGGTTCACAATATCAAATGAGATATTATTTAACAGATAGAATCTATCTAGAATGGGCGACCTTTGTCAAGACTTTTCCCTCTCCGGAGGATGTGAAAAGACGATTGTTTAAGGAAAAACAAGAAGCAACAAGAAAGGATGTTGAACGGGCATTTGACGTACTACAAGCACGATGGGCAATCATCAGAGGACCAACTCGTTTCTGGTATAAGAAAAGATTGAGACATATAATGTTAACATGTATTATTTTGCACAACATGATTGTTGAAGACGAGGAAGAATTAATCACGAATTGGTATAACGACGAACGTGATGAGCCTATACAACCAGTACATGGATCACACGAAAAATTTCAAGAGTATCTTCAAAGGAATTCCGAGCTACGTGATAATCAAATACATCACAATCTTCGAGCGGATTTAGTAGAACACATATGGAGATGATTTGGGGACAATTAAATATTAATATTACATTTATATTTCAAATGTATTTCAAGGTATTATTATTATTACATGAATTGCTAAATTCAAAATTTCCCTTAAATTTCATGTTATATACGAATTGAGACTAATGTAAATATATATATTTATATTTACAATAATGATTTAATTGATTAAAATGGATTTAGGTTTAATATTATTGATATAATTTAAAAAATTATAATTATAAAATGATTTTATTTGATATATATTAAGAAAAAAGTTAATTGATGATGGGACCCACATATAATGATTATATTTTTTTGTTAAGTAATGTAGAAGTGTGTTTTTAAAAAGTGTTTGTTTTTAAATTGATGTGGTGTCATGTGGGCCCCACCCTCTTAACAAAAATTTTGTTAGGAATGCCGACATTTTCGTCATCTCATAAATATCACAGTATTTTATAGGCAGCGACTATCCGCACCCCACACAATACTAAACACACCCCAAATTCTAAACACACCCCATATTAAAGATTTAATACATTTTAATTTCTAAACACACCCCTTAAATTGACAATCTTACCCTTTATTTATCAAAAATATATTAGTAAATATATAAAACCTGTACATACTAAATACACCCTAAAAAACATAACTACACCCTAAAAAACATAACAACACCCCACCCAAACCCTCATCTTCTCCAATTTGAATTTATCTCTCCCTTTCAACCTCTCTTGACCGAAAATTGCACCAAATTGAGGCAAAAAATTCAACCACTCAAATTGAACAAAAATTCGACCACTTGTTATCGAGAATTATGGACGGTGAAGATCAACATGATCCTCCATTGAGACAAATATTATTTGGTAAGTTGCTAAATTTTTGATTGAATAATCATAAAATTATTCTTATTTTAGGTTTAAAACTTGAAAATTTTATACTATATAAGTTTAGAGGTGTTTGGGGTTGAATGAGACTTGATTTGTGTTGAAATAGGCTTCAAATGGATGGAATGGAACTGGGTTCGTCGAATGCGTTTGAACCTGGTTTTTTAAAAATTCGCTAAACTTTCGACCACAATGTGTCGAAAGTCAGCAGATATTTCGGCCACTACATTTCGAAAGTTTGAAGAACTTACGGAAACTAAAAGTCGAAACTTTGTGAAATTTTCGACCACTGTAGGCCGAAAGTTTTCATTATTTTCAGCAGGTAGTGGTCGAATGTTACACTTACTTTCGACAAGTATTAGTCAAAAGTGTGATTTCAGTTTAATGTGATAGTGTTCAACTTTTACATATTATATGTTCAATAACTTATTTGGATGTTCCTAATTCCTTTGTTGATTGATAGAAGACCAGTACTACACGAGGGTGAGACCGACTGCTTCGAATAGAAGACATCGAGCCTTCGAGGAGGAGGCAACCACTGAGATGCCGGTTGTAGTTCCACCCTTGGAGTCGAATGTACCATTGGAAGTTGGGCCATCAGTTGCTCCTGAAGTTGAAGAGCCTACTCAATTTTATGCAGAAAACAAGGCTCAGGAGGAAGATGAAGAAGAAGCAGATGAGGATGAAGGTCAGGAGGAAGACGATGTATTGACTGGCCCCTGTCCTGGTGGACCCCTAGAACCACATCTTATCCCAAGCTTTAAGACACATGTGGCCTACAGCATTTGGGAGGGCGAAGAGAGGAATGTGTTGAAGTGCTGGTGTCATACCACCAAGATGGATACGTGGACATTCGACCCTGCTAACCCTCCCGAGTTTAGAGCTCTGCTTGGACACGCTACTGGTATACCGGATTTGAGGTATATTTCATACAAGACCCCTAATAAAAATCTCATCTGTGCATTTGTTGAGCGATGGCAGCCCGAAACTAATACCTTTCACATGCCGTGGGGGGAGATGACAATCACATTGGATGATGTGTTTTGTCTGACGGGGCTGCCTGTCAGTGGGTTGCCGGTTGTCATCCCAGAGTCACGATCAGCTCCCGAGAGACCTATTCAGTTGATGAGTAGATTGTTGGGTCTTTCAATTGCGGAGGCAAAAACAATGATATTTGGGAAGCGAGACACCTCTGTAAAACTTGAATAGCTTCGCAGTTGATTCATGCAGGACGTCCACAGTCCAGATGAGGCAACACGTACATGTGCTGCTCGTGCATACTTATGGTTTGTGCTTGGATGCACAATCTTTACTGATAAAAGTGGGACACGAGTGGACACAAAAATACTCCGATTATTGGAAATGGTGGACCGTGTTGACCAATACGCATGGGGAGCTGCTCTTGCTTACCTATACCGGCAGCTGGGACTTGCATCCAGGAGTGGGGTGCGTCAGATCTGTGGATACTTGACATTATTGGATGATCGGCATAGTCAGCTTGAAATCTCCTCACTAACTCATTGAATCGATGTTCATCCTGAGCAAACACTAACAAATTCCATGAGCTATTGAAGGACTCCCATATCTCTGCTCTACCAATCATTGGTTTACATTTGGCTAGGATGTTCTTGTTGATGTGCCACCGACAAAGCAAGTGAGTGGCATTCGGAAAGACTACATTTATCGCATTCATAAGTGCAAGCTCACGGTCGGTAACTATCATATTAGGATAACATCATTCGATCATCAAACCTTTCAATACAGTGAGAGCCCATCTGTAATTCTCCTCCTTCTCAGCCAATAAGTATACACAAGCCACATAAAATGTGATATTTGTTGACGTGACACCGACGATTTCCAGAAGTGGCATCCTATACCTATTCGTCTTGTAGGTACAATCCATCAAGAGTACATTCGGAAACGCACACAACTCAATGTTTGTGGGATGAGCATAAAAAAGGACAGTAACCATATTAGTTTGCTTGCATCTCCTGTCCAAGTAGTAGTAGTTCTCCAACGTCAACTTCTCCAGCAAGTATTGTATTTGGGTTCGACCACCATGCTCAACAACTCTGTGTTTTTGCCGAGCATTGTAGATGGTTTTCATAGTCGACTTATTCCCGACGAAAGATAGCTTCAGTGTGCCGATGTCTTTTGGTCTTGTGTTATTCATGGAAAGATCACGTACAAGTGCATCTTCTGAAGGAGTTAGTCTACCTGCAAATGAGTGGCCTACCAAATGGCGATCCATTGGGTGATTGTGCGATCCACACACTACCATCAAGGCCCATTGTTCTTGCTCATTGACTTGCAGTCCTTTCAACATAAAAGGACACTCGCACTTCTTAGTGCTTGTAGACTGTTCCTTGTTCATTGTGCTTTTTTCCGGATTCAATGGAAGGGTCTTGACCAAGTTTTTTCTTTGTCGGACGATACTTGCCACCTCGTTCATAACCCAAAAATACATGAGCTCGATGGCCACTTTCACCACTGTCCGATCTCCTAACCAACACAATCATATTTACACTAGTTCCAACTTTATATGCCCAATTCACCATGTCTTCCTGAGTATCAAATAACTCATCAGTTCAAAACTCATCAGAAAAGTCTGTATGCTCGTACATGGGGCTTAGGACATTCAAATTATCCACCTCGTTGTAAATGCTCAATTGAGTTTCATGTGAATTGTTTTCCTATAAAAATAATAGATGAATACAATTAAATTAAATAAATTCAAGAACAAGGAAGAAAAAAGATACGTTTGGTCGACACTTATAATCGAAAAAACTGTTCAAAAACAACTTTGTGAAGATTCATCCTAAATTCGACACCTATTGATCGAAAAAAGGTATAAGTTTCGACTAGTTGAAGCCGAGTTATACTAAAACTTTCGACCACTACTGGTTGAAAATACACTTATGTTTCGACCACTAGTGGTCGAAATTTAACAAAATTTTCGGCCTGTACTTTACGATCGTGTTTTCGTGATTTTTTAAAGCCAATTTTTTTCTCACAAAACTGAGAAACGAAACAGTAAAATTAAGTATAGAAACTTACATTGCCAACCTCTTGTGCTCTATCATGCTCCATAATATCTTCTTTCCAAGATTTCAACTTTTTTGAAGCTTTTTCTTACAGTAATAGAGTTGTGTATATGGAGAGAAGAAGATGATGTATAGGAAGCAGAGAAGAAGAAGATGTATATATGTATCATGTGTATGAAATGGGGTGTGTATAGTAATATTTAAAGATGGGGTGTATTTGAGAATTAAATTATATTTTATTTAATATTTATCATAATTTTATTAATAAGAGTATAATTATTTTTTGATATATCATTTTAATTGTATTTATTTTAACGGGGAATGTGTAGTATTGTTTGGTTGCATGTAGTCGCAACCTATTTTATATTGGATCTCAACCGAAATCTCTGTAACTTCTGAATTTCATCTTTCTCTAAAAATCTCCGCTCCCATCTCTCTCTTTCTCTCTGAATTTCCACAATTCCTCGTAGTCTAAGCTAGCAGCCGGAAATGGAATCAGCTGCGTTGTCCCAAATCGGACTGGCAGGCCTGGCAGTGATGGGCCAAAACCTAGCCCTCAACATCGCCGAAAAAGGTTTCCCCATCTCCGTCTACAACCGTACCACCTCCAAAGTCGACGAAACCTTAGATCGCGCCCACCGCGAAGGCCAACTGCCACTTTTCGGAAAATACACGCCCAAGGATTTCGTTCTCTCCATTACCAAGCCCCGCTCCATCATCATCTTAGTCAAAGCTGGTGCCCCCGTGGACCAAACCATCGCCGCCCTTGCCGCTCATATGGAGCCCGGCGACACCATCATCGACGGAGGAAACGAGTGGTACGAGAACACCGAGCGTCGTATGGTCGACGCCTCCGCTAATGGCTTGCTCTATTTAGGAATGGGGGTTTCCGGCGGCGAAGATGGGGCCCGCCATGGGCCTTCTCTGATGCCGGGTGGTTCTCACAGGGCCTACTTGAACATCCATCACATACTTGAAAAGGTTGCTGCGCAGGTGGACGATGGCCCCTGTGTCACTTATATTGGGGAAGGGGGTTCCGGGAATTTTGTGAAGATGGTGCATAATGGGATCGAGTATGGTGATATGCAGCTTATTTCTGAGGCGTACGATGTTTTGAAAAATGTTGGTGGATTGGGGAATGATGAGCTGGCTGAGATTTTCGGTGAGTGGAATCGTGGGGAATTGGAGAGTTTCTTGATTGAGATTACGGCGGATATTTTCAAGGTAAGGGATGAGGAGACGGGGAAGGGGCATTTGGTGGATAAGATTCTGGACAAGACAGGGATGAAGGGTACTGGGAAGTGGACTGTGCAGCAAGCAGCTGAGTTATCTATTGCAGCACCCACAATTGCTGCTTCATTGGATAGTAGGTACATGAGTGGGATGAAGGATGAGAGAGAGGCAGCTTCCGAGATTTTCAAGAGGGAAGGCTTGAAGGAGGAGGTTAACAATGTCGCTTCTGTGGATAAGAAGATGTTGATTGATGATGTTAGACAGGCTCTTTACGCTTCCAAGATTTGCAGTTACGCACAAGGAATGAACTTGTTGAGGGCGAAGAGTATGGAGAAGGGATGGGGATTGAACTTGGGGGAGTTGGCTAGGATATGGAAAGGAGGGTGTATTATTAGGGCTGTGTTCTTGGATAGGATTAAGCAAGCCTATCAAAGGAATTCCGGGCTTGCAAACTTGTTGGTGGACCCAGAGTTTGCAAGGGAGATGGTGCAGAGACAAGGAGCATGGAGGAGAGTCGTGGGTCTGGCTATTGAGAAGGGGATCAGTGTTCCAGGAATGTCTGCGAGTTTGCAGTATTTCGATACATATAGGCGTGGGAGACTTCCTGCTAATCTTGTGCAGGCTCAGAGAGACTACTTTGGAGCACATACCTATGAGAGGATTGATATCTCTGGATCTTACCACACCGAGTGGTCCAAGCTTGCTCGAAAGGCTAGGGTGTAGTGCAAATGGCTAAATTGAGTCTTGGTTGGTATGATTTTGTTTCTGAAATTGTTCAACTTTGGTGTTCTTGATGCACTTTTTTGAATTTGAGTTGTATTTCTTGATGAGAAATTCTTGCTTGACTGGTAGCAAAAGAATGTTGTAGCATTTGCTTTCTTTATGCAGCTAATAAGAAGAGCACACCTTTTTATTATTAAAAGGGTGGTGATGTTCTCTTTATTGCTATTAAGATCTTTTGCTAACTCAGGATCTATTTGGCATCTTATTCTGTATAATGACTCTTTATTCCTATTTATGGAAACAAATGGAGGAACTATCGATTTATGTTGATGGGTTATCTCCACATCAATTGTACCTACAATGAGATGGATGCATGTGTATGATCTCTTTTGTAGTGTAAACTTCTGAAGTATAATCTTCATATAATCTTCCTTGCATATTTGGAATTCTGTTTAATAGTTTTCTGGTGTGTCTCTTAAATCACGATATGAAACCTTGGGCTATGAATTGGTTAATTGCTTGCATTCAACTTGAAAAGAAATTTTCCCTTGGAACCTAAGTACTAGGCATATAAAGTTGGCTAAAGCATTTCTAGATATGAAGAAATGGAAATTTAGCAATCTGTATTTGGCTTTTTAATTGGCATGTGTTCAAGTAGAGACCAGTGTGAGGAGCTGAAGCAGCAATAACTTGCGCAGTTATACCCTCAAATAGTTAGAATTGGATTGTGAATACATGGAGTAGGTGAGATGTTTTCGATTTCCAGACTTCACCAGAGAGGTGAATTCTTTGGTCACATTCCGAGCATGATTGCTTTATTTGTAATTGCTGAGCATAAATTTGGGCAGATGTATTCCGTCAGTTATGTTTGTTGAGCTTTTGTACAAGAATGAAGGTTCCTATCTTCAATTGCTGATGTTGTTAGAGATACTTCTTGCTAACTGCTAAATGTTGAATAATATTCATAGTGCCTTGGTGGCAACTTTTGTGCATATTAGCATTTCACTCGCGCGATGCGTGGTTTATTATTTATTCTAATAGTTATATTAAAAGTTATTTATATATCTTCATTATTCCAAATGTTGTATGATATAGAAATATATTTACCATATATTT
Organism: Scutellaria baicalensis; assembly: GCA_005771605.1. Lineage (NCBI taxonomy): Eukaryota > Viridiplantae > Streptophyta > Magnoliopsida > Lamiales > Lamiaceae > Scutellaria > Scutellaria baicalensis. The sequence continues at coordinate 40,802,781 of CM016722.1, forward strand.
ATTAATTTTTAAAGTTATATTTTATTATTTAAAAATAATTATTGGGTAAAGTAGAGTTTTAATTGAAGAAAGTAGAATTTGGTTGGTCCGATCTCGTGTGTTTCTCAAACTTCCCTGTGCATTCGTTTTCTTGGGACGTGTTATTTTAAATTCTAATAACACAAATTATATATGTTATTCTACATTATATTTGACAATATTAAAAGGTTGGAATACAAAATTATAAATAATCTAAACAACAAAATTGAAAGCTTATATTTTATTTATTTGTTTTTTGAAAAAAAAATTATGGTCGTTGGCTCGATAGATAATTTGATAAGTCAATGATGAAGTTAGTTAAAAATGACCATTTAACAGTATAAATTTTAAATCTTTATTTATGTACAAAATTTATCATAATTACAGAAACTATCTTAAATTTTATTTTAACTTTAAAATTGATAATATGAATAATTATAAACATTAAGTAACTTTAGTTAACAAAAAAAAAAAAAAAAAGATTAACAACTTGAAAGCTTACATTCTATTTGTTTTTCTTTTTCATAGAATTTTTCATGGATTGATATAGATAATTTAATAAGTCAATGATTTTCAAAATTAGTTAAAAGTGACAAATTAACAATATAAGTTTTGAAATATTTATTTATATACAACATTCTCATAATTACAAAAAATATTTTAGAATATATTTAACTTTAAAACCGATAATATTAATCATTATAAACATTAAGTAATTAAAGTTTGCAAAAAAAAAAAAGTTTAATATTTTGAAAACTTACATTCTATTTGTTTTTATCTTTTGTTGAATATTTTTCTTAGTTTAATAAATAATTTGATAAGCTAATGATTTTTGGAATTGATCAAAATTGATCAATCAACAATATAAATTTTGAAATATTTACTTATATACAACAATTTTTTCAAAATTACAAAAATATCTTAAAATTTCTTTAATTTTAAATGAGAATGTGAATAATTTTAGACATTAAGTAATGATAGTTAACACAAAAGAATTACATTATTGTTCAACATTAAACATTATTTATCAACAACAACAAATAATAATAATGATAATGATGATGATAATCTATCTATAATAATAATAATAATAATGATACTATTAATTAATTAATAATAGTAATGGCATGAATAAAATAATAATAATAATAATAATAAGTTAATTGAAAATATTACAACATAACATAATTAATTCCCTTGAACATACTAATAGTTTTTACTAATAGGAAAGATGTGTATGATTTTAGAGTGGAGTACTTCTCTCATAATCTGAATAGTTTTATTATTGATTGAGTTGATGTTTTGCTTGATTATTACAATGGTTTCACAACACAACTATTTATAGGTGTTGGAGGATCTCTCTAAATCCTTGTTTAATCTAATATTCTAGATTTTTCTAACAAATATAATATAGGTAGTTTTGGACACTTTTCTAGAATCCTCTAAAGTACTCTATTGCATTATTTAGATTTTTTCTAGAATTCTCTAGATCTTTTCTAGAATTCTCTAAACTTTACTGCAGTTTTTAGATACATTCTAACAAATATAATATTGATTATTACAATGGTTTCACAACACAACTATTTATAGGTGTTGGAGGATCTCTCTAAATCCTTGTTTAATCTAATATTCTAGATTTTTCTAACAAATATAATATAGGTAGTTTTGGACACTTTTCTAGAATCCTCTAAAGTATTCTATTGCATTATTTAGATCTTTTCTTGAATTCTCTAAACTTTACTGCAGTTTTTAGATACATTCTAACAAATATAATATTGATTATTACAATGGTTTCACAACACAACTATTTATAGATGTTGGAGGATCTTTCTAAATCCTTGTTTAATCTAATATTCTAGATTTTTCTAACAAATATAATATAGGTAGTTTTGGACACTTTTCTAGAATCCTCTAAAATACTCTATTGCATTATTTAGATCATTTCTAGAATTCTCTAGATCTTTTTTAGAATTCTCTAAACTTTACTGTAGTTTTTAGATACATTCTAACAAATATAATATTGATTATTACAATGGTTTCACAACACAACTATTTATAGGTGTTGGAGGATCTCTCTAAATCCTTATTCTAGATTTTTCTAACAAATATAATATAGGTAGTTTTGGACACTTTTCTAGAATCCTCTAAAGTACTCTATTGCATTATTTAGATTTTTTCTAGAATTCTCTAGATCTTTTCTAGAATTCTCTAAACTTTACTGCAGTTTTTAGATACATTCTAACAAATATAATATTGATTATTACAATGGTTTCACAACACAACTATTTATAGGTGTTGGAGGATCTCTCTAAATCCTTGTTTAATCTAATATTCTAGATTTTTCTAACAAATATAATATAGGTAGTTTTGGACACTTTTCTAGAATCCTCTAAAGTATTCTATTGCATTATTTAGATCTTTTCTTGAATTCTCTAAACTTTACTGCAGTTTTTAGATACATTCTAACAAATATAATATTGATTATTACAATGGTTTCACAACACAACTATTTATAGATGTTGGAGGATCTTTCTAAATCCTTGTTTAATCTAATATTCTAGATTTTTCTAACAAATATAATATAGGTAGTTTTGGACACTTTTCTAGAATCCTCTAAAATACTCTATTGCATTATTTAGATCATTTCTAGAATTCTCTAGATCTTTTTTAGAATTCTCTAAACTTTACTGTAGTTTTTAGATACATTCTAACAAATATAATATTGATTATTACAATGGTTTCACAACACAACTATTTATAGGTGTTGGAGGATCTCTCTAAATCCTTATTCTAGATTTTTCTAACAAATATAATATAGGTAGTTTTGGACACTTTTCTAGAATCCTCTAAAGTACTCTATTGCATTATTTAGATTTTTTCTAGAATTCTCTAGATCTTTTCTAGAATTCTCTAAACTTTAATGCAGTTTTTAGATACATTCTAACAAATATAATATTGATTATTACAATGGTTTCACAACACAACTATTTATAGGTGTTGGAGGATCTCTCTAAATCCTTGTTTAATCTAATATTCTAGATTTTTCTAACAAATATAATATAGGTAGTTTTGGACACTTTTCTAGAATCCTCTAAAGTATTCTATTGCATTATTTAGATCTTTTCTTGAATTCTCTAAACTTTACTGCAGTTTTTAGATACATTCTAACAAATATAATATTGATTATTACAATGGTTTCACAACACAACTATTTATAGATGTTGGAGGATCTTTCTAAATCCTTGTTTAATCTAATATTCTAGATTTTTCTAACAAATATAATATAGGTAGTTTTGGACACTTTTCTAGAATCCTCTAAAATACTCTATTGCATTATTTAGATCATTTCTAGAATTCTCTAGATCTTTTTTAGAATTCTCTAAACTTTACTGTAGTTTTTAGATACATTCTAACAAATATAATATTGATTATTACAATGGTTTCACAACACAACTATTTATAGGTGTTGGAGGATCTCTCTAAATCCTTATTCTAGATTTTTCTAACAAATATAATATAGGTAGTTTTGGACACTTTTCTAGAATCCTCTAAAGTACTCTATTGCATTATTTAGATTTTTTCTAGAATTCTCTAGATCTTTTCTAGAATTCTCTAAACTTTAATGCAGTTTTTAGATACATTCTAACAAATATAATATTGATTATTACAATGGTTTCACAACACAACTATTTATAGGTGTTGGAGGATCTCTCTAAATCCTTGTTTAATCTAATATTCTAGATTTTTCTAACAAATATAATATAGGTAGTTTTGGACACTTTTCTAGAATCCTCTAAAGTATTCTATTGCATTATTTAGATCTTTTCTTGAATTCTCTAAACTTTACTGCAGTTTTTAGATACATTCTAACAAATATAATATTGATTATTACAATGGTTTCACAACACAACTATTTATAGATGATGGAGGATCTTTCTAAATCCTTGTTTAATCTAATAGTCTAGATTTTTCTAACAAATATAATATAGGTAGTTTTGGACACTTTTCTAGAATCCTCTAAAATACTCTATTGCATTATTTAGATCTTTTCTAGAATTCTCTAGATCTTTTTTAGAATTCTCTAAACTTTACTGTAGTTTTTAGATACATTCTAACAAATATAATATTGATTATTACAATGGTTTCACAACACAACTATTTATAGGTGTTGGAGGATCTCTCTAAATCCTTGTTTAATCTAATATTCTAGATTTTTCTAACAAATATAATATAGGTAGTTTTGGACACTTTTCTAGAATCCTCTAAAGTACTCTATTGCATTATTTAGATCTTTTCTAGAATTCTCTAGATCTTTTCTAGAATTCTCTAAACTTTACTGCAGTTTTTAGATACATTCTAACAAATATAATATTGATTATTACAATGTTTCACAACACAACTATTTATAGGTGTTGGAGGATCTCTCTAAATCCTTGTTTAATCTAATATTCTAGATTTTTCTAACAAATATAATATAGGTAGTTTTGGACACTTTTCTAGAATCCTCTAAAGTATTCTATTGCATTATTTAGATCTTTTCTTGAATTCTCTAAACTTTACTGCAGTTTTTAGATACATTCTAACAAATATAATATTGATTATTACAATGGTTTCACAACACAACTATTTATAGATGTTGGAGGATCTTTCTAAATCCTTGTTTAATCTAATATTCTAGATTTTTCTAACAAATATAATATAGGTAGTTTTGGACACTTTTCTAGAATCCTCTAAAATACTCTATTGCATTATTTAGATCTTTTCTAGAATTCTCTAGATCTTTTTTAGAATTCTCTAAACTTTACTGTAGTTTTTAGATACATTCTAACAAATATAATATTGATTATTACAATGGTTTCACAACTATTTATAGGTGTTGGAGGATCTCTCTAAATCCTTGTTTAATCTAATATTCTAGATTTTTCTAACAAATATAATATAGGTAGTTTTGGACACTTTTCTAGAATCCTCTAAATACTCTATTGCATTATTTAGATTTTTTCTAGAATTCTCTAGATCTTTTCTAGAATTCTCTAAACTTTACTGCAGTTTTTAGATACATTCTAACAAATATAATATTGATTATTACAATGGTTTCACAACACAACTATTTATAGGTGTTGGAGGATCTCTCTAAATCCTTGTTTAATCTAATATTCTAGATTTTTCTAACAAATATAATATAGGTAGTTTTGGACACTTTTCTAGAATCCTCTAAAGTATTCTATTGCATTATTTAGATCTTTTCTTGAATTCTCTAAACTTTACTGCAGTTTTTAGATACATTCTAACAAATATAATATTGATTATTACAATGGTTTCACAACACAACTATTTATAGATGTTGGAGGATCTTTCTAAATCCTTGTTTAATCTAATATTCTAGATTTTTCTAACAAATATAATATAGGTAGTTTTGGACACTTTTCTAGAATCCTCTAAAATACTCTATTGCATTATTTAGATCATTTCTAGAATTCTCTAGATCTTTTTTAGAATTCTCTAAACTTTACTGTAGTTTTTAGATACATTCTAACAAATATAATATTGATTATTACAATGGTTTCACAACACAACTATTTATAGGTGTTGGAGGATCTCTCTAAATCCTTATTCTAGATTTTTCTAACAAATATAATATAGGTAGTTTTGGACACTTTTCTAGAATCCTCTAAAGTACTCTATTGCATTATTTATATTTTTTCTAGAATTCTCTAGATCTTTTCTAGAATTCTCTAAACTTTACTGCAGTTTTTAGATACATTCTAACAAATATAATATTGATTATTACAATGGTTTCACAACACAACTATTTATAGGTGTTGGAGGATCTCTCTAAATCCTTGTTTAATCTAATATTCTAGATTTTTCTAACAAATATAATATAGGTAGTTTTGGACACTTTTCTAGAATCCTCTAAAGTATTCTATTGCATTATTTAGATCTTTTCTTGAATTCTCTAAACTTTACTGCAGTTTTTAGATACATTCTAACAAATATAATATTGATTATTACAATGGTTTCACAACACAACTATTTATAGATGTTGGAGGATCTTTCTAAATCCTTGTTTAATCTAATATTCTAGATTTTTCTAACAAATATAATATAGGTAGTTTTGGACACTTTTCTAGAATCCTCTAAAATACTCTATTGAATTATTTAGATCATTTCTAGAATTCTCTAGATCTTTTTTAGAATTCTCTAAACTTTACTGTAGTTTTTAGATACATTCTAACAAATATAATATTGATTATTACAATGGTTTCACAACACAACTATTTATAGGTGTTGGAGGATCTCTCTAAATCCTTATTCTAGATTTTTCTAACAAATATAATATAGGTAGTTTTGGACACTTTTCTAGAATCCTCTAAAGTACTCTATTGCATTATTTAGATTTTTTCTAGAATTCTCTAGATCTTTTCTAGAATTCTCTAAACTTTAATGCAGTTTTTAGATACATTCTAACAAATATAATATTGATTATTACAATGGTTTCACAACACAACTATTTATAGGTGTTGGAGGATCTCTCTAAATCCTTGTTTAATCTAATATTCTAGATTTTTCTAACAAATATAATATAGGTAGTTTTGGACACTTTTCTAGAATCCTCTAAAGTATTCTATTGCATTATTTAGATCTTTTCTTGAATTCTCTAAACTTTACTGCAGTTTTTAGATACATTCTAACAAATATAATATTGATTATTACAATGGTTTCACAACACAACTATTTATAGATGTTGGAGGATCTTTCTAAATCCTTGTTTAATCTAATATTCTAGATTTTTCTAACAAATATAATATGGGTAGTTTTGGACACTTTTCTAGAATCCTCTAAAATACTCTATTGCATTATTTAGATCATTTCTAGAATTCTCTAGATCTTTTTTAGAATTCTCTAAACTTTACTGTAGTTTTTAGATACATTCTAACAAATATAATATTGATTATTACAATGGTTTCACAACACAACTATTTATAGGTGTTGGAGGATCTCTCTAAATCCTTGTTTAATCTAATATTCTAGATTTTTCTAACAAATATAATATAGGTAGTTTTGGACACTTTTCTAGAATCCTCTAAAGTACTCTATTGCATTATTTAGATTTTTTCTAGAATTCTCTAGATCTTTTCTAGAATTCTCTAAACTTTACTGCAGTTTTTAGATACATTCTAACAAATATAATATTGATTATTACAATGGTTTCACAACACAACAATTTATAGGTGTTGGAGGATCTCTCTAAATCCTTGTTTAATCTAATATTCTAGATTTTTCTAACAAATATAATATAGGTAGTTTTGGACACTTTTCTAGAATCCTCTAAAGTATTCTATTGCATTATTTAGATCTTTTCTTGAATTCTCTAAACTTTACTGCAGTTTTTAGATACATTCTAACAAATATAATATTGATTATTACAATGGTTTCACAACACAACTATTTATAGATGATGGAGGATCTTTCTAAATCCTTGTTTAATCTAATAGTCTAGATTTTTCTAACAAATATAATATAGGTAGTTTTGGACACTTTTCTAGAATCCTCTAAAATACTCTATTGCATTATTTAGATCTTTTCTAGAATTCTCTAGATCTTTTTTAGAATTCTCTAAACTTTACTGTAGTTTTTAGATACATTCTAACAAATATAATATTGATTATTACAATGGTTTCACAACACAACTATTTATAGGTGTTGGAGGATCTCTCTAAATCCTTGTTTAATCTAATATTCTAGATTTTTCTAACAAATATAATATAGGTAGTTTTGGACACTTTTCTAGAATCCTCTAAAGTACTCTATTGCATTATTTAGATCTTTTCTAGAATTCTCTAGATCTTTTCTAGAATTCTCTAAACTTTACTGCAGTTTTTAGATACATTCTAACAAATATAATATTGATTATTACAATGTTTCACAACACAACTATTTATAGGTGTTGGAGGATCTCTCTAAATCCTTGTTTAATCTAATATTCTAGATTTTTCTAACAAATATAATATAGGTAGTTTTGGACACTTTTCTAGAATCCTCTAAAGTATTCTATTGCATTATTTAGATCTTTTCTTGAATTCTCTAAACTTTACTGCAGTTTTTAGATACATTCTAACAAATATAATATTGATTATTACAATGGTTTCACAACACAACTATTTATAGATGTTGGAGGATCTTTCTAAATCCTTGTTTAATCTAATATTCTAGATTTTTCTAACAAATATAATATAGGTAGTTTTGGACACTTTTCTAGAATCCTCTAAAATACTCTATTGCATTATTTAGATCTTTTCTAGAATTCTCTAGATCTTTTTTAGAATTCTCTAAACTTTACTGTAGTTTTTAGATACATTCTAACAAATATAATATTGATTATTACAATGGTTTCACAACTATTTATAGGTGTTGGAGGATCTCTCTAAATCCTTGTTTAATCTAATATTCTAGATTTTTCTAACAAATATAATATAGGTAGTTTTGGACACTTTTCTAGAATCCTCTAAAGTACTCTATTGCATTATTTAGATCTTTTCTAGAATTCTCTAGATCTTTTCTAGAATTCTCTAAACTTTACTGCAGTTTTTAGATACATTCTAACAAATATAATATTGATTATTACAATGGTTTCACAACACAACTATTTATAGGTGTTGGAGGATATCTCTAAATCCTTGTTTAATCTAATATTCTAGATTTTTCTAACAAATATAATATAGGTAGTTTTGGACACTTTTCTAGAATCCTCTAAAGTATTCTATTGCATTATTTAGATCTTTTCTTGAATTCTCTAAACTTTACTGCAGTTTTTAGATACATTCTAACAAATATAATATTGATTATTACAATGGTTTCACAACACAACTATTTATAGATGTTGGAGGATCTTTCTAAATCCTTGTTTAATCTAATATTCTAGATTTTTCTAACAAATATAATATAGGTAGTTTTGGACACTTTTCTAGAATCCTCTAAAATACTCTATTGCATTATTTAGATCTTTTCTAGAATTCTCTAGATCTTTTTTAGAATTCTCTAAACTTTACTGTAGTTTTTAGATACATTCTAACAAATATAATATTGATTATTACAATGGTTTCACAACTATTTATAGGTGTTGGAGGATCTCTCTAAATCCTTGTTTAATCTAATATTCTAGATTTTTCTAACAAATATAATATAGGTAGTTTTGGACACTTTTCTAGAATCCTCTAAAGTACTGTATTGCATTATTTAGATCTTTTCTACAATTCTCTAGATCTTTTCTAGAATTCTCTAAACTTTACTGCAGTTTTTAGATACATTCTAACAAATATAATATTGATTATTACAATGGTTTCACAACACAACTATAGGTGTTGGAGGATCTCTCTAAATCCTTGTTTAATCTAATATTCTAGATTTTTCTAACAAATATAATATAGGTAGTTTTGGACACTTTTCTAGAATCCTCTAAAGTATTCTATTGCATTATTTAGATCTTTTCTTGAATTCTCTAAACTTTACTGCATTATTTAGATCTTTTCTTGAATTCTCTAAACTTTACTGCAGTTTTTAGATACATTCTAACAAATATAATATTGATTATTACAATGGTTTCACAACACAACTATTTATAGATGTTGGAGGATCTTTCTAAATCCTTGTTTAATCTAATATTCTAGATTTTTCTAACAAATATAATATAGGTAGTTTTGGACACTTTTCTAGAATCCTCTAAAATACTCTATTGCATTATTTAGATCTTTTCTAGAATTCTCTAGATCTTTTTTAGAATTTCTCTAAACTTTACTGTAGTTTTTAGATACATTCTAACAAATATAATATTGATTATTACAATGGTTTCACAACTATTTATAGGTGTTGGAGGATCTCTCTAAATCCTTGTTTAATCTAATATTCTAGATTTTTCTAACAAATATAATATAGGTAGTTTTGGACATTTTTCTAGAATCCTCTAAAGTACTCTATTGCATTATTTAGATCTTTTCTACAATTCTCTAGATCTTTTCTAGAATTCTCTAAACTTTACTGCAGTTTTTTAGATACATTCTAACAAATATAATATAGATAGTTTTGGACACTTTTCTAGAATCCTCTAAAGTACTCTACTGCATTATTTAGATCTTTTCTAGAATTCTCTAGATCTTTTCTTGAATTCTCTAAACTTTACTGCAGTTTTTAGATACACAATACTTAGGTAGGTATTTTGATACTTGTAGAAAATGCATCACTCTTTAATAAAATCCTTCCAAATGGCTTCTCGAAGCTGACCGTTGGGGTGGAGAAGATTGGAGTTGTGAGTGTCTGTAGGTGTTTGTGGATAGTATAAAGTTATTTTAGTATAAAGATTAGATGAATGTATTGAATATTTAATGAGTGTCTGTAGGAAAGATGTGTATGATTTTAGAGTGGAGTACTTCTCTCATAATCTGAATAGTTTTATTATTGATTGAGTTGATGTTTTGCTTGATTATTACAATGGTTTCACAACACAACTATTTATAGGTGTTGGAGGATCTCTCTAAATCCTTGTTTAATCTAATATTCTAGATTTTTCTAACAAATATAATATAGGTGAGTATTTTCTAGATATGATAGTTTTGGACAATTTTCTAAAATCCTCTAAAGTACTAATGCATTATTTAGATCTTTTCTAGAATTCTCTAAACTTTACTGCATTTTTTAGATGCACAATACTTAGGTAGGTATTTTGATACTTGTAGATAAATGCATCACTCTTTAATAAAATCCTTCCAAATGGCTTCTTGAAGCTGACCGTTGGGTGGAGAAGAGTGGAGTTCGTTATTTAACTGGAAAAGTTTGGTTGGATGTGGAAGCTGAGGTGTATAATACAATGTTGAAGAATTGGAATATATATATATATGGAGAATGCATGGAAGAGTGTAGATAATATTAATTCCACCTGAATTCAGCCTTTTTATATGCAATTGCTGCATATATGATAATGGCTAAACATGATTAATTGATTTCTGTAAATATACAGCCTTAATTACCATAGAACAGGGGATCCTTTGTTTATAATTAATTAACATAATTATTTCTGTTTAATAATAATTGTGGCGCTTGCTACTACTTTTTTATGTTTCCAAGGCAACCACAAATATCTGTTACAAACAAAGGAAAAACTTAAAAATTCATAAGCTTTGAGCAGACACCATCAGTCTAATATCTATATATGTCAAAGACTTTAGATACACACTTTTTTTAGAAGAAATTGTTTTGTCAAATCAGAGCAGTTGTTACTCTAGATAAGAAAAAGTTACAACAAAAAGATAATTAAATCAGTGAAAATGCGGGCCCCTAATTTAACATGCGCACGTACGTCAAATTAATACTTGAGCCACACAGATTAGAAGTACAAACCGTGTTGGTTAGGGGCCGGTTCATGTAGATCGAGCTCGTGAAGGGGCGGTCCAGTCGAGTTGTGTGAGATGAAGCTCTTGAGGTAGAAGACGATACTTGATATTCAGATGTTCGAATATCCTTTTCAATTCAAGAAGCAACTCAGTTATTCTCAAACTCCTGTCTCCATAATTTTGATGGTTGATTGTGTGTTGAACACATAATGCCATCTTCAATTTGTCCACATTCTCTATCTCCTTCACTATCACTGAGTGCTTTGGGTTCCAATACTTTGGCTTGCTTTCAATGTACCTGCCAATGCCATCATCCAATTATTTAATAATAAAACATGAATTAATGCAGCCTAATAAGCTAGCTGATTAACATATATAATAAATTCAAGATTGATTTTTATATATACGTACGTTTGTATTGCTTTCTTGAGTGCCATTATAGTCTCTATCGGCGTGGACATGTCGATATTGAAATTTATTGCATCGCTCATTTCTGGGCTTCTGTAGAAGTTGCTGATTGGCTTTGTGATCAAGACTGAATTTGGATAGTAGATCTTCTCGTTGTCATATCGAAGGAACACCGTAGTTAATATGTTCATCTCTTCTACAATAAGCTGCATGCATGTGAAGATTCTAATTAATATTTTTCATTCTTGCATGCATGAATCATATATATATATATATATATATATATATACGAGTATCAGCACATGCGTCGCATGTAGAAGATAAATTATTTAAATTAAAAATATTATAATACTATTAACCTTAAATAATAATTTTTTATAAGAATATACAATCTATATTAAATTAAAAAAAATACTACTTATAATAGAACTCTATATGATTTTGGTTTGGAATTCTTTTGTAAAATTATTTAAATGTGAAAATTTTAAATTACTATTATAACCTTAAATAAAATTTTTAATAAAGATATATTAGACAATCCATATTTTGTAAGAAATATCCATACTTTTATATAGGTAATAGATATGCGTAATAAATAGTCGACCTGGACACCATCGATGACACATCGATCTCCAATATCGAATGGATGCATGACGAAGACGAAGACGATGGATTCGAAGACAGTCTTGCACATGTTCTGGAAGGTGAATCCGACAAGGAGGAGTTGAGTAATGATGAAAGCAATGACTTTGGTGGAAGCCAGGCCCATGACCAGAAGTGTTACCACTGCTATAACCACACTAACAAGGGCACTTGCTATTTTGTGAAGTTGTTGAACTGCTGTCTTCGTGTCGTTTAGTGAATGTGCTAGAGATTTTCGTTCGTGATAAGCACGTACCTGATCATCATCATTAATTAATCATCTTATATCTTAATTGTCTTAATATATATAGCATATAGAGCAATATCAATTATAATAATACAAGATCGAAGTGGGGCCGCCTTAATTACCACCCAATTTCTGAAGGCAGATTTAGAGATGCGTCCAGTTTCTAAAGCACCTTCAAAGAGAGGGAATATGGTATGGATCTCTACTCTTTTCAAGAATCTCATCAGATCTTCCTCTTCAATGTACCTTCAAATTTGTACCCAAGTATGATATATATTTGTAATGAATTAGATCTAATTATATTTTTACAAACACTTCTCTTCTGATTTTATGAAATGTCAGCACTGGGACAATTACAAATTAACCAGTGGATCGGAATGCATGCATGCACCATGAAATGAAAGTTAATTAATACACACCAATTCAAGGGACAAATGATGAATATTACATGGCATATATATATGCACCCAAAACCACGTAGGCAAGATATTACCATTCACGGTTCTGCTAACCTACTCACCGTGGGCACATATCAATGTATCCACTACTGAAATGGGGAAAATCCAACATATCAATTTATTTGACTTTCCACATAATCAAGGGATGAGATCACTACACGTCAGTTGTGGGCATATTAAGAGTTCACCACCGTGTGGGCATTTTAGCATCATTGTTTATCTTGGTTATCATAACACCTGTCTACTTCACCTCTCTCTAATGTGTGTATATATGAAAGAACTTAACAATACAGTACTAGCTACTTTTCTCCTCAACAATCAAAATGCTCTATCTAGCCTATTACATTGTTTCATGCTTTAGCTTTTAGTACTCTTACATTGAAAAGTTCTTACACCTCTTTTCCAAGTATGGAAAATCACAGCTTTCAACAGGTGGGATACTATTAAACTACAGGACATTACTCAATTCATTCAAATTAATGTTCTTACTTAACACATTTTGTTAGTGAAAAACATCATCTTTCAGTGAAGTTGTTCCGACAATAATTTTTTTTATCACTTTAACTTAACGATGAATCATGAACATAGAAAAAATTTACAGTACTGCTAAGCATATATTTAACAAAAAAAAGATTTATGTGATCAAAATTTTGTCTATCTACTTAGTCAACCGAGGAATTATTAACCTTTAAATGTATATGTCGACCATAATTTCAAAAACATGAGTATGATAGTGATGTCCATATATTCTAAATGGCCAAAAGGAAATGACATGTGATGAATTCCAATGTGCTCGATCTGGTCCCATTAATGGATCTCATGTAATCAGGAAATTCTCAGTGAACCTAACCCTTTTCAGGTTTTCATGATGTGATTCTTTTTTAATTATATATATGTGCTATATCAAAAATTATTTACTATTTTTTGTTAAAAAACTAATTTAAGTTATCACATGCCACACATGTAGTTATCATGTAGTTCAGACACAAGATAACGTTAGCTAGCAACATCTCATTTAGTGCACCAATTCTCAACTTACTAAAACACCAACTTTTCATAATATATATAATAAATCTGGATCCATTTTTCAAATATTTATGTGACATCTACGGTAAAAAAAAAATCATACATATATAGTTACTCAACAAACATGCAATTTTTAAATATAGGTATACATATAGTGACAAAACTCTCATACTTTATTCGTCTCAAAATATTTATTGTTCAAGTGGTTTACAAAGATTTAAAACATTAAATAAGTAAAGCTATAATGTAAAAAGAAAATGATGATGTTATCCAGCATTTGAAAGACATAATTAATATATAACACTAAGTAAAAGTCGAATATATAAAGTAAAAGATAGGAGACAAAATTGGGAAAAAAAATAATCATCAGTTCATTTATTTATTATAAGTCGATTGATAAAATTGAATTGATAGATTTTAGTTTCTGAATCAACAGTAATTGTGAAATTGAAAAGGTAGGTCTCAAAACTGAATGTTCGATGACATGATATATAATAAATAATAAAAATATATGTAAAAAACGCTTTGGTGTAATATACAATTTAGAAGTTTTTGTTTGATAGTACTGGATTATTACATCAAAGAAGTGAGACACATTCAGGGACTTATTTTGTTTGATATAGTGCTGGATCTTCATATTTAATTAATATATTTAATTAACAATCAACACTTTTTTTTATGAGACATCTACATACATGTATTTAATTTATTGTCTCTAGCTAGCTAATTTGAAGAATGCATGCGTTTCCAGAGATATTATGGTTAAAGTAAACAATCGTCTTCCACACATTTGGTCGCGGTTAAGGTAACAAAATAATGGGTTATAGTATCACATTAAATCATGAAGGACATAATTAAACAAAATAAATATTAGAGGATTAAAATCATTTTTGGTTGCATAACTGTGAAGTGTTCTGATTTGGTTTCAAAAGTATCACGATTTTCAATTTAATCTGACAAGTTATATTCATATTCGATTTCAACCTAATTTTAATAGAAGGATATATATATATATATGTCTATATCACGTGTGTGACGTACACATGAACCTAAATTGAGGTTTTTCGATCGTCTTGAAATAATTTCACATTTGTCATGACATCATTTTGAGGTGACTGAAAATGTTTAGTTCAATAAAATTGGATTGAAATCGGATAATAAGAAAAATAAATTTTAAGGCAAATGAAAAAAAAAAAAAAAAAGAGGGAGAGGGAGGGAGAGAGAGAGAGAGAGAGAGATGACAATATAATTATAATGTGAATTGGTAAAATGAAAAGAAGAGAGAAATTAGAGTGCATACTTGGCAGAAGGTTTAGCAACATTGTTGAAGATCCTCTTGGCACAATTCTTGGCCTCCCACTCACTGGAAATCTCCGACTCGGTGCCGCCATACTCATCCACCGTCTTCGAGATCGTCGACAACCCGAAATACCTCACATAGTTCACCAACCTCTTCATCGTCCACGCCGACGCCGTGTTCTGCATGCTCAGCTTCCTCAGCTTCTCAATGTCGATCTTCCTCGACGTCCCCGCCCTCTTCAGCCTCGCCGGCAGCGACCGCGACGCCCCCAGCTGGTTCCGCCGGTGCGCCGCCTCGTACGCCACCTGATCCATGGGCGGCCCCGACAGCGTGTCCAGAACGTAGTGGTGGAACACGCTCTCCTTCATCCGGTCAAAGTAGGTGGCGACGTGGAACGAGGAGGCCAGCACCTTGACCAGCACGATCTTGACCAGCCAGATGGTGGCGTCGATGAGCACCGCCACCAGGGCCTGGAAGACCTTCTTCAGCAGCCTGTTGTTCTTGTGCACCTTGGCGTTGAAGATGAAGGTCCAGGATAAGAGCACTAGGCCGAGCCACACGCAATTCTGGATGCTCTTCCGAAGCCCATACACGAAGTAGAGAACCTTCTCGCGAAGCATGAAGTTTCTCTCGATGAAGAAGACGATGACCCGTATGATCCAGCCCGAGAGGAGGCGGCCACTGAAGATGACCAGGATCATGAGACACCATCGCCATAGCTCCAGCCCATACCTGAGCTGCTTCTTCAGAGAGACGATCGTGAGTGAGCAGACCAGGCTGGTTGAGATTATAATAAACAGAATCCATTCAATCACAATCCTCCACTTGATCTTCCAGTACTTCTTCTTCCACCTTCTCTCTCGTCCCCCCCTTGATCTCGAACCTTCTTCATCGTACTCCTCGTAGTACTCTTCCTCGCTCCAATCATCGTCTTCATCGCTACATGTCATGTCGTCGCCGGGGGAGTTGGTGTTTTCCTTGAAGCTGCCTTCTTTAGAAACGAATCTTTGGTTATCATGAGAGAGCTCTGCGAATCGAGATTTGGGTTTGGAGAGGCTCAAACGACGAAGGGTTTGGATTTTGGAATGTTGATTAGGAGACTTGGTTTTTGTATTGGGGTGTGATTCAATGGAATTGTTTGTATTTTGGTCGTTTTGATCATTCATAAACAAAGTCACATGATCTGAAGTTGTTACATCCATATCCATATCCATGCTTTAATTTCGCTTCATCTCTATTTTTCACTTTATTCTATGTGTGCCTCACTATATATGTTGATGCTTCTTGGCTATATGGAGAGAGAGAGATAGTATGATGTATTGTTATACAAAGAGAGAATTTAATTGAGTAGGTCTCTTGTGAATCAGATCCATGCACCGGGGTCGGATTCGGGTCGGGGGGACCGCACATTTTTTTTTTCTTTTCGTACATGATTTTTGAAAAAAATCGTATACCAATAGGTTATGTTAGATATACATTTACGTTATGTTAGACATACCTTTAAGCTATGTTAAACATACCAGTTCTGTCCAAATTTCATGCTTTGTTTTTTTTTTTTTGGCTTGATTTTTGAATTTTGGCACATACCACTACGTTATGTTAGACATGCTTTTACGTTGTGTTAGACATACCTTTATGTATACTTAAACATACCTTTGTATATGTTAGACATACTTTTGCATATAGTTAAACATACATTTATATATGTTAGACATACATTTGTATATAGTTAGACCTACCTACACATGGTTGGTCTAACTATACACAAAGGTTGGTTTAACTATACACAAAGGTTGGTCTATTTGAGCGAATTTTGGATGAGTTTCAGCACAAGTGTTCAGCGCGTGAACGGATCGGGTCAGATCCATGCACCTGACTCATAAAAGTTTTTGCCAAAAGAGATAGTATGATGTATTGTTATACAAAGAGAGAATTTAATTTTGTTCTTCTACGTAAAACATGACTTATCATTTTTTACGATTAAGTATTTCTTTTTCTTTTTTACATTTTAATTTTTTTCCAATTTCAAACTTTTTTACTTGAAACTCTCAGAATTACTGATCGGAAATATCAATGTGGCAGCCAAATTTTAACAATCATGTTAACAATTTTGAAAATCCCAACAAAAAATGGCCGAAATAGGAAGAAAGTTGAAAAATAGGAGACCAAAACTGGAAAATAGATACTTGGCTTGTATAAGCTAGAATGGAAAATGGTGACAGTGAGATGTTTATTTACACAAAAATGAAATTAATATTTTGAAAATCAAATTAAAGATGGATATATGTATTTACATAAAAATTCATGTAAGACAGTTTCACAAATAGTTACTATGAGATGTTCTTTTTATCCATAAATTGAACTCATCTTCACGAATTCTTGTATGAATTATTAAATTTGGATTATTAATTAACTCGTCTCACATAACAAGATTTGGAGATGGTCTATTATAATACTTACTCATTTATTTATAATATGAAATTAAAATGCCCGTCTATAGAATTTTTTAGCGATACATATGAGAATTATGTGTCACTAAAATTCAGAATTAAAAGAATTTCGTCTCTAAATCGAATTATTAACTGAATTTATGTCTCTAATATGAAATTAGAGACCGAATGAACTATAAATTGGTGATGAATGATGTTTGTCTCTAATATTCTCTCATTATTCGTCACTAATGATAAGATATTGATGCAATAATACATTTTAATGTCATTTTCTATTATTTATGTTTAAATTTTGTCACTAAGTATTTCATAAATAACATCAGTAAATTTCTGTATTTAGTACATAAAATTGATGCAGTGTGTGGAGATGATGAGTTGGAGGTTAAAAGACGGAAAATCAAGAGTATGAGAAAAAGTGGTGGTGATGGTGGTGGTGATGGTGGTGGTCCGACTTTACGAGCCAAATGGAAACATATAATGAAAATGTTTGTTATCTTTTGGAAAGCAAAGGTGATAATGCCCATGCAATGTAGAGCAATCAACATTGGAAATATATCTCCTTTTTATTCAAAACAGTAACTAAATTCTATTCAAAATTTTATGAATGTATAGCCAATATAATATTACAAAAACTTGTGTGAGACATATTTGAACATAATTGTCTTGCTCATATAATATTTAATATTAGAACAAGTATAGTCATGAGTCTCACACAACTCATTTCCATAGATAAAATGATAATGGGGGTATAATTATAGATAAAGAAATTTCACTATCCACAGGTCGAATTCATTTTTATATTTTTGGTACTACAACTCTTTAAAATTGGATAAACTAATCAACGTATGGTCTTTATTTAAGAAAGAATTAGGTAATGTAACGAACCCTTTTTATGAGAATTAGGTGTTGGAGTGCTAATACATATGAGATACTTAATCAAGTATCCCAAGTAAATATCCTAAATGAAATACAAATAATAATAAGAAGAAGAAAAGAAAAGATAGATATATAATAAATGTTGGTTCAACGAATCAACATGATCGATCATTCTTTTGGTACCCTATTCAATGTACATGCGTGTTTTACAGTTTTGGGCACTACAAACTCTTTCATATCACAAACTTGTTCACCTCTTTACCTTATTCAACTTCATCATTTTTAACATAAAAAGCAATGATTCACATTCATTATAAATTTAACACGAGTATAACACTATTTTGCAACAAATTATGATTGCCCATCACACATAGCCCCCACAAATAGTATTTTGATGAATTGATTAAATAGACTAGTGGCTTAAGATTTAAAAATAATAATAACTACCAGAGAAAATGGTTACAGCAATTTCTCTAATAAAGCAAATAATTCTTGCACACTTATTTTCAAATTTTGATCCAAAAAAAAAAGAAGAAGAAGAAGAAAAAATCGGCCCAGAAGATGGAAAATATTAAAAAAGGGTACGTGCATGATATTTGCAATGAGAGTAAATTAGGCATAATATAGAAATGAAGATGGGGCATAGGGAATCAGCTTTGATTTGTACGAGTCTGAATTTTCTATTACATTTGATGTAACATCTCGTGTTACATAATATTTAATACACACCACATATTAATTAATGATGTCATTGAATACACGTGGCGTGTGGTGATTAATTTGAAATAGAAGATGTAACACCAAGTGTAATTGAAGATCTCAATCCGATTTGTACTACTTCTAAATATGCATCCATATCTCGAAGGTTCCAAATCCATTATTATTCCATAAAAATATCTAAATAGAGAAATATAGTGTGATCTGTCCCACGAGATTTTCTATTTTCAAACAATTTCAATCTGACTACCTAACAACTCTTTTAATTCTAGTATTGCATTTGCTACATGCCTCTATTCCAAAAGAAAAAAAAAAAAAAATCAAGTATGATATATTTAAAAGTCAAAAATCTTTTTGGGATAGGGATTGTGGTAAGTTTTGACCTTAAAAAAACAATTTTGAAGTAAGATTGAATTTCTCTAAAGTAATGGGATCTGAGAGTAATGAAGAAATAGCCTATATTATAAATCAATAAGAACAATTTATATTGATGATGGAACAAAAATGTAGAAATCTAAACTAAACAAGGAAAAAAAGAAGCCTTGATTGAATAATACTTGAAAATAGAATAGTATTCGAATAAATAAAAGCTAGCTTCAAAGCCAAGCTGTAGTGACTTACAACACCCTCAACACATTTCACATCTTCAAGAGGGTGAAGTAAAAGGATAAATAAAATACAATCACCTCGAAAAGAATATATATAGTCAAAAAAAGAAAAATAAAAAAAAAGGGGTAATAATAACCTGGTTATTTGATCTTCTAATTCCTCTTCATCTTCTTCTTCATCTGAAAGAGATTTGAACCTCAAGACAGTTAAAGAACAATGATTGGTGTGAATTGGTATAAAACTTCTCTTCTATGGCTGATGGCATCAAGAATATAAATATATAATGTCTTTGATCTCTACATGTAACAACTTATTCCCCCATCCAATCTCAACTTGCAATTCCTCAGTGTTCATCATCTTGAATTTTTCTTTGAGGAATACCACAGTTTCTTCTGGCAAATTAGTATCTTTTCCTGCTCGACACCGTACTCTGTGTCTTCTTTACGACAACCCCATCTCATCCCTTTAGCCATTGTAGCAACAGCATCTACGAAGTAACTAGATTCACGGATTATAGCATACCCATTTGGCCTGAGAATACGATCCATTTCCAGTAGAACATACTTCATTTCACACCTGCCCGAGGGAATAGTCCGAGTCAAAACCATTGATAGATTACTAAAATGTAAGGAATTTGATCATGGAGGCTTACCTGTGACTTTCAGCAGTGAAAAGGCCATCCAGATGAAGAAGATCGTATGTACGAGGATAAGTCGAGAAAGCTTCACACCTATGAATATAACAATGGTCAGGCAATCAGACATGTTGATGAGATGGAATGAATGGTTCATTACTTCAGTATCCAAGTCAAATATTTACCAGTCGTGATAGGTTCCAATGAGGCCTCTATCGTACACCACAGGGAGTGTGTTTGGAGAGTAGGAGGAAACGACGTTCATAACCCATAGTGGATAACTTTTCAAAGTAGCAGCAAAACCTCCATATAGAGTGTTCATGTCCATAACGTTTCTTATCTTATCAGTTCCAATTGCAGGAACCAACTTCTTGTAGTGCTTCGCCCGTGTCTTCCATTTGTTATCATCATGCTTGAAAGCACCGTCGCTTCCACCACGAACATCAAAAAGACGCTCTGGAGCGGAATGCAATCGCTCGGGCCATTTGGCGAGGGATTTTAGTGATACCCTTTTGTACTTGGGGTTTGGAACAACAACACAAGGTCGAATTGGAGTGTACCATGCTGAATCAGGTTCAGTGCCGTCATCACATTTCGGGGGGTAAATATCTGGGGTCTCGAGCTTCTTGTAGCAGCTGTTGTCGGGTAATTTCTGCCAGACAGCAATGTCGTCTTTCTTGTTGTATAATTTGAAACACATTGAAGTTAGCAATTCTTGCAACTTTTCATAGTCTGATTTCTGCTCTTCAATAGTAGTATTCCATCCCTTCCAACGATTCTCGTAGTTTACTGGAGGCCCGGACAGTACCCAGAAACCGCCAGGTCGGAGAATACGATGTACCTCTAAAAGATAGATTCCACCTGGGAATGATAACAAGAGCATTATTCAGACCAACTAAACAAGTACATTGCATCAGGATATGCATTAACATCTTGCAGATATGCGTTCCAAAAATCTTAATGATCAAAGCTAGCAAAAATAGTCAATGAAGGATTTTATGTTCAATAAATTTCATAAAAATCTATAAGAAAACGAAGCATTCTGGAGGCAGGGGACAATGAAAACAGAGGATGATAAAAGGTAGATAATTAATTTGGTGGTTGTAGTTACCAAATTCAGTCCATGGAATCAGGCATCTTGAGCAATGTGCCATGTCAAAAGAGTTGGAGGGGAAAGGAAGTCTCTGCGTAGAGATGATGCCCAGAACTGCAGGGATTCCACGTTCAAGAGCAAATTGAACTTGAGCCTCATGATTATCTCTGGGAGCAAGAGAGACTGTGAGAATTCCACGATCAAGTAAATCGCCACCCCAGCTAGCCACCTAAAACAATCAAGAGGGAAAATGTAAAATTCTCAATTGCCTGCATATTTAAAATTCCAAACAGCAGGCTTATATCTGTAAGCAGTCACAATTATTTTGATCAAACATACAGAACAATAATACAAATATCAATTCGCGGCTATATGGCAGAGTCAAGTTGAATTCTTTCATGGATAATAAAATTTGAAAAACATAATGAGGATCATGATCGCATAAGCATGGCATACAAAAGGGACTCACTCCACATCCTGTATCAATGGCTGTCCGAATTGTTCCATCCTTCATTCCAGGAATCAAATCTTGCATCAAATCGACATATTTACTAACACCGTTAGGGAACATAGTGCCACCACCGGGAAAGTGGAACTTCTCCCCTTCTTTCTTTAGCCAATGTTGATTTGATTTTTGCTTGTTAATCCAGTCGTATGGTACGTTCCTGAGAAAGATCCAAACAAATAAGATTTAAATCTTCCAAAGATTGGAAGTCATAAACTGCTTTAAAAATGAGGATTTCTCTTAATACCTGTACCAACATTCGTCCTTGCTCTTTGGCCATCTAATAGGTAACTTATAACCATCAGGAGGGGGAACTAAGCATTCCTTCTTCTCAAAAACTGGAGGGCAATGGCGCTCCATAAATGAAAGCCTATAAAGACTAAATTTCTTCCACCTCTGCAAAGTATCATAATGTCATTCTCATGAAATAATTGAAATCTCTCAACTTTCATGAATAGAATCTCAAAATTGAGCAAATCAAAATCACCTTCGGATCTGTGCATGGTGTGTAATCCTGAAAATCTGCAGGGCATTCAGGAAATGTTACGGCTTTGATTTGGAGAGAACCTGTGGCCTTTTCATTCGAAGTCTCAGCCTCTTTAGAGACCTCCTTAGCTGCATACCTTTCCCTCTCTGAACAAAAGATTCCACCAAGGTAAAATGAAAACCCACATAGCACAATAAACATTATTGCCATGGGGGCTGTCCTAGAACTTTTATCTGGATACGAAGTTGGTTTTCCATCTTTATGCTTCATCGTGTCAAGATTTTTCTACAGGCTGATCAGAGAGAAACTTTTAGTATAAAGTTAAGGAACATAACATAAGAGAATGAAAAAAAGAAACAAAATCTAAGTGAGCATTATTATAAATTCCAATCTCAGTACACATGAATGGAATGGCTGACAAACGAACGCAGAAACTTTTTACAAAGGGGGAAAAGCGAACAAATGATATCATTCTGATCATATTAATAAGTACCCAACACCTCTGACTAATTTAAGATCTCCAGAGAGAAAATGAAACTCACTTCCTCAAAAACTTGATAATTTGCAATGTGTAAAGCCTCAAAGCAAGATTGCAGCAAGCAGACTTACAAATCATAAATATCAGCTTAATAGAGATTATTGGGAATCCACAGTCAAGAAAGGAAACATTGATCTTTTACAGATCTAGTGGTTAAGACAGGCCATAATGAACTGACTTTAAAACATGAGGAGAAAAAACTACAAGATCTGATAGCAATGGGGACACACAACAGTTTGTATGAGAGCATGATTTCAATTTCCACATGATATTGGGCCCCACCTTTTCTGAATTTCAGCCGCCTAAATGGGGGCCCTTTCCACCACTAAGTCAAGAAAAGATATTAAGAATGATGAAACCAATTCAATCAATCTTACCTAACTGCGACCATGCATATAACATCAATCCCACTACACATTGCTACACATGCATGGAACGAGTACATATGAAGTTTAGTAAAACCACACTTCAATTAAATAATGTATGGGAAACAGAGCTCGAATAAGATCAAACACGCAGAAGACATATCTAAGTGAGTGACCAAAACTTACTCATCTAAGAAAAGTGCACCAAAGAATTACTGGAGAAGATAAGGAAATTGCATAAAGATACAATATTTTTTTCCAAATCGATCTCTAAGCCTAAATATTTTGCCTCAATACTTTTTTCCAAATTGATCTCTAAGCCAGATATTTTGCCTCAGATTCGATAAAATCCAATAGATGAAGATAAACAGTACTGTACCACTCAGATCTGCTTGTCGAAACAAAGATGGCCAAGTTCCAAAGGTAGGAAATTTTCCAAAATCACACAAAAAAACACGGAAAGAATCGCACCAGAAAGGCAACCCAATTCACAATCCAAGAAACACCAGAGAAATATGTGAATGAGAAAGATCCCAATTAAAATCTAGATCAGCAAAATTACCTTAAACAAAATGGGAAAATGTACGCAAATGTGGAAACTTGAAGAACTCAATGTACGTTGTAAGTATAAGAGTCTGTACTTTAAAGAATTCAAAGAATTTGAGACAACTCAAAAAGGAAATCCCTCTTGGCTGTGGTTATGTAATCTGGGAACAGATAGAGAGGGTCCCAAGGGTAGAGGATGAGGACAAATGTGGATGTATCTCACTCTCTCATAAAAATCACACATATATGCATGTGTATCTCTCTCTCTCTCTCTCTCTCTCTCTCTCCAATGCCGTGTGCCTCGTTAGCTGTCTTCTTTCTGGTTTATATTTCTTTTCTTTCTCCGTCGTCTACAGGTACCTTCCTTTTCCTCTCTCTCTCTCTCTCTCTCTCTCTCTCTCTCCCCTATTCAATTCAATTATATTCAAGATCTCTCTCTCTTCCTTGCTTTTTCAATCTTCTTTCTCCATCTGGGGTGAATTCCACGGCACAATACCTGGTAAAGGATGAATTTTGTTATAGTATATAATCAAAACAAAAAATGGAAGTATGGATTTCCATTGATCTTCTTTCTATAATTATTACTGCAAATAATTGTGAAAAGATTTGCATATTTTTACCCGAAAATAGTGTTAGTTAGAGTAAATTTGGTCCAATTAAAATCGGACACGTAAGATTTTGCACAAGGGTCGGGTTGTCGGTAGGATTTTCCTGAAATATATAAAAGCTGCCCCACTTACCTCCCATAAACTATTCTCGAATCTTTTGAGTTTAAATTTTGAGTGAAATCATTTCACCAATTATTTCATATTGAAATGGTTAAATTAAAATTCATATTTAGAAATTCATATATGAATTTGTAAAATTAGATTTGACTAAATGTTAGAAAAGATCCGATTCATGAAAACTATAGTCCCATATAAATATGTATTTGTGTTAAAGTAATGCTCATTTTATTTCCTTTCAATTTTTAATTGAAAATAATTGCATTGATTGCCAATGCACACTTATTGTTCATGGTACGCAACTATTATACAACTACATGCCATCAATAATGGACAATATGCAGATCATCTTTCATGTTTGGATATATATGAGCATATTTAGGATATGCTTTATATTACGATTATTTTCTTTTTAACTATTAGGTTTTATTCTTTGATAAAACAATTAATAATAATATTAAATATTTGACAAAAAACAAAAGGGAAAAGAAAGAGTTTGTTGGATTTGATGCGCTTGAAAGTCCTTGACGGTGGTGCGCAAGTGTATTAAATGCATAATTCCTCCCAATAAATATAATAATAATAAATCATGTTCACTTCACATGCATTTTTTGACTAATTATTTTCTTTCATGCATCTACCATTACTCTGTCGGTTCCCTTCTTTCATTCTTACCACCAAATTATCGGATTCCATCATTTGCTACATTTAATATCACTTCTCGTATCTTATAATTAACGATGTCATAAAATATGCGTGGTGTGTGCTGATTGTTTCTTAATTGATTGTGTCACATAAAATGTAACAAAACATCTCGTGTGTCAAACTATCCCCTCTCCTCTCATGTTTATGCTTATTTTTATACATTAATTTTGAATTAAGAAAACATGTAATTAAAATATAAGTACTATTAAGTGCTCTAGTAATTATGACATAACCTGTTTAAGAAAGAAAACAGCTTTTGCTTTCAATACCTAGAGTTATTAATTACTGTCATTATAATTGTGTGTGTTAGAAGGTGTATTAATTACTAGTTCAATTATAATAAGCGCATTAAGGAAAAGTTGTCCTATATATATAGAGAGAGATGTAGATCCAAATGATTATGTATTTTATTCACTACATTACATTGGTCTAGACAGAGTGAAAATTATATTTTTTGTTTTTCCCTAAAATGATAGATAGAATACACGGATGCAATACTTTTGTAAAATATATTTTCTTTTAATTTGTTAAAATAATTAAATGTAATATTAATTTATTTTATGATTTTTAAATTAATTTTTTTTATATAAAGCTCAAATAAAAGAAGGTACAAAGTGCAAACTAACATTTGATTTCATAATAAAATCTTAAATAATTACGCTAAGAAAACTGATTATTATGGAATAGATTTTACTGTTGCCCCTTAATTGGAGGCCATATTGTGCACTTTATTGGTTTTTCATGGGGTTAAATGCGCGAAACCCCCTTGTGAAAAGGAAATGTTGCGTCGGACCCCCCTATGATACGGAAATTGCATGAGCCACACGTCGAAGTTCAAAAATCCGACGCGAAACCCCCAAAATCGTTACACTTCACGGGATTGATACGCACGCGCCTGAGCTGCGATTTCTCTTCATTTTTGACCCTTTTTTGTTGGGGAAAATACACAATTACCCCCAATCTTTCATTATATATGTTTTGGCATGAAATACCCTTCCCCCCTTCCCCTCATTCCCAATTTGAACAAAATCTCCTCTGCCTTGGGCAAAATCAGTCAGGTATTTTTTTTTTTAAAATTATTTAATGCATATTTATTTTGCTATATATTTAGTTCATGTTTAATACAAGTTTAGTAGTACTAACTCCATTTATTACAAATCTTTTAAGGTAAATGTCTTCCACATTTAGGCCAAAAAATGAAGAACTTTTAGATTTACGATATAGTTATAAGAAGTGCTACTGCCGTAAAAATGCCGAAATTAAAGTTGTTGGTCCGTCCAAAGCTACTGTGGGTAAACTTTTTTGCACGTGTCGATCGTCCCAATGTGGGTATTTTGCTTGGCTTGAACCGACATCGATTGGAAGGAAGAATCAGTCAATTGAAATGCAAATGCCGGATTTTGACGACGAAGTGGACTCTCCCGTCAATAATAATTCTAAAGAATTACTTTCCAAATGCGACGATTTGTCATTGAAGATTGAGAGGCTCGACAAAAACCAAGCAACTATCAAGACTATTATTTTCATTGTGTTGGCACTTCTTGTCGTTGTAATTATTAAGTAGTACTTGAACTTCGTAGTAATTAGTTTCGATTATTTGTACCCAACATGTGGCTATTTTCCGTTATTTGCCACCTATGAATATGCATATGCAAATCTTTCTTTGTAATCTGCCTATGAGATCCAAAAACTAAAAACTCAATATCATAAGATTCAAACAAACACTTTTGAGATCAACAAAACAGCTTCATGTAAATAAATTTAACAAGTTATCAACATACATGGCAAAATATATCAAAACAGAAATTGGTATCCCCAAATTAGATTAGCCCATATGTACCCAAAACCCTATTGTCATTGTTTAATTGTTTCACAGCCTGCACAAAATGTACCAACTACATATAACCAAAACAGTCAAACAGTCCTTCTCTTGGGATTCTTCTGCTTCCTAGTTGATTTTCCTACCTCAGCTTGTGCATTAGACTGTTGGGAGGGATTTTCAACTGTTGAGGCTTGAGTGTCCTGCTGCTGCTGATCTTCATGGACAGCCCAACCAAAAAGTTGTTGAAAATCTGAATCAAACACAGCCTCAGCCTCAGCCTCTGGATTTACACTTGTGTGTTCCTGTAAACAAAAGTTGTTCAAAAACCAACTATCAAATTAAACAATGAAACCCAACAGAAGCTTAGGGAAAAGAAGTACCCTTGCTGCTGCAGACTTCTCACTTGTGGCCTCATCACCATTTCTTGGTCTGTTGGGGCAGGATCTTTTGTTATGGCCCAACACTTTGCAGAGAGAGCATGTATGAGTAAGTCCCTTTCTTGAAGCTTTCACTCCATGCACCTGATCATTTCCATCAGGCCTTCTCCTCTTCTTTGGTCTTCCCCTCTTCACTCTCACATCAGGAGGAGCTATTGGACCCATTCTGGACTCTTCAAAATCATGCATACCAGGGACAGGGTTGACACTATGACTATACACCCTCAAATACACTTCTTTTTTGAAGAAAGTGTCCACATAGTCCTCAACATTGAGCCTATGAAAGCCTATGCAAGCTAGGGCATGACAACAAGGGTACCCACACATTTGGAAAAAACCACAAGTACAGTGTTTCAAACTTAAATTGACAATGTGGTTCTCTAGGAAATGCATGACCTCATACTTTGACTCCCCTGCCCAAGTTGGAAAACAGTTCCTACTCAACTTCCTTTGAATTTCAATTTTTTTGATAATGTTAGGACATATATTCTCCCCATATCCTAACATCCCAGCCCTCTTCACCTGTATTCTACTCATCAGTCTCTTTCTTATCCACTCAAACATGTCAATTATAGGCAGATCCCTAGAGGGCAGAATGAAGCTATTGAAAGACTCAGACAAATTGTTGACAATAACATCACACTTAGAATGAGGTGAGAAAAAACACCTAGCCCAATGTTTAGACTCTACAGCACTCAACCACTCAAATGCAGTCACTGCATCACTCTGTTTAGGGCTAATCCTCTGAACCTCTCTCATGACTCTTTGGTGACCCTTAACACTATGACAACTTGCAGCTTTCCAAAACAATTTTTTAATTTCAAGACCCCTAAATTTGCCTTTGAAATTATTGTACATATGTTTCAAACAAAACCTATAAGATGCACACAATAAGACATATTTAGAATTCAGACTTGAAAACACAATTGAATGCATAAAAAACAGAAACTAAGTCACCTGTGTTCAGAGTTAGGAGCCAAGTCATTCACAGCCTCCAGCAAGCCTTTTTGTCTATCTGAGACAAATGTCCACCTGTTTGCCTCTGCAGATCCAATGTCCTCCAGCAGCAGCTTAAGGAACCATTCCCAAGAGTCTTGCTTCTCTACCTCAACATATGCTACAGCTAGGGGATACATATTGTCATTGCCATCTCTCCCTACTGCTGACAAAAGCTGACCACCATGTAACCCCTTGAGAAAACACCCATCTAAGCCAATTATAGGTCTACACCCATTGAGAAACCCCTCCTTAATTGGTGTCAAACAACAGTACATCCTTTGAAACTTAGGGGGGGTCAAGTTCCTATCAACTTTGATCACAAGGGTGCTTAAAGGGTTATTCTTGACTACAGTGGCACAGTAATCATAAAGTCTGTTGTACTGCTCAGCTATGTCAACACTAAGCAGTTTCACAGCCAGTTTTTTTGCCCTGTACACCTTATGCAAACTACACTCAAGCCCACAATCCCTTTTTATCCTATTTTTCAGTGTCATCACAGTCTCATTAGGGTTATCTTTGATTGCATCTAAAATCCTCTTTGCTAAGTACTTATAATCTGCCTGGTTATTTATCACCCTATAAGCACAAGTGTGTTGACCCCTAAGTGTCTTAACCTGATATGTGGAAGTATTTTGCACTACAGAGGCCCTCAACATCCAGTCACACCCACCCTTACACTTTGCAGTTATGACTTTGGCTTCATTTTTAGGAAATGTCAATTCATACCCTTTTCTAACACACCAATCCTGCAAAACCTCTTTAAACTTCTCTCTATTAGGGAACTTCATTCCAACAGAGAGCTCAAACTCACTCATATCCTGCCCTTCACCCCACTCTGTAGTCCCCTCCCCTAGCTGATCACCCTCATCATCTCCCTCACTGTACCACTCTCCCTCTGATTGCATAAAAGATGCCCTCTCTTCATCCCTCATTTCTGAGATTTTCCTCTTCTTTCTTTCCCTTAACAATTTTCTACATTTCCTAAACACTGACCTAGCATGTGTTGGAGACCTAATTGGAAAGATGTCATCATCTTCAGGACCCTCAAAGTCCTCTAGCATCCAAGACATGCATGAAGATGATGCATCACTATCCACAGACTCTTTGTATGACTCATCACTTGAGTCATCCAAATCAGTGTCAAGACCCTCCCTATCAATTCCCTCAGTCTCTGCCTCAACCCTCATTCCTTCAGCCCCTGCTTGCACACCATCTCCCTCACCCTCAGACCCTGCTTGCACACCCTCTCCCTCAACCCCTGCATCACCCTCTCCCTCAACCTCAACCCCTGCCACACCCTCTCCCTCAAAGCAGAGAGAGGGGACTGACTCTTGTGTGGTTATCACATTACCCTCACTATCCACAGCAAGCAGAGGGCCTGGATGGTCCTCAAAATAAAAAGGAATCACAGACAACCCCTTGTAATCCTTAAACAATGAGATCAAACTTTGATCATCTCTAATAACCCTCAACCCCCCATCAAGATCTACCCCTGGTGTACATGAATAGACCTCTACATTTGAACTTTTCCCATTACACTGATCCCTATAAATATCTAGTAGATTTTTGAAGAAAAACCTATCAATATCAACAGGTGGTATAGCTACCCTCAACCCACCCACATATGTCAGTTTACTTAGCTGCCTAAAACTACCCCCCACCCATGCATCAAATATGAAGTAATCAGCATCATCATCAGCCATAATCTGGAACAACAATAAAGCAAACACATTGGAATCAAACTAATACCCTATTCATAATTAAATCAAATTAATCTCATAACTCAAAATGCAATCAGAAATCCCTAAATCCTAAGCATAACTTAGCATAAATCCTAAGCATGAATAAATCAGAAAACCCTAATTCTGTAATTTCAGAAAACCCTAAATCCCAAATCCCTAATTCAGAAATCCCTCATTCAGAAAACCCTAATTTCAGAAACCCTAAATCCCAAATCCCTAATTCAGAAACCCTAAATCCCAAATCCCTAATTTCAGAAACCCTAAATCCCAAATCCCTCATTTCAGAAACCCTAATTTTGGAAACCCTAAATCCCAAATCTACGAAAACAGAAAGTATACCGCAGAAAAAAATCAAGCAACACTTTAGGGTTGAAGCAACAGAAAGTATACCGCAGAAAAAAAAAAATGAAAACACAAGTTTCAGGTTGAAGCATTCAAACCAAAAATCAACATACAGTTTATTCAGAAACCTAACCATGACAATATTCAGAAATTTGAACTACCAGATATCATCTAAACGAAGAGAAAATAAAAAAATGCAACCTACCTTTTCGCCAGCGACAAACCCAGGGTCACAAACCCTACCCCGACACACCTCCACTCACAGGGCATCCTCGCACACTACCCCTAAACGGAAATATGGGAAGATAAGAAAAAAACGGCGAGATTTTGGCAGAAAAACGATGGGATTTGGTCGGAGATGGGATGGGATTCGGTGGAGCCCTAACCTTTCTCTCAATCGCGATGGAATAATTCAGAATATTCTATTTAGGTTATATCAAGGACATAACGGGAATTGCAGTGTCAAAAATTAACACCGTTAACTCCTGTTAAATTACATGGGACGTGTGACGATTTTTTGAACTTCGACGTGTGGCTCATGCAATTTCCGTATCATAGGGGGGTCCGACGCAACATTTCCTAATCACGAGGGGGTTTCGCGCAATTAACCCGTTTTTCATGTCATTATTTTTCAGCTTTGAAGATAGCCTGACAAACTTAATTCTCACCCCACAATATATTTCAAAAACAAACAAATGAATAAATAAATAAGCAGCAACTACCCTTTAAAAATTTTAAAATAAAAAAACAAAGCGGAGCACTTTGAATATAAAGGTAGAAAGTGAGTAATTTTTTCATCAACAGAACACTTTAAATTGGCAGTTCAAATCTTCTATATCAGAATATCCGTCTCACTTATATATCACGTTAAATATAAAAAATATGTTGTTATGAACATAAATGAGTTACTCAATTCAAACTCATTCCACGGATTGAGATCTTCTATTACACTTGATGTTACATCTTCTATTCCAAATTAATCACCACACGCCACGTGTATGTAATGACATCATTAATTAATATGTGGCGTGTATTAAATGTTATGTAACACGAGATGTTACACCAAATGTAATAGAAGATCCAAACTCCAATTCAACTGTCAATCGCGATCGCTATTATTTCCTAAATCAAAACTGTTAATTGTAATTGTTACAATGATACAAAACTGAAATAGAAATTTTGGATACCTATGAAATTTGTATGAATTGTAGCTCAATAAAATTCCAAATAATCCCACCCCACCCCACCAAAAAAAAGGAGAGCCCCTACCATAATTGTAGGTGGGTAGTATAGTAGTAGCTAGTAGTGTGAATTAGATATATATATAATTGAAGAGGGAAATATTGAAGATGAATGAAGTGCTTGGATAAGGACACATGCAGAAGAAATCGTGTTATAATTGCGACTTTAATACATTCGAGTTTAATCAAACTCTTTGGTGCGGTTACATTTTGTTTTCTGTCCCAATTCCAGTTTCCATTGTTTTCGACATTCACCAAGTTGGATCCATTTCTTTGCTCGGTTGGCCCCACTGTTTAATTTTTTTGTTTAAATCTTTTATTTTGCACATATTCGTTGAGTTTTCTACTTATTATTTTAAGTGAGATTGTTTTCTCTATTTATATATAAATTTGTTGTAATGAGTTGGATTAATGTGTAAAAGGGATATGTTTCACGGAAACTGTTCGTTAAGCCGTCTCATGCAAGTTCTTTTGTTTGAATATTTTTTACATTTTCAAGACAAAATTGAATGTAAATGAACTTCATACGCAATATCATATAGAAAGTATACTCAAATACAAAACAAAATTCAATTGAATATTAGTAAATGAACTAAATAAGTATTATTATATAAAAAAAGAAGGTAAACTAGTAGTATACTATTACATATTTGATATGTTTAATAAAGGAAAACAGGTGTCGCAGGTACTGATGAAGTTATTTTTTTGAAAGAGACGAAGGCTTTTTTTTGGTTTTTTGAAAGACATGAAGTATTGTATTTCAATAGTATATAAATGGTGAGTATATTGAATGATTAGTCCGAAATTTATCGTGCTATATTTGTTTGCTATATTAAATGGATTGTGAACCATCTCGTGTAAACTATATTCATGCCACCGTCTTACATAAGTTTTTGTGTAATTTAAAAATTACAAAAAATTATGTGAGACGGTCTCATTGATAGATTTTATGAGACAAATCTTTCTTACCTAGAAATCAAACTTATTTTCACAAATTTATATGTGAATTGTAAAATATGGAATGGGAATTGATCCGTGAGACAATGTGACACAAAATTTTAAAATATAAACATAAAATAATAGCATTGAATTTAAATCCCCATATTTCAAAAGTCAAGCTCCATCATAGAAAGTTTGATTTAATTAATAATGAAAGATAGAAGTGGACATGCAAACAGTAGTGTACCCACGTTATATGTGATACAATTAGTAAAACATATATATGTCAATTATCTAAAGTTAATTAGGACCCTTATATCATATATATATATATATATATATATATATATATATATATTGGAAGGGTAGACTTTCACTTTTGTTTGTTGATATGATATAAGAGAAAGCACAATGCACATGGTGATCAAACTCATTTCCCATGTTAGTTCAATATCACTTGTCACAATCGAGATCTATAATATAATATGATTCATTTCGAATAAGTGGATTACTGTATTGCAATGACATGATCGAAAGAAAAAAGTAAAAAATAAAACTCAATAAGTTATTTTCGTCGAGATAGGACATAAATCTCCACATGTTTGAATCAAATGAATGAAATAGTCATTCTATTTCACTAACATAATTTAAGAAAATTAGAGAGTAAAAGATTCGAAAAATACATGATTTTTTGTCAAAAAATGACATACATCCTCTCATATTTCACTCCTTATGTTTGAATCAAATGATTGAAATAGTTGGTCGATGGAAAATGCTAAAATGTCCACAACACATAATTTTTTATATGTTCATCATTAACGTGTAATGATCTCATCCCATCAGTATATGAAAATTGAAATGAATAGTTATGTTGGATACTTGACACATCAGCGACGGTGGGTAGGATAACAAGATTGTCTGGTTGATTGAATAATAAGCGCATGAATATGAAATTGAAAAGATATTGTTCAACTCACACACAGAAACTCAATTTTATGTGTAATAAAAGATTTTGACTTCGAATTAAAGGAAAATGGTAAAATGTTCACAATGAGCAGTTCTCAATATGACATTGATGAGTCGATGACATGTAATAATCACATATTAAGTGGTCATGATATGTAGGATAGAACACTGTCAAATTAAGTGGTTTTATAGTTCATTAATTCTGATTTTATTTTTTTACTGTCATTATTAGGCATATATACATATCACGGTGATATTATTAGAGTGTCAAGTATTGGTTGTATCCATAAGTATTGCACAGATTTTTTATTTGTTCAACATATATATATTGTGTATGAATTAAATTAATGAAATTATCCACATTCATTCACTTGCGTAGCACAAAATGACAAGCAAACACCGATTTCCATCCTTACATATTTTTTGCTTTATTTTTGGGAGGTGATGTTGATGGACCAACCAATGAATTGTGATAAATCATGTTCGACGAATACTTTTTCATAAATTGATTCTGCAAATCTGTAAATTGATTCATTTTTTATAGACCTTTATATGAATTATTAAAATTTAAATTATTAATTAATTCATCTCACATAACAAAATTTGTAAAACAATCTCACTTGATATATACTTTGTAGAGGAGTGGATGTTGATAAATCAATAGAAAGTAAGTGAAGTGAAGGCACCGACATCTCCACTGCCACTTTATTCCTTGCTTCTCCACCTCCAATTTCACACGCTTTAACAACACAGCTCAACACTTCTTTTGTTTTCATATCTTAATAATTTGCTTCAAACACAAATAATTTAACTAATTAGGACTCTTATTAAGACGCCATTTTGAGATAAACAAAAAAGGGGAGATTCTATGATTTAGTATTTCAAATCGTACAAATTTAAGGTGTATATATAAATCGTGATCTAACGGTAATTCAAATTTACATTCATTTTTTCAAACAAACCTCGAGTCATGATAACCCTTTAGTAAGTAAAAAGAGTTTTTTTTTTTTCCCTGTTTGTTTATTGGGTTAATTCTAATTTAAATTGTGAAATTCTGTTACATGTTCATGTCGCCAAATTTATATAACTCGCAATTTATTTAATTTCAAGTTTTAAGGAAATAGTATGAATTGAATGGTTTCACATTGTTGGGTGAGGGATCAGCCATATTGCAATAAAACCGATTGAAAGAAAATGAGAAGTGATGATGAAAGCTGACATCAACACGTCTCTCTACACGAAATTAATTGAATATGACAAATTAAAATGAGCATATCATGTTTAATATTTATACTCATTCATACATATTTACCATTAAATTCCATTTTTCTCCCTGCAATAAATTTATTAAAGACAGTTTCACGACCCATTCATACCATGTACCTGACCTTCTTTTGGAGAGAGAAGTATTCATTTTTGTAAGTGAATAAAATCAGTTACATTGGGAATTACAAACTTATGACTTTGACTTTGAATTTTTTCCCTTAGTTTAATT
Organism: Scutellaria baicalensis; assembly: GCA_005771605.1. Lineage (NCBI taxonomy): Eukaryota > Viridiplantae > Streptophyta > Magnoliopsida > Lamiales > Lamiaceae > Scutellaria > Scutellaria baicalensis. Next base: position 40,838,500 of record CM016722.1, read on the forward strand.
GTGATTTTGATCGATGACCATAGAATTAGATCATGGATAAATTGTAGGATTAATTATGGTTCAATAGGTTCAATCAAGTAAACCGACGGCACAATTAGTTGCATAAAAAAAAAAAAATAGAAGTTACCGTTTTTTTAATTCCTCTATTCAATACTATATTATATTATTAGAGTGACATTTGTGTGCCCTAGGGACACAATGTCTCCAAATTAATCATCATATGATATTAAATATATACTCTACATGTATCATGTATATACTCTTTAAATATCACAATAATCATATATATATATATATATATATGATACTTGTAAAATATATTTATAACAATAAGAAATATAACACATGTAGTGTATATATATATATAACACCTAAAGAACATGTTAACACATAGATCTGTGCCCCTATGTGCCCCAGGGGTATATACGTTTTTTACATATTATTATGCTTTTATATAAAATATTAGAAAATAATAACTACAAAATAAATTCTTCTAACGTATTTTTTCATTTAAATTATTTTACTACTTTTCCCCTATGTTGATCAAAATAATAATCAATTTCAAGTCAAAATAACATATTCATTTCGATTCAGAAAACATTAATTTTGATATCCATGAGACCGTCTCACGTGAGTTTTTTGTATACCTCTGTTTTCTACCTACTAAAGAAGTCGGCAAGGTTCCCCCCTTTTTTTTTTTGTCAATATCAACGACACAACTTGAAAATTTGTATACATATCTTGACTTTATTTTTCTTCAATTATGAAGGACTCGAAATAGCAATTGAGAAATTATATAAATCTCTTGAATTTGTTAAATCAGTGTATAGGGTGCATGGCAATTGGCAGTTAGATCTTTTTATTTTATAATTTAGAGTAGAAATAATAATAAATAAAAAGAAGATGGAAATCAAAAAACACATAAAACAATTAGCATAAGTCCAGAGCAAATAATTGGTAAGTGAAAAGGGCAGGCATGTGCTCCTCCATGTGACACTGTCCATCACCATTTCAACACTATTTTCACCATGCTACAACCTTTTTCTATAATCAAAACCCAGCATTAAAAATTCATATTAGAATTTATAAAAATGAATTCAATTCATGAATAATAAAAATCCGTCTCATATGAGTTTTTTTTTTTTTATGAAAACAATTTCTTAATTACATATATACTCTTTATTAAAAAGAAAAGTGTGTATATACTCACAATACTCTAATATAGTGAAATTTATTAGCACCAATACAGTATTGGTATCCCACAACTTGGACATATGTTGAATAATGGTTGGGTTTGTTGTGACCTATCCTAATCTTTTATTTATTGTACTTTGTTGCCATTGAATGGCAGCAATATTAGGTATGAACCATGAAATGTATCTCTATTGGCAAAATATTTTATGCAACTGGTGCATGGATCTAGGATCCATGCACCCGGGTCGACCCGCCCCACGCGCCTCTGACGCGCGTTTTTACGCGCCCCAACGCGCTCTCACGCGCCCCCACGCGCCTGGTGGGTGCGCTCAAACCTACCAAAATTCGCTCAGGCAGTCATACCCTCATGTTATGTTAGGGTTACCCTCATGTTATGTTAAGGTTACCCTCATGTTATGTTAGTGTTACCCGTGTTACCCTGGGCGCTCAAACCCACCAAGATTCGCTCAGGCAGTCATACCCTTATGTTATGTTAGGGTTACCCTCATGTTATGTTAGGGTTACCCTCATGTTATGTTAGTGTTACCCGTGTTACCCTCACGAGGGTAACACTAACATAACATGAGGGTAACCCTAACATAACATGAGGGTAACTCTAACATAACATGAGGGTATGATTAACATTTTAGTTCAGTGGTTTTAAACTAAGGGTATGAAATTTGGATATGGGGTCACATTAACATAACGTGAAGGTAACCCTAACATAACGCGAAAGTAACCCTAACATAACGTGAGGGTAACGAGCAAAACACGCAAAATAAGTAAAGAGGCACGGGCTGGGCGGGCCAGCCCAGCCCGCGCGCGGCCCAGTTGCACGGATCACAGATCCGTGCAACTGGTGCACAGGAGACTAACTCATCTCTATTAGCTTTCGCTATTAGCATTTGAACTTGCGGCAAAGTTGAGAGTTGGTCTCTTATTTGACCGTCTCACTTGCAACGAAATATAAATATATATTTTATGGGTATTAGTATGTATTTTTTAACTATAAATATATATGTTTTATAAGTGTATTTTTTTTACATATATTTCAAGTATGTCATTTTCAATTGTAAGTATGTCTTTTTTACAATAGTTGCATGTGAAGGTTTTTTGGAAAATGTATAGGTAAATTCCTGTGGCTCAATTGAACAAATGCAAAGATTGATAGCCGAAATCTATAAAACCTAATTTGATTCTATACTAATAAAAATCTATTCCTTTTTATGTAAAATTTTTCATTTGCAAACAAGATTTTGTAATATAATTCTTTAAAAATCAGAAATCAATTACCCAGTCCGGAATCCAAATCCTGAAGTTCATTACAGCCCAATTGCCTAAGTGGGCTTAAAAATGGGCCAAACTTTACTAGATCTTGTGGGTCCAGCAAGTGAGGCTTTCCAGATAAATTAGAATTCTAATTATATGTATTAATATAAAGTTTTGCAACATATATATGCTATCTTCTACATTGCTCTGATATCATAGAGAATACAATTCCTTTTACCACAATGTAGATATGTCGTAGTCATGTGTTTCATACTTTACTCTTGAATCAAAAGTGTATATAACAGATATATTTATTCTGCATCGAACATGATTTATTGAAGTTTTTGTTAGATAACATGGACATGGTGCTTTAATTTACAGTACATGTTCTATGTTGAAATTTTTAATTTTTTACGGCGTAAGTAGTTCATATTTCCACCTTTTTTACCGGTTTTTGGGACACCTAAAATAGTAAATTTTATGTGATATCATCTTATCCATTATTTTATGTGATACTGGTTAAATCACAACCCATGCTTCTAACTTGTTTTAAAATATATGAAAATGGATTTAGCAGATAAAATGATGGTTTAAGTAGAACTATCCATTGTAATCATGTGACACAAGTTTTCGTAATTAATACTCCCTCCGTCCCCACTTATTTTGCCTACTTTGACCGGCACGGATCCTAAGAAAAAACTGTTTGACTTTGATGTGATGTGTTATTTTAATATTTTTAAGTGACAATTTTGTAATTAATGTGTGCTTTTTGAGTGCAAAAGTTGTGAAATGAAAGAAATGGAGGGGTAAGGAAGTAAATTTTTCTTTGCCATTTTTTGGCTAGCAAAATAAGTTGGGACAAGCAAAAGTAGAAAGTAGGCAAAATAAGGTGGGACGGAGGGAGTATGTCATAAAAACTCATGTGAGACGGTCTCACGGATAGTTTCCTTGAGACGGATCCTTATTACCCATGTGTTGAATAAATTTTCACAAATTTCAATATGAATTGTTAAAGGTGACTTAGTTAACCCATCTCATACAAGAAAATTCATGAGATGGTCTCACAAAAGACCTGCTCTTAATATATACATTAGTGTTATCGGTGTGTAGTGTAGTGTGGTGAAGTAGGAAAATGATAAGTCTAGAAAGTTCGACCGTACAAAACTGGTAACCAACCACATTTGACAGGATGAGCAGGTAAACCCCTCGTGCTCTTTAAAAAAATTGAAATGAAAAATAAATATATAATATGTTGAAAAAATTGGGCCACAATTATTCTCTGCTCCTCGATTGTGGTGCCTTGTGTGTGCTCCCCACACGTCTCCTCAACTGCTGTAGCTCCGCCGCCGCCGTCCTCGCCATCCTTTTCCGGTCAGGCCATTTTCCTTTTCCCTCACATTTTTCTGTTGTTTCCTCTGAATTATCCTTATCAGACTGCATTTTGTATGCTTTATTGCCTTCCTGTCTTTGCTTTTCCCCGGATTTTGTATACTTTAATTGTTATTGGTTGGGATGGGTGAATTTGAAGATCGAATTCGAATTTCGGTGATTGGATTTCGATTTGCTTTGGAAATTCCGTTTGTTGCATTTTTATGAAAAAAATAAATCTTAGTTCTTCTGGCCTTCCTAGTCGAATCGGATTTTATTATTTGTTTATGATTGGATTTTGCTTTCTGTATGTGTATTTGATTTTGATTTCAATATTTATGTGAACATGCATGCGTGCGTGTGATATCGATTCTTTGAACCCGTTTGGGTACCTAGACTTGAATCCTCAATGTTGGAAATTAAAGGGAAAACCCGGACAAGGAAAATATGTATACATAAAAACACCAAGCTCTTACTGAGAAGCACAAATTAAGAACAAGTAAATAAAAGAAAGATTGTTTTATTACGTTCTGAATTGTTGCCAGTACTATCGAGTCCAGTTCAGTTTCTCTTCATATTTATGCACATAAAACAATCTTGTATCTGTGTTAGAGTTTCTAACTTGACTTCTCTTGTACTCCTCTTTTAATTGTTTTAGTGATTTACTATCATTAATTACTATGTTAGAGTGACCTATAAGCCTATTTGCCGATTTCATAATCCAATAGTTGCTCATAATAGCAATTCCAAGATTGTTATTTCAGATAACAATGTATCTAATTTGTTACTTTGCCACAATTCTGGTTGACCTCTTTAATGCTAAATATTTTTTACTCATTCCACCCATACCTAGCACTTTTGAAAGCATTGAGTTGTGTAAAGTTTCTATTGCTTGCAGATAGAATACCTCCAGGTACAAACCAATGGATTTCCTGTGCAAGCCATTGATTCAAGAACTTTCGGATTGCTCCCTAAAGGACCAGGATATTAAAAAATGTCCATTCTTGAGGAATATTGTCAAACCAACAAATTTTTCCTTTGCTTCTCTGGATTCTCCTGTTCCTGTATGTTCTTCTCTCCTTTTCATTTGATTAAATGATATAATTCGTCCTCAGTTGATCCAGGGAATTTTTTTACTTCCCAACGCTATTTTATCCAAGTCCCAAGTATGATGTTCCTTATTTCCATGGCCTTTCTTCTCTCATTATACTACAAGCATATCATTCTGATCTTCCTCCCTTTTTGACTTATGTTTTTAGTGTAGGGGAGCCAAAGGCCCAATTTTTGAGGATGGCCCTAATTTTGACTTGGCCTTCAAATTTTTTCATGGGCAAGACGGGGTTGTTCCTCTCACTCGAAGCTCTCAACGCTGTCATGACAAACTCGATAACGAGCCTGTGCCACAATTCAACCCTTTAGAATCAACTGCTGCCTCTATCAGTATGTCGGCATTTGGTCCAGGAGGGCCTTTTGGTTTTAATTCTCTCTTTGGTAAGGTGCCAAATAAGAAATCTGAGTCATCCAATAATGAAGAGCATTCCCCTAAGGTAACATTTGTTAAGACTTATCCTAATGTTGCTTCTGCCAATTACTTCTTTGTTTGTTTGAAATTTTGAATACTTACTTAAAAGCTACTGTATTTATCCATCCTTCACTTTGCTTCCCATACAATCCAGTCCATGCTAATTATTGAGAAATTGTATGCATGTTTTCAGGGTGATTCGTTAAAACACGAGGCACTTGGAAATGAGTGGTTAGCAACCGGAAATTGTCCATTGGCTAAGTCCTACAGAGCTGTGAGTAATGTTCTCCCACTTGTGGCATCAGCTCTTCGACCACCACCGGGAATCAAGCTCAAATGTCCACCAGCAGTAGTAGCAGCCAGGGCAGCCCTTGCCAGAACCGCCCTTGTTAAGAGTGTGCGTCCACAGCCATTACCTGCAAAAATACTCGTGATTGGTTGCATGGGCATCGCAGCTAACATTCCACTTGGTGTTTGGAGAGAACATACAGAAAAGTTCTCACTCTCGTGGTTCACTGCCGTACATGCTGCAGTCCCCTTCATAGCTATGCTCAGGAAATCCGTGTTGATGCCTAAAACAGCTATGGCACTAACCATTGCAGGTTCTATACTTGGACAGATCATCGGCTCAAGAGCTGAGCGTCTTCGACTGAAGGCCAAGGCTGAGAGGGCAAACCTGGTATCGCAGGCTTCTTCTGCAGATATATTAACTGGTGGTCATTGTGTTAAGCAGGGAGTCAAGTGGGATTCATTCTCAGACAATATGGTGAAGACACCACCTGGACTGTGTTTCTGAAGGATGTGTTGTAGAGAGCAAAATAATCCGTTCCACCATAGACGCTTACTGAGATTGAATAATGATAAAAGTCCTAACCAATAATGCATCAATTTGGGCTGTTTTATAACAGCTCCATTATATACACTGAATATTATTGTCACTGCCACTGCTTATATATCTATTGCATATTCTGCTATACCCTTAAGCTTTCCTCTCTTAGTTATGAGAAAAATTGCACTAGGCATTTGAAGATTAAGCTTTGATTGTATAACAGATTAAAATAATATCCCTACTATAATTTTATTGATGTAGTTGACTGAATGAAAGACGAATACATTCACAAGTTTCATGAAGACCATATTCGAATTACAAAGAAGTTAAAATAAAATGAAATGCATAAATTATGATTTGAATTCCAAGTGATATAAAAGTGAAAAAGAACTAATATGGGGATGCAACTATTGAATAATGCAAAACATTTTATATTATAGTATTTTCACCCCCGCAAAAATACAGTACACATAGTCCCTCCAAGCTTGTAAAGCCCAGAACCAAAGAATAAATAGACTTTATAGACTATGGGCTTATTACTTACTATGGGCCGAGCCCGATTTTAAGCCCAATACATTCGGCCTGAAACCTCAGCCTCAAAACCCCGGCGACTACTTGACCCTGCTTCAACAGCCTAAAACCCTCTTCATTGCACAATCTGAAATCTTCAAGGTACGCTTTGAAATTTACAGCAATTTCTTTAATTTCTTCCTAGTTCTTGCTTTTCCATTTCCGACAATCTGCTAATTTGTTACACCACAATTCATTCCTAAATTTCGTTTGGAAAATTAATAGAACGAAAAAGAAATCACAGTTTTTGGTTTTTTTTTTTTTTTTTCAGTATAAAACTCTTCAGACATCTTTAGGGTTTGAACTAATTAGGAAATTCAACATTATAGTAGGACAAAATGGGTTGGAAGGCGGCACAAAAGCTCATTCATCATTGGAAGATCCTCAGAGGTGATAATGTGAGGAAACTAAGGTCACTTTTTTTTTTTTTTTTTCTAATTTAGTTTTGTCGAAGTTTTGCTGTTATTGCCTATGAGTAGCTGGTGAATGTTTTTCTTAACAATCACTGTCAGGTTATGATAATCAGGGGGAAAGATAAAGGGGAGTCTGGTCTGGTTAAGCGAGTGATTCGATCTCAAAATCGTGTTATTGTTGAGGGCAAGAATTTGGTAAGCCTTTTGTTTTATTTATTGAAGTGATTTATTCTTGATTGGATATGCTTTATGTCCTGGTTATGTGTTTGATGTTTACTGAAAACCTGAACAAGCTTCATATCTCTATGCTATGTTGTGTGGTTGAGTTTGTCTTTTGGGTTGGTAATGGGTGGGTGTTGAAGATGAAAATTGAGGTGGCGAAAGATCTCAGGGATGGTGAGTGGAGTCAGGGGGACTAACTCGTTCGCAATTTTTATGATAAGCTCTGCTGTTCTTTTATGTATTCCATTTTTCGGTTTTTTCTTGCTTTTCTGGTGATAGTTCTCATCTAGCAGTTGTACCTTATTTCCTGTTCTATTATTTGCTTGCTTGGTAGTTTCTGATTATGGTCTCTCTACAGGTGAAAAAGCATATCAAGCAAGGGCAAGGTCATGAAGGTGGGATTTTCTCAGTAGAAGCACCCCTTCATGTCTCAAATGTTCAGGTCGTAGATCCAGTCACAGGGTAAGACGCGATATTTTAATTTTTTTTCTTTCTAATTTTGGTTCTTCTATTATTCTCTATAAATTGCGCCTCATGCTCCCTTTAGGAAGCCCTGCAAGGTTGGAATTAAATACTTAGAAGACGGTTCCAAAGTACGAGTTTCTAGAGGTATTGGAGCATCAGGATCCATAATCCCTCGTCCAGAAATTTTGAGGATAAGGAGCACACCTAGACCTACCATTGGTAACTTTCAGATTCTTGCATCTTGTTCATTTGCTGTTCTTTTTCCCTCTGTTTCTGTGGAGATTTGGTCTATTCATAATAGCTAGCCATTTGCAAGATGCTTTTGAATTGTCTCTTCAATACAAGATATAATGGGGGTGATGGCATGTGGTTTGATATGACCTAGTAAATCAGGTACAATGGAGGTCGAAATCTGGATTGAAAATTTCGTCAATGCATGCATCTTGTAAGTAGATTACGGTAGATCAACCTAGCATCAGGATCTTGTTGTGATGTATGGCTGCCATTTGAATTCACAAGGTTGTTCACTTGTATGATGTAGTTTTCTAGAAGTTGGGTTTACACATTGCAAGGCTTACATACTAGAGTTTGTTAACCCTTGTGAAGCAATTTGTTATACTTAAATACAATGTGCTTAGTCACGTTTCTTGTGCTGCAGTTGGTCCCAAGGACACTCCAATGGATGTGGTTCTAGAGAAGACTTACGATGCCAGCACTGGCAAGGGAATGCCAGATCTTTAAGTGTATCTATTTCAGCCTTGTTACGAGAGGAAGCTGCTGTTTATCATCAACCTAACAAATCCTTATGTTTCTCACTTGGAGCATAAGTAATTAAAAATTTGTTAGTTTCTAGTGAATTATCTTGCTACTTTCTTTATTGTGTTCTGATGAGTCACTGAAGTATTCAGATGTCCGATTTTTATCGAACATTCATGATGACCCCAGTACCAAGAATAATATTTTGTTTAGAAAGTTGGGTGCTAAAAAAACTCCTCATTCTGGCTGGTGTTCTTGAAAGTGATGTTGAATTACACAGTCTCGAGAGATCTAAAACACATTCCCTGGCTTCTGCATATTGCCATATTCCACTGTGTCATTTATAGTGAGTCGTGACATGATAATACCATACATATTAATTTTGGTTGGCAAGAGAGATTATGTTAACAAATTCAAGTATTCAAATTAAAAAAGCAGACTGGAAATAATTTAAAAAGAGAGAAAACAAGCAGCGTTATCTTTTAAAGATTTACCATTCACAAATTAAACTAAACATCTCAAGAAGGCAGAGAGCCAAATTTACAATACTTGTATTCAAAACATCCATGGCAACTAAGATCAGAATCAGGCTTGCTGACAAAAAAAAAAAGTTTATTATAAGTGAATTGGATTTCTACAAGTATTTATGAGGCAGCAAAAATTCAGAATCCACCAACGTGTTGCTTAGGTGCCATTCCATATCTCCCAGGGTTCGCATTATTGCCCCCATGAGCCGCAGGCGCATTGCTAACGCCAGGGCAATCCCTCGCCCAGTGCCCAAATTGATGGCATTTAAAGCACTCGCCGCCACCACCACCTACCCCTGGGGCCACTCTATTGCCAACACTGGTTCCATAAGATTGTCCGGGACCACTCATAAGACTAGGGCAATTCGCAGAGTCATGCCCAGTTGCACCACAGCTACCACAGCTCATATACATGCCAGCAGTGCTGGTTGAAGAAAGACCCGAACCACCATACAGATTACGATGTGAATTCAACTGACTTGGACCACTCTCTCTAACCACATTGCTATTGATTCCACTATAATTCATAGGAGGTGCAGCAGGCTCTCTACTGCCAGCAAAACCAACAGTACTCAGACCAGATGTTGAGATGATGTTTTCTGCTTTAGGCTGAGAAGAACCCAAGTCCTCTCCTTTCAATTTAGCTATTGTATCCAGCAGATACCTGGTCTCTGTTGGGAAATTCACCTTCTCAGCTTTCACAACTGTTGATTTCACTCGCTGTTCATCACTAAAAAACTCTTCTTTCACTTTCAATTTGAACAGAAATTTAGAAAAAAGAACATTTCGCACCACTTCAGTAAATTTCTCATCATCTTGTTCTTCATGCTTCAAGAAATACAAATCCTTTGCTGGTATACCCATTATCTCCTCTCCACTCTCCTGAAATGCAGTCGCCCATGTTAGGCCAGTGTGATCCTGGATTTGCATCTGGAGGATATACCTATAATCACATTCATCAATTAACTGATCACATCTTTCACATCGCCATTTTCCATCACCATTGTTTGTAACCTTTTTGTTGCATTGGCGATCTCCAATCATGACCCGGCATGCAGTATAACAAAAATTGTCAACTTTAAGATAAATTAGAGTGGCAGGAACAGTGATCCAATCTGGCTTCTCAGAAGTCCCTAACTTCTCATCTTTGATCTGTGATATAGTCTTCCGTACATCTGACCGGACTATACTTGCTTCCCTGGATATTGATATAGCAGGTGTGTTCTTTCCCTCATTGTTAAACCATGTTTTAAGTTTCTGAGCCTCTGGAAAATCAGGCTCTATGAACAACTGGCTATTAGCTATAGTTCCCAAGGATTTACCATTGAAATCATTAACTCTACCAGATTTCACTGCCACAACAGGAAAGACACCAGAATCACACATATTCTGTACTGTTTGTCCTTCAGCATTACAGAAGTTTCCCCATAAAGTCACCTCAACACTTCTCCCAGACATGTCCTTTAATTGGAAGGTTCTCTTCTGAGTTTCAGTACCATTTTTTCTCATTATTGAGCTGGATGGGCCAATTGAAGAAACAATACCAATCACATCAATCACAGCATTGACCTGCAAGCCTTCAATGTCGCTTATGGGGCGAAAATGAAATTGCTGCTGTGGTATTGATTGATCATCCTCAGAACAAGGCTGAACAGTTGAAGTATTGTCCAGAGTAATTTCATAATCATTGTGAAGATGATTGAAAGCCTTCTGAGCAGGTTTCAGCGTCCCCTTTGAGATCATATATACTTTACCAGGCTCAATCTGATGGTAATATTGATCCGCTACAGCATTGAAGCAAGTTACCCGTATTTCTCCTCCATGAGAATCAAGAAGATCAAAGCTGAAAACTTTACCATCACCTCGAGCATTACTATAGTGCCTGAGCTCCGCCTTTGATGTTACTCTGGCTTTGATTGTCCATCTGCCTTGATATGGATCCAGCGAAGCAATAGGAACAATTCTCGGAGGGGCTTCATTTTTAGCTATTGGCCCTCTATTGGCAAACATTGAAGGTGGTTGATTATATGAGGAATGAGGTGGGCGGACATAATTATTTACAGGAGTCCGAGAAACACCAGACCCGGCACCTGATTTGTTATACATTGGAGGAGCATTTGAAGTGGTATACGTTCCTGGATCCATATTGCTGGAGAATGAACTACCATAAGGATGTGCACCTGCATTCCGATCTTCCACCAAAGGTGGAGCATGACTCCCACTGCCCGAAATTGGCCTAGGGGCTGAAGCACTGATGACTGAACCAGCACCATAAGATGGAGGATTGGCACCGTTGCCAGCACTGTAAGATGGAGGAATGCCAGTATTACCAGCACCATAAGATGGAGGATTACCACTAACACCAGCTGGCTGATTCATAGGCTGACTTGGTCTGGATGATCTGGCTGCTGAAGAGACATTCCCATCATTCTTAATTGGATATGGCTTCAGTTCACCAATAGGATCACATTTTTCAACTATTACATCTAAGTCAATGATAATGATAATCCTGTTCAAAAAGCACACGTGAAACACAATCACTCAAAAGTTATTAAACATCGAGCACACAACATACCTCATGCAGTAAGGAAGCCTATTCAGGAGACCCTCCACAAAAAATTAAAACATCTCCATTTAAATTATAGATGAAACCATTTTGTTTGTAATATATCCAGATAAAGTGCCGCTGTTCATCATCTACCTTATACCATTTTAAGGCTTAAAGAACTAATTTAAGCGTTATTCTTATGAGTCATATATATAGAATCTTGATTGATTGCTTAGTATTCATCAATCTATTCCCAGATAAACAAGAAATCAACTAAAAAAGGTAAACTTTTATTAGAGCAAAACGATCAAATTATCAATTAAACCTCATGAAAAATTCAATCTTGAAAATCAAAACTAGTTTGTCAGACTCTTCAAATACACACATAAGATAAATCCTTCAACTTTTCCATTCTGAAGGAAAACAAAAAAAAAAAAAAACCGTACCAACAGATTGAACACACATGCAAAAATATTCAATTTCCACCAAGCAAAGGTAAAAGGACATAATTTTCAAGAGGAGACGCAGATAAACAGATTACCCTTTTTACAACACATTTCAAAAGACAAAAGAAAACCTACTCACCCTCTCCTGCCCAATGCACATAATTAATACCCAGGCAAAAGTAAAACCAAACCCTCAATCACTCCAAAACAAACGCTAAAGATTCAATTACCGACACGGAGATGAGAAATAGAGAAACCCACCTGCGATTCTGGATAAGATTACAGACGAACTGCTTCAACTGGACAATGGAGCCTTTCTGCAACTTTTCAGACTGCACCAAGTGGTTAAGCTGGGTAGCGAGCATGCCTTGCTGAGTGAAGGAACCATCAGAAAGCAGGATCCGGTACCTCTCAGTGTTCTGATTCTGAGTGTTGACGAGGCGTATGTCGGCAACTTGGAGCAACGGTTTAATGTCGCTATGCTGAGCATCACCGCTCGACAGCAAATCAATTGCCCCCTCCGTCAAATTAATCGGAGGCATTCTCTGCAAATCAAGGTTTCCGATTTGGTATTTTGGTCTGGAACGTGGGTTGTGATAGTTGGAGGGAGAACGAGGAAGTTGAAGGGTTTTGAAAACCCTAGAGGCGTGTCTGAGAATCTGAGCGCCAAAAGCTTATAGTGGTTTTTGTTTTGGTGTGCGTGGGAAGCTTAATCCTCTGCTTACGGTCTATATACACCCAGCCAATTATGATGGGCCAATAGTTTCCAATAACGGGTTCTAATTTTAGAATCCTCTCTCAATTTGGGCCACAATAACGAGTTCTAATTTCAGAATCCTCTCTCAATTTGGGCCACAACTTTTGCCCATTTTCAATGTGAATTGATGATGGGCTATTTTTTTGTCATAATATTTCTCAATAATGTCGCCATATTATTATGTATAAGTTTCAGTATTAAAGTTAAGTTAATGATATGCAATGGAAAATCTTAATTCATACAGTACGTACTAGAATAGCATTTTTTGACACGACATGAAGAAATTAGCTTAACATTGAACTGATCGTATGATTATGACATGAAAATTAATGAACAGTTTGGTGTTAATCCACTAGAATGTTACAGAGGTTTGCATACATCACGTCAGTTTGATTTTTCGCATCACTACGGTGAATACGTGGTAATGTGTTCACCACTAGGGATGAGAATAGATGGGGACTAATCGGCTTACACCTTGAATGTAAATAATAGGTCTAAGTTTGACATATATATACGAACAAAACTTATATGCTAGATCCGTGCCCCTGACCCGACCCGGTGCGTGAGCCGCACCCACGCGCACCCCCACCTGATCTGGTGTGCGCCCACGCACACCAGATTTCACACTATGTGATTCAGTGATAGGTGTTATATATGTACTCTATAGGTGTTATATATGTACTTTGTAGGTGTTATAGTTATATTATATGATTCAGTGATAGGTGTTATAGTTATACTCTATAGGTGTTATATATATACTCCTTAGGTGTTACATCTATGTTCTTGAGGTATTACATATACAGAAGATTTCATATTATGTGATTCAGTGATATATGTTATATGTATACTCTATATGAGTTATATATATACTCTTTATGTGTTATATATATGTTATTGAGGTATCACATATAAAGAAGATTTCATATTATGTGATTGAATGATATGTGTCATATATATACTATATAAGTGTTATATGTATGTTCTTTAGGTGTTATAATATTTTCATAATACTTGAAGGAATTGTGTTTATTATATATCATAGATGCATGTAATTTTATATCACCTATAGAGTATCTTTGTAATATCTTTAAAATATTTTCATAACATCTGAAGGAAGAACTGTATTTATTATATCTTATAGATGCATGTAATCTTATATCACCTATATAGTATATTTGTAATACCATTAGAATATTTTCATATTATATGTCTGATATGTTTAATATATACTCTATAGGTGTTATATATATACTTTTTAGGTGTTAAATGTCTGTTCTTAAGATTAAGTGATATGTATATATAACATACTTAATTTAAGATTCCTCCTTTCCCCCTTCTCCAAGCCTCATCGCCCAGCAGCCCCCTCCTTCGCCGCTGCACAACTGCCGGCGACGAGCAGGTCATCGGCGACCACTACAGACCCACCAACACACCCAACTCCTAATGGGTATTGGAAAAGGCTAAAGAAATCTGTACAGTTAAATCGGTACACTTCATATTTGAATTTTGATGATGATAAAATTTGAAGTACAGAGTGGATATATGTTCCCATTTTTATACAACAGGTTGATGATGTGATATATGAGTCAGTGGAAGGTGATCCTCGGAATGCTCTCTGTGAAGTGGTGGAAAAGCATCATGCCTCTGGCAGCAGCGACGTGAGAAAGGGAGAGCGAGAGAGACAGTCGTCGTCGGCGGCGGACGAGGACGGAAGAAGAAGAAGAAGAAGAAGAAGAAAAAGAAGAAAAAGAAGAAGGGTTGAAAAGGAAGGAGAAGAAGAAGAAGAAGAAGAAGAAGAAGAAGAAGGGTTGAAAAGGAAGAAGAAGAAGAAGAAGAAGAAGAAGAAAGCAGATTGGGTTGAAGAAGGAGAAAGAAGAAGAAGAGGAAGAAGAAGAAGAATTTTTTTTTTTTTAATTAATAAGGGTGGGTCGGCGGATCGGGTTGGGGCACAGATCCAAGGATCCGTGCCACATGTGCACATAAGTCCTTCTCTATATATACATGAAAAACTTTTCTCTAGCTCAATCCTAAACTGATTTGTAGATACATTTAACCTAAAACATATTAAACATCTGTTAAAAGTTTAAAAAATTATTTTGTATGAATATTTTTTCTTACAATAAAGTTCAATTTAAATTTAGAGGATTGTACGAAAAACATAAAAAAAGAATACAAAATATAAAATATATAAACATAAATTACGTTACATATATATACAATTAAAGATACCAAAAAATATCATATATTTACATAGAAGCGTTATAAATAGGCACTGTTGTAAAAATCGACCTAGTTGTCGCCTAGTTGCTAGTGGGTTGCAGGCCGATATGATTTACTAAAAACCGTTCATAAAAATCAATTTTGATATTAATCACCGCCTAGGCAGTATAGGAACCGACTAATCAATCTAGTCACTTAACTGAATTTTTTTCTTTTTCCTTCATAAATTCATAGCGGATCAATTCCAACAAGAAAAGAAGTCTTGTTTTGACTCATTTATTAAGTAGATTATGTTGAACTAAATCAATAATAGTTTGAATTATTCATATCCCTGTTCCTCACTGAATCTTATTTTTTTTACATCTTACAATTTGAAATTAATGGTTATATTAAATTTATAAGATATATTAGCTGTGGACATGGGATAGGGGAAAAAAAACTGTTTTTATCGTGCATTGTTATTTTCGGCTCATTCCATCTTGTTAAAAAGTAAGATCTTGTTTTTTTCAATTACTATTCAAAACTTGATAGTTACAGAAATATCAAATCAAACCATTCTTGTCTTACAAATATATCTATGTGAACTTTTTAAATTATTTATTCACTAAAATCATGCTGGTTATGGAGACCAATGATATATTTTATGTTCCACAAATGTATAAATATATATGTTTTAATTTTTAAACTTATTTATCTATTAAAGTATTTGATACTTATGAAAAATATATAAAATCAGTTGTTTTCCACAAATATCTCTATGAATAAAGTTTAATGTCTGAAAGGAAACCCAAATCTGAGATGTGAATTAAATTTGTAACCATAATTAATTGGACTTTTTTTTTTCGCCATAGCTGTAGTTTAAGTATGGTAGGGTTTGACGCATCATTTCTCTTAAAAAAAGAAAAATAATGGACAAGGAAGCCAACATTTATTAATGGCTTACGTAACAAAAATTGGACGCACACTATGATTCATGAGTGTTATTTAAAGTTAGATTGAGATTAAATATTTATGAATATCATCCCCTTCGAATACAAAAAACTATGGGAAAATCTTATATACCATTGGGTATATAGGGGCACAAATATAGGTGTTATATACATGCTCTCCAGGTGTTATATATATACTCTATAGGTGTTATATTTCTTGGTGTTATAAATATACTCTACATGTATCATATGTATATAAAAGTATACATGTGATACTTAAAGAGTATGTACATGATACCTGTAGAGTATATATTTAAAATCATATGATGATTAATTTTGGAGTATCATGCCCTTGGGACACACAAGTGTCACTCAAAAAATATTGGATGAAACCCTCTCCCAAATCTCATTCTATTATAAGGTGAGATGGATTGGATCGGATAAAACATAAGAAATACGCAATATATTTTTTGTGTATTAAATAAATTTTCTCTATATATTAGATAGTACTCTATATTATAAGATGTGTTTTAAATTGAATTAGACTATAATGAAATATATAATATTTTTATGTATAGGTAATATTTTTCTGTGTATTAAATAACACATTTGTATGAATTGAATTAAATTTGACCGGGTTACTCAATAAACGTGTGGATCTATGTTGTCTAGATGCTCTTTTATCTCTCAAGCATCATGTAATACTTTTACGCATACGTAAAAATTCATATAAGACGGTCTCATGGATAGTTTCCGTGAGACGGATCCTTATTACCCATGAATTAAATTCATATCCACAAACTTTCATATAAATTTCTAAGTGTTGGTTATGGGTTGGCCCGTCTCACAAAAAAGGATTCATGAGATGATCTCATACAAGACTTACTCTTACGCATATTATTAAGTAATAATTTCCATATTAATACTATGTACATTTGAATAATATAATATAAAAATATTATATGTACGATATCCATAAAAATATTATCAGGTAGACATAAAATTATTACATCATTTATGACCGACCCATTTTACGAAATAAAATTCACAAGGCAATTTCGCACTCAGAAAAGGGCCCTAGCTAAAATTTTCATATTCCTTGCCCAACGGTGGTTTAGTGAAAGAGATTGAAAATAAAAAAAATTGATATTGATTGACACGATTTTGTCATTTATTAACTGGTTATGAATTTTTTATAACGTATATGTTAAAGAGACATTATTATTTTATTTTATTTTTAAGCAAAAAAGAAACGTTCTGTTGACTTGTTTTCTTGTCTTGTATGACCACCAACATTATTTTATTATTTGATGATCTGGGGGGCATAATGGTCTTCTCAGATCTTTGTTATTTGTACATCAGCAACATTTTGAGGAACACATTTCAGATGATCGATTTGAAGAGTTAATATAATAGGATAGCTCTAAGCAGAAAAAAAAAAAAAGTGGTAGAGATTAATGTAGTCAGGGTCCCAACATAGATTATCTAAATCTAACTATATAAATTGAACATGTAATATAAATCACAGGATCGTGAAAGAGGAAAAACGACGAGCATGAAAATATGCATATTCATGTTCAATTGAACAATACATTTCAGGTCATTTATCCATTACCTTTTTTTTTTTTTTTTGCTTTCTACATTTGGAGCCGTCTTTTGTTGGGATTGTCAAACCCCAAAAAAGAAGAATAAACAATCAAAATAACACAAAATTTATATAACATGGTTTTACAAAATTAAATTTGTAAAACAGTTGCTCCACCACCCATGACTAATCCATTTTCACAAACTCATAAAGATTGTGAATTGATCAATCTCTCAAAATCAGATCCATAAAATTATATGATACTCTCAAATTAAAATGTACAGTCGATAAGAAATAAGTTTACAAATAATGTGATTAGCTACTGACTTTGCTAGCATGCCGCATGCTTATATCAATCATAAATAACAACATGCATTTGTCAACGGACTTTAATCTGCCCATGACAAAAAATAAATATAAATTGGGTAGGTAATTGATTTGGTAAGAAAAAGTAAAATGATTCTCATCAACCCTTCTGACTTGTGTTTTATCAAATGTGAAAAGAACCAAGAAAAGAAGATAAAATAAAAAATAAAAAATAGAGCATGTGTAATAACAGACAGAAGTTTTATAACCTGTAGGACACAATGATTCAAAAGCGGGACCAGCAATAGGTGAGTGATGAGATGTTTCCAGATGAGAATTTTCAATGTGCCTATCCCCTATTTATTTCCCATCTCAATGAGTGAATTTATAAGCTCCACTCATCTTAGATTTTCATTCATTTTTATCTGCAAATTATTATTATTGGTGATGGGAAATTCTCTTGGGAACAACAAGGCTACCAGCCCTTTGCCTATTGACACCATATTCAAGCTCCCTGCCTCATTGCCAACATGGCCGGAAGGTTGGTATAACTATATATCATCATCATGTGATCTCTCACCTGCAGTGCACTTCTTACACATATTGTCTGTGATTGTTAATTGTTCTTTGTTATGTTTTATTAGGTGGTGATTTTGCAACTGGGGTAATCGATCTTGGAGGGCTGCAAGTTCGACAAATAACTACGTTCAAGAAGATTTGGGCGACATACAAAGGGGGACCAGACAATCTTGGAGTAACATGTTTTGAACCTTCTTCAATACCAGATGGATTCTCCATGCTTGGTAACTATGCTCAACCAAACAACCAACCACTATTCGGTTGGGTTTTGGTCGGAAAAACCAATGCGAGTGATGAATCAGGTGACATTCTAAAGCAGCCAACTGATTACACTCTAGTTTGGTCTGATTCTAAAGAGGCTAATAGCTCCAAAGAATCAGCCTATTTTTGGCTCCCAACTCCACCAGATGGTTACAAAGCCGTTGGCCTCATTGTCACAGCCTTACCGGATAAGCCATCCCTGGATAAAATTCGATGTGTTCGATCTGACTTTACCGATGAATTGGAGACAGATAGATGGATTTGGGGACAAGGTACAGTAGAAAGTGTGGATGAGATAAATATGTATGCTTTAAGGCCAAAAAACAGAGGGACCAATGCTGAGCAGCTAAGTGTCGGCACGTTTGTTATCCAAAACAGGACAACTATTACTTTATCTTGTTTAAGGAACAAGAATTCCAACTTATCTCAGATACCTAACCTTAGCCAAATCGAGGTGCTGTTTCAAACATATTCTCCATATATTTACTTCCACCCCAAGGAAATATACCTTCCCTCCTCAGTAAATTGGTATTTTGGTAATGGAGCAGCATTATACAAGAAAGGTGAAGAGTCTAAGCCGACTCCTATCGAGTCCAATGGCTCAAACCTGCCTCAAGGTGGCTCAAATGATGACTCATACTGGCTTGACCTCCCGGCAAATCAAGAAGCCAAGGAGAAAGTGCGAAAGGGAGATTTACAAAGTGCAGAAGCTTATATCCATGTTAAGCCAATTCTTGGTGTAACATTTACTGATATACAGGTGTGGTTGTTTTATCCATTCAATGGCCCTGCAACAGCAAAATTGGGTATAATTGAGCAAATCCCATTGGGGAAAATTGGCGAACACGTGGGGGACTGGGAGCATGTGACCCTAAGAATCAGCAATTTTAATGGGATTCTTTACAAAGTTTACTTCGGACAACACAGCGGAGGCATATGGGTTGATTCTTGTTTGCTGGAGTTCCAAAAGGGTAACAAATTTGTGGGGTATTCATCAAGAAATGGGCACGGGATTTATTACAAGACAGGAAATGTTCTTCAAGGGGGAGGTGTTGGGTTAAGGAACGACACGGCGAAGAGTAGTATGGTGATGGACACTGGAGCGAGATTTTCAGTGGTGGCAGCGGCAGGGATGGTGGTGGAGCCACCGTGGTTAAACTATACAAGGAAATGGGGTCCCAAGATTGAGTACAATTTTGCGAACGAGGTTGAAAGGGTTGAAAAAGTGCTGCCAGAGAACTTGAAATCTGCATTTCAGAGGCTGGTTAACTCACTGCCTAATGAAGTCTATGGGGAGGATGGCCCTACGGGTCCTAAGATAAAAAATCACTGGGATGGTGATGAAAAATGAGTCAAGTAGCAACTTGGAATTCAAGTTGCAGATTATGTTCCATTTTTATTCCAACACTTTCAATGCATACATCTGATGGCATCAGTTATGATATGAAATAGAATGGATAAACTTGTGTACAAAGTACCACTGCCAAGTCTATGTGCTTTGGCTTTTTGTGTGTTTCTGTATGAAATTATCTGAAGCATATGCAAATGCAAGTCATATCAAATCATAATCTTAAACTAAAATAGTACACCAAAAATGTACAACTGGAAGAAACTTATGACCATTAAGAAACTTTTCACAGAAAGAACAACATAACAAGCTTCAAAAGTCAAAGTCTAACCACTTAGTGAAATACACACAAGTATTTGGGGAGATAACTCCAGGAGTACACAAACTAATCCTGGGACAAACGCCACAAGGGATTGAAGCAAATGCACCTACCCTAGGACCCCTTGCAATTTTGAAACAGGTTTTTCCAATAGGAATTGAATAATAATCTCCTAATCCAGTGCTTTTCACCTGTATGATATCATTGTCTAACACCATCCAATTCAGTATTTCACCATCTTGTTGGCTAGAAATGTCAAATGCCACCAAACAGTTCTTCTTCACTTCATCGTGGATTCCCTCTAAAGTAACAACTCTTGTGCACACGTAAGCACCCAAAGCATAATTGTTTTAAGTACATCAATAAACTCTTTGTCCAGGACCCCACTCACATACCAATCACCTCCTCTAATTTCCTTACAAGGTTCAAACTCAGCTGTCATGTAGTGTTTCTTTCCCTAATTTCGAATGATTATCACTTCTTTAATCAAATTCTTTGCCAACAGAGACTGGATTTATTTATTGACTAGACTATCAGTAAGTTTGGTCTCTTGTTTAATGTCTTTTACCCAAATACCCAAATCCTTTCTTCTTCTGAACAAATTGAGGATGAGATGCTCGGAATCTACTAGACCTGGTGTATCTACCGTGGGTCTTTTTTACTTAAGGGATGAGGAACCTGGTGCCATGTTTCAGAATCTGGTGGATCCTGTCAACAAAGACAATGAATATCCTGGAGAAACACAACTCATTGTGGGGACTAGCACTTAAGTTCTAAATTAATCCCGACTCATAAATCCTTCAGCTTGAAGAAATTTCTCAAGCAAACACTTCTATTCCAGAGCACATCATAAATTTGCAGATCACGCTATGAAGCACAAACTGACACACAGAGTAGTACCTCGGATAATTTCCCAATACGAGTTACAAGCGGAATTCGCAGCGGCTGGGAGGTAGACGACGGCGACAACCACCGGATAGTTTTCGCCGGCTTCGCTTTCTCTTGTTCAATCAAGGAAAAAAGAAAGGAGCAAGTAATAGTGGGCCCAAATTGGAAGAATTTTGGATCAAAAGCAGTCCAAAAGGCAGCCCATCACAATGGACAATTATGGGCCCATTTAGAATGAAGGTTTTATAAATTAGTTAATTAAGTACGGTAGTTCCTTACTCATCTTTAATGTTATAAGGCCCAATAAGGCCCAATATTTCACTGAAGATATGTTAATCGCATTTTAAAATGCTATATGAATATAATCCCAATTTTTTGACTTTAGTGGAAAGAAAAAGGACTACGACTTTGTACCTCTATTATAATTCGACCATAATTGTATTCTTAAAAAATTCTAGTCAATTTCTCAAAATTTGATCCTCTCTAATCTCTATCTCCTTTATGTGAATTTCCAATGAATTTGGAAAGAGGAGTAAAAAGAGATGAGTGGGTGAAAGAGGATAAAGTGAGATCTAGATTATTTCTATTTTGTGTTTTGATGTACCTACATGATCAATATGTCAGTATCACATTCATGATCAATCAAAATCCTCTATTAATTTTAAACCGTGTTTCATCTGATATTTCAATGTAATCCCCACGTACCACGTCTAAAGGATGACATCACCAATATATACTAATTCTTCTTTATTTAAAAAAAATAATCAGTTGGATTATGAAATACATTTGGAAATTGTTACCATACTCTTTTAATATTAGTTTGAAAGGTGTCAAATTTACTTATTAACTACAAAAATTATTAAGGTATATTTTAGGGAGGAAACGCGTTTAATATTATTATTATACCTCCATAAAAGGAAATGGACCACCATTTTATGAGAAATGAAAAAAAAAGTGAACTATCTTTATTATTAATTCGATAAAGGTAGTACTATAAAATGTGAACTATCTTTATTATCATATATATATATATATATATAGGTCATATAACTTAGCTATATCATTAAATCTTATATATAGGCAAAAAAAAAAAAAAAACTTTTACATACAATATAATACAAATTAAGTTCGATTTATCTTCCATTCATCATAGCCTAAATTTTCCGTTACACTACTGCTTATTCATTATCAAATCACTGGCAACATTGATTAACATTATGGGATTAATAGCTTTGTTGTCTAAATCTTTTCCTTAAAAGGCTTCAATTAGTTAATCTCGAAAAACTTAATCCGGGGAGGAGGGACTGTTTTGAAATAGAGAATCTCAAACACACTTTTTTTCCAATCTTCGATTAATTTCATCATTTCAATTCGATATTTATATTTGTACGTACCACATATTATATATCAATACACGGCAAAATATTCAGCTGAAAATTTACATTAGATAAATTAATTTATAGGAACCACAAGTAATAAGCTATTAGGGTTTACACCGGACAGGTGCCTTTCTCAAGCACATAATTAATTAATCTAGGGTATAGAAACTTTAAAATTGACATTGAACATAAATTAATAGTACAAGCCATTAATTAGATCACACCAACTAATGACCACTACATATATTGTCGGAACCCTACAAGTTCATCGACAAAGATACTATTAATAATGTAAACTGGACCAAACATTATAACTTGAGTGCATGAAATACTAGAGCATAGACACAAAACCCACACATACATATATATAAATATAACTAGGATCGATGAAGGTTCACATATGATATTACAAGGTTCTAATTAGGAGAGAAGACATTTCTGCTCAAATCAACGACCACGACGGAGATGTTATCGGCACTCCTCCTGGCAAGGGCGAGTCGAGTGAGCAGGGAGGCGGCTGAGGCGCTCCTAGAGGGGAACCTGGGGCGACCCCGGCTCCCCTGATCAGGTGCAGCCGGTGGCTCCCTGAGGCACTCGCGGGTGACTCGCCCCGCCATATCGGTTGGGATGACGTCCCACATTCCGTCGGTGGCTAGTATTATGAACTCGTCGTCATCATCCCTCCGGGTGAAGGTCACTTCTGGGTCAGATATCACATAGGGTTTCAAGTAGGCGTCTCCTGTAAGAGATTTGAGGAATCAATTAATTAATTCAAGAAAAGTTAATGTAGATAAGATCGAGAATAAAAAGTTAGTTGCCTATTGCTCGTGACATGGCCAGAATTCCTTGAACTCTTGGTGTGTCTATATAGACAACTCTTCCACCGCTCGCTTCAATCCTGGCTTTTTCATCACTTCTTTCTGGCTGTATACCCAACAAACATTGTCACATTTATGACCTTTTCATTTTTCTACTATTTTTTTTATGATTTCTTGAATTTCAGATTTAAAAATTATTTTAAAATAAAGATTTCATTCTTGCATAACTCTGATTGTTCACTGAGATCATGTCAGTTGAACAAATAATTGGCAACACCTGTCGCTTTCAGAACACAAATATAATACTCCTTAAATAGCTAATTAATAATTCATGCATGCAAATTGAGATTCAAGATTCTTACCTAATAAAATTTGTTTTTTTTTTTTTTGTTGTTAAAAAATGTATTATCGGATTAATTACCTTGTGGTCGAAGGAGAGAGGGACAACCCTTCCCCGACGACGGTACAGGACGGCGCGTGAGTCTCCGCAGTTTCCAACGACGATGTGCTTCTCGGTGAGAACCATGGCCACCGCGGTGGTGCCGGAGAAGGACACATCACCGCTCTCGCAGCCGCACTGGAAATCCTCAGTTCCACAGATGCAGGTGTGCTGGCCCACCATCTCGGTCCTCGAGAAGACGCGACTAATCAGGATCCGCCATGTCTCTTGAAGCACAGTCTCGTCGGTGATTATCCCCGGTGGCGGCCTAGCCATCGGGGTGTCTCCAACCTGAACGCCCGTCAGTTCTTCCTTCAGGATTGCATGCATCTTCTCCTTACATATTAAGGCATGCTGAAAAACGACGAAAATTTATTATATATTTTTGTTGTCTGAGATAATAATCTGCTGGATATTAAAAGAAAAGAGAGGGTGAATCGAAGATTAATTACGTGTGGTCCACCATGACCATCGTAAACACCAAAGAAATGCACTGGACGGGCACGGTTGATCAAAGGAGAACACAGGTTGGTCCTGATCGCGACGGCGTCCTCCATCTGACGCTGCCGCCCCGCCACGGCGACAGCGCCAACCACAGGAGCCTGAGCTCTCCTCATCGCCGGCATGAGCAGCTGGCGAGCAATTGCGGGGAGAGGAAGGCGGGGAATGCTTCCACGCATGACAAAGCCACCACTCCCCGGCACCCATGAGAAGCACGAAGCAGGAACCGGAATGCCGATGACGGAGGAACCCTCCGCCTCGGATCTCTCATTGGAATCCGAACCGCCGTCGTCGGGCAACACTTGGCTGCCGTCGGCATTGGCTTGGTTTCCGGAATTCCTTCTCAACTCGATTCTCCGACGGCGTCTGGCTCGGGAGCGCTCGGAGGAGGAGCTGTTGCCGGAGCTAGCACCGAGCATTCTGGGGTAGTAGGAACGAGTGCGAGCCACCTCGGCCATGTTGTTGTTGTTGTTGTTGCGTTTAAGCACAGCTCTCCACACACACTTATATAGAACCTTAACCCCAACCACCCATCCACATACAAACAAAATCCATAACGCGAAACCCATGTGAATCATCTATATCTATATTGTGTATATCTCTACAAAATGTAACGGAAGCGGGTTTGAGAGAGAGAGAGAGAGAGAGAGAGAGTGTGTGTGTGTTAGTGAGAGAAAGCATGGTGAAGGGACTCAAGTGTGTAGATTTAAAGGAGCACCAATGCTACGTGTAGAGAGAGCTTCCTCCATTGCAAGTTGGTGAGTGTGATCCACGTCTGAAAGGATGCTGCCCGAGGTGCCCAACGTGCCCGTCTCTCTACCCATCCTTATCCCATGTGTAGCCACGTGTCCTCGTACTCCGGGGATTCAAGAGAATGGAACTAGCTGACATTAAAACCCTAGCTCCGATACTACTCCGGCTATTCTAACAACTCAACACATGGACGACTCAGATCGCTCCACGCCTCCACCAACCTTCTAGAACCTCAATCCTGTGTTGCTTTCTGTATTTGAGTTGAGTGTATCTAATACACAACGCGTTGTGTGTGTTAATTATTGATGTCATTTACACATATCAAAAATATCGTAATTGTTATGAAACTCAAATAAAGGGTACATTGAAATAGAGGATTCAGTGTCAATTTTTTCATTCTACTCTCATCTGTATTACAAATCATGTTTAAATATGACAGATTCAATACACCTAGATTTAGAAAACTGTTGTAATTAGACCCTGTAGTTTTGCTTTCAATATATCCCCATAAACAATGGGCCCAGCCATTTGTGAATGATCTTCTCAATATTCTTTGCAATTGCAGTTAATTCATTTCCTTTAAATAAAAAAAAATTTTAAAAAAAATCATTGTAACCTCACCTCAATTAGGGTTTTCGCCACATTCATAGACCATCTGAAGACGATTTAATCTCTGTTTATTTGTTGAATCCGAGGGGTGCATGTCGTAAAACATAATCGTGTATATATTTAGGGTAGACAATGTATGTCGTTATTCACAAAACATGAGATCACAAAACATGAGATCAAACATTAACTTTCCTTACTGTAAATTAATCACGGCTTTAGAAAAAAACCTCTACGTCTCACATATATAATTTGTTTTTCTAATTTTCAACTCATACAATATATATGTTTCTATATAAAAGAATAATATTTATTGAACTCATATATGAATTCGAGTGGATAGACGTGGTAAGTAATTGGGAAGAGAAGAAGTAAGAAAAAAAGTGAATGAAGAGAAGTGGTGAGAAGGCATTAAATGGGGTTAGAGAAGGTAGATGCAGGAATTAGGGGTGGGGTGTCGTCAGAGGAGAAGAAGATGAACAGTCGTTAGAATTAGAGTGAAGGGGCACATGGGTCTTTGTGTCACGTCAGGTGGGACTCCCCCTTCACCTCTTTTTTTGGCCTTAATGACGCATTTACATAACTATGATTTTGTCCATTCTCCCTATTTACTCCATTTTTATATTCTATTTAGTCTCACTCTTTCATTACTACATTTAATGCTTCTTTTTTTTTTAGTCTCAAGTATCATATTTTTTGTGTACAATGTATTGGTACATCTCCGTTACCAATTTCTTTAAAGCATCAAGCTTCTATTTGGATAAAGTGATTTGAAATGGATGAATTTCAAATCTTCTTAAGTTAAAGTTCAATTGAAATCTACCAAAGTGACTCCAAAATTAATTCAAAATGAAATCATGAATTTTAAATCCATATGCATTCAAACACTAACAGTGAATTTGCAACCATAAATTTCAAATCCATCTATCCAAATGAAGCCTAGATCAACTCTGATGGTTTTTCTTTTTAATTATTATGAACAGTCATCTTGTGAAAACGTACCAAATAAAAAAGAAGATCAAACAAGCATACTTTGAGGGGGGAAAAAAAAGGCAATATACGAGGATATTGAGTGCAAAAACCGAATATCCGTGTGAAAAAGTTGCAACAAGAACCCAATGGAAGGGTGTAACTTCGAATATTTTGGTGTCTGATTTAAGGGTGTGAAACTATTATATAACAAAGAGGGACTAAAAAAAAAAAAAAAAGAGTCCATGTTATTTATTTTATACAATTTTTTTTTTTTAAAAGGAAGCATAGGACCTTTTAATTTGGGCCTCAAATTCCACGAGTTGGAAAAATCCAGTTTCAGAAAGATGAGCTGTGCAACTCATGGAAATCTGATTTGATGAGGTTTAAGCATAATAAAACATTTTGAAAGCCACAAGCATACTAACAATATACACATATGAAGACCATCAATATCATCATGAACTTACACAAATAGGTAGATATTAATTATATCCATTTGAATGGGGCTAGGCTAGCAAGAATCACAAATATGTACCCTGCAGTGTCCCTCTTTCAAGGTTGCCGCTTATTAGCTTAATTGGCTGATGATGGGGAAGAGTCTTCTCCCACAATGTATGCTGTCAGGTCGGCTTCCGGAGTTTGAGTCTCAAGCTAGGGATCACCAGTTCCTTTACCACATAACATATCTCATTGTAGGGGATATATATCTCGAGTCAAAAACTATTAAGGGTCTTCGGCCATAACCCTACATAGAACAAGCACAAGCAGAATAGAGCTATATCTTTTCATATGTCCCCATATACCACATTCAACTGCTTTTATAGGGGGGCAGCATAGTGATCTCTACCAATGCTGGTCCATCATGCACTGCGGTTTTCTCCTTGGAAGATGGAGGCGCCCACATGAGCCCTAGAACATCGAAGATAGACATTGTGGCAAACATAAAAAACCATTCATGGGTATAATTTGAGAAACAAAGAATACATGCACTAGTTGAATTCTTCAGTAAGTGCACTGAAGGGTTCAACCATGCTGACTTCTGGCAGAAAAATTTAAAATTGAATGAAACAACAATGCATAGAGTTAGTAGATTCTCTAGAAAATGACATGTTATTGTTACTACATTAGAGAATGCATGTAATACTGTCATGAAAAAATACATAAAACTAAAAAGTTCTAAATGAGCACCTTATTGTACTAGCGTTCAAATTGTGGAAACCAATTTGAATTAGCCTAAGCCACAATAATAAAAACATTGAGCCTTTCTTAAGCACTCACATCCATGAACTACTTAGATGCTTGTATTTTAAGGAAAAAGATCGTGCAGCAAAACTGGCACGTGTCAATAAAACTAGACGACAAAAGATCCTACCATAACTCGGACCAAGGTTGTTAAATCAATACATGTCTATAAACAGCTATCAGTTAAAATTTCTCTTTTAGAGGGCATCAATGCAGAAGACATGCAAAAAAAGTTATCACTTGATTTGCCGACAAAGTGTTGTCCGCAACTTCCGGGAGGAAAAACACAATAGGATATATATGTTACCGGAAGCCACTGGATGCATAACGTCAGAATATAAGCCATCCAAAAATGTCAACCCTTACATCACTTCATGCAAATGCGGAAGTTCCCATTTGTACGGCCAAATAACATCTACACCTCTACTACATACCTTTGACGCGCTATTTCTCAAGTGGTACTATTGAAACGTCAGAGATTTGCAAATTCCAAAATTGGCCCTAACAACCCAGCTCCAGTCCTAATGACGTATTCACCTTTTTCTTTTGATCACACTACCTCACCAGAATGCCCCCATCTTTGTTTAATGACCAACTCGCAACAGTATATGTATGGGACAATCTAACATGTATTAGAGGACAAAATAATTTCTATAATCACACTACGAGACTTAACAGCTTCTTCCACAAGAACTCTCGTATTTTCCAGCGAACATTAATCTTAAATACCTTTTTATTCTTTAAATATGGATTCTTTTGGGGTAAGAAACAAGGAAAAGCCATGTATAAAGGAAAAATAGAATCAATATAAATTACGCATACTATCAATTATTTTTGCCGATTATATGAAATTATACTAATAATAGAAGTATCAGTGAAGAAAACTTACCTTCTTAAGCATGAAAAAGTCTCTGGCATCAATCACCATGAAAAAGTCTCAGAAATTCCAGTTCCTTCACTTTTGAACATACTCAAAGTCGTGGCTTCTTGCTTTGCTCCTTTTTCCTGTAGAACATGGAGATCAAATCAATGCTAAATCCTAGACTGAAGTGAGATATTTAAATATGGAAATTCAACAATATAACAAAGAAACCAGGCCATACATAAGTAAGTGAATAGAATAAAGAAGGAACATCTGCATTAAGGCTTTGATATTTCATTTCCACAATGCTTTTAGTTCTTTTCAATGTGAAGCAAGCCATGTGTATCATCAGTTGCAATTAATGTATAACTACATAATCTAAGACACATAATTGACATTATACATCAGTGTGCTATACCAATACAATTTTAAAGAAAATTTTGATAAAGAAAGATATGTATACACAAGTTGAGTCATTCTAGGAGCATATTGGGGGTTTAAACCATGGGTACTTTTAAGGAAACTCTAAAATAGAATGATAGAAATGTATGATATGTGTTCCCAGGTTGGCTAGAAATGTCTTATCAAAGACGACATTTCTACATCAGAGAAATCATTTGATACTGCCACAAAAATAACACAGAACACTAACAACGCCAAATGATCACCTCAAGTGATTTAAATGGAAACCGCATGGAGTCAGCCTACGTCACAATATAAAAGCAATTCCAGCTATTTGCATTTCAAGGAAAAATAATCCTCCAACAGAACTGACACGTGCCAAAAAACTAGAAATTAAAAAGGTTCGAATATAACTCGGGGAATGGTTGTTAAATCAGCATGCTGTCATGCTTATAAATAGCTTCCGGTCAATACCTCTCTTTCAGCTGCATTAATAATGCAGGGGACACGCAAAAAAAAGTTAGCACTTGAATTATATACAAAGCATGATGAGTATTTTACAGAAGATAAAACAAAAACATTTAAAAAAAAAAAACAGAAACAGTTAGATTTATCTGCTACCGACAGCCACATAAGGTATGATGTCAGTCAGTAAGCCTTCCAGAAAATGTCTAGTCTCAGTTCATGAATATACAGAGATATGAAAATCATTGTATGGTACCTTTTTACGTGCTTTAACCTCTCATCATTCAACCCATACCACCCAAACTTCGGAACTCATGCAAATCCCATAATAGCCTTAATAAAACCCCAATCCCAGTGAAATTTAAACCTTTTTCTTTCTTTAACACTACCCCACCTTAGTGTTTCCATCTTGGTCACAACACCAACTCCCATAAGTATCTGTATGGAACAATCTACCATGTAGTTGATTGCAGACGACTTAATTCACACCACAAGATATAGTTTCATTCACATGAACCCTCACATGGGGGCTGGAGTGCATGCTAATTTCCAACACCTTGATAACTCTTTATTTAGGAATGTATTTAGAGTACGGCACATGAAAAAACCATGAACAAAACCAAAATGAAAAAAAAAAAAAAAGAATGAAAAGAAACAACAACAAATTATCAATATCATCTTAGATGTTAACTGGTAGTATCCAATAGAACGGAAAAACCCTAGCATTTACATGAGTTCCAAGACTTCCATAGTTCCATTTTTTTCTTCACTATGGGGGCATACTCAGAATTCTGGCTTTGCTTTGCTCTTTTTGCAACTAACCATTGAGTTCAAGTCAAAGCTGAAACCTAAAACAGTGCAAGTTTCTAAACGAGGAAATTCAACAACATAATAAAAAAGCCAAGCAATAGAAAAATAAGTAAACGGATTAAAAGAAAGGTTTAGAAAGGAGTAAACTGAGAGAATAAGAGAATAGAAGACTGAAGCTTGTGACCTTTATCAATACAAAACTGAGAGACACCTCTACAATTGCAGTTACTCGGTTGGTTTACCAAAAACACACAATCAGGACTCTTGTGACCTAATTAGGCATTTCCGTTCTATTTTCCATTGGGTTATAATTAAGAAACAAAAATTAAGAAAAAGATGCGGATTTATTTCATACAGCATAGACAAATTATTCAACAATTACAGTAATCAAATCCCAAAACAACATTTTGCAACATCTGACAGTTCCACACGAAACAGATGAAAATAATTTATGACATAAATTTCTTCACAAAGGAATATATAGGACATAAATCTCACACATATCCAGATATGCAGGGCATGAACTAATAATCAACAGAAATGGGCTTTAAAACAAAGGAAATGAAGAAGAATCGAACCGAAAAAGGCACGAGCTTTTCCTGGGATTTTCCGGTCCATCTCAGATCTATAGACCCGTTAAGCTTGCCGATGAATCCCTGCTCGATTGGTAGACCCGAAAAGGGATCTATTCTCGGGGCTGAGGTATATGAAGAATCGGTCGGCCAGCTTTGTTTGCCCCAGCTTGGCAAATCGCATCCCGTTTATGTTTGAAAGAGAGCTTTAGAACTTCACTATGAAGGGCAGGTCTTTCAGAGCCTATCGTTAAATCCAATGAAGTCTTTTCTGCTGACCTCATTAAATCCAATGAAGTCTTTTCTTGTGAAGAAATTTATGTCATAAATTATTTTTATCTATTTACATGTGTAAATTTTGCAAAATGTTGTTTTTGAATTTGATTACTGTAATTGTTCTATTTGTTTAATAATTTGTCTATGCTGTAGACTGTCAAATCAATCTGCTTCGTTTTCTTCATTTCTGTTTCTTAATTTTAGCCCAATGAAAAATAAAACGGAAATGCCTAATTAGGTCACCAGAGTTGAGACTGTGTATTTCTGGTAAACCGACAAAGTGACTGCAGTTATAGAGGTGTATCTCAGTTTTGTATTAATAAAGCTCATAAGCTTCAAAATCTTCTATATTCTTATTCTACTTGGAGATGAAGACTAAGTATGAAATAATCTCAGGTACAGTTACGGTAATTGTTCTGTTGTAACTATGATCGATCCAAACTCAAGCATAACTTATACCATTTTGTTTGTAATATATCCAGACAAAGTGCCGCTGTTCATCATCTACCTTATACCATTATAAGGCTTAAAGAACTAAATTAAGCGTTCTTATGAGACATATATATAGAATCTGATTTATTGCTTAGTATTCATCAACCCATTCCCAGATAAACAAGAAAGCAACTAAAAAAGGTAAACTTTTATTAGAGCAAAATGATCAAATTATCAATTAAACCTCATGAAAAATTCAATCTTGAAAATCAAAACTAGTTTGTCAGACTCTTCAAATACACACATAAGAGAAATCCTTCAACTTTTCCATTCTGAAGGAAAAAAAAAACAGTACCAACAGATTGAACACACATGCAAAAATATTCAATTTCCACCAAGCAAAGGCAAAAGGACATAATTTTCAAGAGGAGACGCAGATAAACAGATTACCCTTTTTACAACACATTTCAAAAGACAAAAGAAAACCTACTCACCCTCTCCTGCCCAATGCACATAATTAATACCCAGGCAAAAGTAAAACCAAACCCTCAATCACTCCAAAACAAACGCTAAAGATTCAATTACCGACACGGAGATGAGAAATAGAGAAACCCACCTGCGATTCTGGAAAAGATTACAGACGAACTGCTTCAACTGGACAATGGAGCCTTTCTGCAACTTTTCAGACTGCACCAAGTGGTTCAGCTGGGTAGCGAGCATGCCTTGCTGAGTGAAGGAACCATCAGAAAGCAGGATCCGGTACCTCTCAGTGTTCTGATTCTGAGTGTTGACGAGGCGTATGTCGGCAACTTGGAGCAACGGTTTAATGTCGCTATGGTGAGCATCACCGCTCGACAGCAAATCAATTGCCCCCTCCGTCAAATTAATCGGAGGCATTCTCTGCAAATCAAGGTTTCCGATTTGGGATTTTGGTCTGGAACGTGGGTTGTGATAGTTGGAGGGAGAACGAGGAAGTGAGTTTTGAAAACCCTAGAGGCGTGTCTGAGAATCTGAGCGCCAAAAGTTTATAGTGGTTCCTTTTGTTTTGGTGTGCGTGGGAAGCTTAATCCTCTGCATACGGTCTATATACACCCAGCCAATTATGATGGCCCAATAGTTTCCAATAACGGGTTCTAATTTCAGAATCCTCTCTCAATTTGGGCCACAATAACGGGTTCTAATTTCAGAATCCTCTCTCAATTTGGGCCACAACTTTTGCCCATTTTCAATGTGAATTCATGATGGGCTATTTATTTGTCATAATATTTCTCAATAATGTCGCCATATTATTATGTGTAAATTTGCAGTATTAAAGTTAAGTTAATGATATGCAATGGAAAATCTTAATTCATACAGTACTTACTAGAATACTACCTCCGTCCCAAAATAAATGACGTTTTAGCCTTTTGCACATATATTAAGAAATGTGATAAAAAGTCCAATCTACCCCTATTTAAGTTTAATTAATGAGGTGCTTTTATCTCTTTAACACATTTAATTTGAGGTGAGTAAATAGGGGTATATTTGGTATATTGCATGTAAATATGCTTTGGAATACGAAAACGACAATTATTTTGGGACAAATTTTAGTTGCTAAAACGTCATTTATTTTGGGACGGAGGTAGTAGCATTTTTTGACACGACATGAAAAAATTAGCTTAACATTAAACTGATCGTATGATTATGACATGAAAATTAATGAACAGTTTGGTGTTAATCCACTAGAATGTGTTATAAATTAATATGAAATAATGTGGACATTACACTTATAAAGTCCATTGGTATTCTATGAGACTTTTCAATCTTCTCTCGTTATTCTCTTAAATTGTGATTCAGTGATAGGTGTTATATATGTACTCTATAGGTGTCATATATATATTCAATATGTGTTATAGTTATATTATATGATTCAGTGATAGATGTTATAGTTATACTCTATAGATGTTATATATATACTCCTTAGGTGTTACATCTATGTTCTTGAGGTATCACACATATAGAAGATTTCAAATTATGTGATTCAGTGATAGGTGTTATATGCATACTCTATGTGAGTTATATATATACTTTTTAGGTGTTACATGTATGTTCTTGAGGTATACATATAAAGAAAATTTCATATTATGTGATTGAATGATATGTGTTATATATATACTCTATAAGTGTTATATGTATGTTCTTTAGGTGTTATACTATTTTTATAACACCTGAAGGAACTGTGTTTATTATATATCATAAATGCATGTAATTTTATATCACATATAGAGTATTTTTGTAATACCTTTAAAATATTTTCATAACATTTGAAGGAATTGTATTTATTATATCTTATAGATTCATGTGATCTTATATCACATATATAGTATATTTGTAATACCTTTAAAATATTTTCATAACACCTGAACTAAATGTATTCATAACATTACATTGTTTCTGTTCATTAGACTCTGAATGAAAGCTCTTGTTCACTTGACACCTATAGAGATCATTAGTAACACCTTTGTAATTTTCATAATCACTTGAAGAAATTGCATTAAAAATTTCATAATACCTTTAAAAAAATTTATATAACACCTATAGAGACAATCAGAAACACCTAAATAATTTTTTTCATAATCACTTGAAAAAACTACATCAAAAATTTTATAAAACCTTTAGAAAGTGTATATAACACCTATAGAGACTATCAGTAACACTTTTGTGATTTTTTCAGATCATCTACCAAACAATGATATATGTGATTATATATTATGTGATTTAGTGATAGGTATAATATACATACTCTATAGGTGTTATATATATACACTTTCAGTGTTACATTTATGTTCTTAAGGTATCACATATATAAATTCCATATTATGTGATTTAGTGACATGTAATATATATACACTATAAGTGTTATACATATACTCTTTAGGTGTTACATGTATGTTCTTTAGGTGTTGGTATGGATTCTGTCAACTCATTATCTTCGAAAATTAAGTCTTGCAAATTAGTCATTTTCCCAATCTCAACAGGGATGTAATCTCTGTTTCTACATCCAAATGCAATGAAATTATGAACAACAAAAATCAGTAACAAAGGACTAATAAACACAATTAATACATTAATTAACATGATTATCCATTCTTGATTACAACTATATATAAGTGGATCATACTCTAATTAACCACACTCAACCACACAAGCAAAACAACCACATTCACATTGCCTCAACTTTCTTTCACATTCAATTTACTTAGAAGAAGAAAATAGTAGATCGATGCATACACAACTCCAGTGAGACTGAAGAGCCACTTGGCGGTCTCGACTCCACGACCAATGATGTTGCAATGGAGGATGCAGTGAGGGAGAAACACACTTTGATTGGACGAGCTGCTATGCACTCGTAGCCACTCAAGCTCTATAAGTTCTATCCTCATCTAGAAGTAAATTGCTATCATCTGATTTGACTCCATCGAGGATTGTTAGTGTCGCCCATGGAAGAAGAAGAAGAAGAAAATTAGGATTTCTTAAAAAAAAAAAAAAGGAAAAGAGAAGATGCATAGAGAAGAAATAAATAAATGGAAAAAATTAATTAAAAAAATATATATATATATATATATATATGGCAAAAGTTTATATGCTTCTGGGGCACATAGGGGCACAGATTTAGGTGTTATATACATGCTCTTTAGATGTTATATATATACTCTATATGTGTTATGTTTCTTGGTGTTATAAATATACCTTATAGGTATCATATGTATATAAGAGTATTCATGTGATATATGAAAAGTATATATGATACCTGTAGAGTATATATTTAATATCATATAATGATTAATTTGGGGCACCATGCCCCTGGGGCACACAAGTGTCACTATATATATATATATATATATATATATATATATACATATAAACCCATTTTGTAATCTGGTCGGGTCGGAGCGGGTTGGGGGCACGGACATAAGTGTTACTCACACATTTTACATTCTTATATTAACATATCACGAGTCTTGTAATGATTTCGCGAATGAGATAAATTATATATTTCTTAAAAAATATGACATATTATTTAAAATTTGTAATTTAATCATAAAACATATCTATAATTAAATATTTTACATTTTTATATTTATCATCGATAAGAATTTTAGAGTTATAATTATACATTTTATATTCTTATATTAACATATCAACTTATTAACAAATATAAATTATATATTTCTTAAAAAACATAACATATTATCTAAAATTTATAGTTTAATCATAAACTATATTTATAATTAGTTACTTTACATTTTTATATTTATCATCAATAAAAAATTTAGAGTTATAATTATACATTTTACATTCTTATATTAACATATCAACTTATTAACAAAAATAAATTATATATTTCTTAAAAAACATTCAACATATTATCTAAAATTTATAGTTTAATCATAAAATATATCTATAATTAAATATTTTACATTTTTATATTTATTATCAATAATAATTTTAGAGTTATAATTATACATTTTACATTTTTATATTAGTAATACCTAAATACTCCATATTAATATTACATAAAACATAACTACATATTACATATACTATAAAGTAATGCGTAAAGATTACCTAACTATGTAAATAATAATTTCTAACTATCAAAAACTTGAAATCCCCAAATTCAATAAAATTTGAAACCCTATCTCTCTCCTCTCTCATTCACCTCACCCGACCCCGTCCCCCTCTCTCTGCGCCGCCGCCGCCGCCCTCCGCCGTCCCCTCTCTCTCAGCCGCCGTCCGCCGCAGTCGTCCTCTCTCTCAGACGCCGCCCGCCGCGCCGCCGTTGACTCCGGTTTCAGGTGATTCTCAGAAGCCCATGCTCATATGCTTGCAGTGTGTGTATTATCTACTTCAATTATCGATCCTTTTGCTTATATATATTCTTGTCGTCTGTGGTCTAAAAATAAAGAGATTGATTGTCTTCTTCAATTATTATCTGCTTCATTTGATTGTCGGCTTTGGTCTTTGGTTTGGAGCTCAGCTTCGTCTTCTCCTACCTTTAATGCTCTTTATGGAAACAAGCACCGTTTTGTTGTTAGTTTGAGATGAGTTTTATCCAGCAATTTATAAGCAAGATGAATTTTTTAATGTTATAGTTTGAGATTAAAATGCACTGTTTTTTTGCGTAATTGTTGTATTTATGTTCAATGAATATTCTGCCTTTTATTATGATATGCAGCATATAGTTTTGTTTGTGTTGTTTTGCCTTTTATTATGATAACATCATATAGTTTCTGCCTTTTATTATGATATGATTAAAATGCACTGTTTTGTTGAAATGGAGGCCAAAATTAGTGTTAACGAACTCGAGCCGAACTCGAGCTCGAGCTCGAACAATCAAGCTTGAATTCGAGCTTGTAACTGAACTCTTTCGAGCTTTAAACATTAAACATACAATCCATACCTATCATGGGTTATCAATCCCCTATGTATCAAATCCAAACTATTCCAACTATCCATCCAAACTGGGCCTTAGTGACAGAGCGAAAGCCCTAGCCGCTTCTTCCATTTCACTTTTCTTCCTAAAACCCTTCTCTCTTTCAGGTAATTTCTCTCCTCTTCTCCGCAAATTTGAGTATTTCTTGTATTTTGATTTCTTTGTGAATGTTTTATATGTGTTATGCATCAAAGAAGTTCATGTTTCCATGGGAGGCAGCTTGAAGAGAGGATTGGGGTTGAGAGATTTCGTATTTTTATGGAAATGAATTTACTGCCTAATTTATTCGTTCTTTTTTTTATGGGATCTTTCATTTTGCTGGATCTACTGTGATTTCGGTGGTTTTTCATTTATCTGATTTCTTTTATTTTTTGTGTATGGAAAAAAATTATATGATGATGTTCGAGAAACTCTGTTTACAGCCTAGTTTTTTTTTTTTTTTTTTGTCTGATGAAAAAAGTTGTTTTAGTTTTGTGATTAACTGAAACTTTTGTTGGTGGCATTGGTGTTGATGGATTTGGATTATATAATAAGGACAAAGAGAGAAACTATAGCGTATTTTGGCTGTCTAAAAGTGTATAAGTAATGTTTCTCATATTCTTGAGAAAGGTTCTGGTTTTATTGGATTCTAATCTGTATTAGATTGCTAATGTGTTGTAGTGTAAGTTTATTCAATTTTCCATTAGTCTCATTCATTAAGTTGTTGGCTGTTTAAGACATTTGATGATGTTTTTCATTCTGGTTAATTATAGCACACATGGTATTCTACAACAAAGTTGGAACCATGTTGAGGCAAAGCATTTCTGCCAACACTTCATTGAGTGGCCAATCTCTGAGCAGGGATTCCAGTATGTTTCAACGATCCCTTTTCGGGTGTACCACTCGAGCAGGGATTTTCCGGCAGGTTTCGCAGGTCTATGGATCTGTGATGGACAAGAAAATCCCAGGAAGCCCCCGTGCCTTTTCCGGTTGGATTCTTCTTTATTTCTTTAGCTTTAAACTCCATTTTTGTTGATTATTAGTTTATACCCTGCATATCTGAATATGTGTGAGATTTATGTCCTAAATTTTCTTTTTGTGAAGAAATTTATGTCATAAATTATTTTCATCTGTTTTCGTGTGAAAATTATGCAAAATGTTGTTTTGGGATTTGATTACTGTAATTGTTCTATTTGTTGAATAATTTGTCTATGCTGTAAACTGTAAAGTCAATCTGCTTCGTTTTCTTCATTTCTGTTTCTTAATTTTAGCCCAATGGAAGGAAATGCCTAATTAGGTCACTAGAGTCGAGATTGTGTATCTCTGGTAAACTGACCAAGTGACTGCAGTTATAGAGGTGTATCTCAGTTTTGTATTAATAAATCTTCTATATTCTTATTCTATTTGGAGACGAAGACTAAGTATGAAATAATCTCTGGTACAGTTACGGTAATTGTTCTGCTGTTAACTGTGATCGATCCAAACTCAAGCATAACAAAAACTTGATATTAAACATATTCTTTGAGCATCATTGGTTGACCCTATCGCCTATGAACCTAGGCAGGGTAGATAAGATAACAAGAGTTTGTTATGTACTGCTGCCCTGTTTGTGAATGGCCTTCTGCAATTTTAATCTTTTTCCATAACATGTAATGCAGGATTGGTTAACAACTCCAAAATTGATACACATCTTGATTCATCAATTATTGGAAACCTGGGCATGAAATTGGGTTTGGTAAGGGTATCGCAGAATGCCTCTTTGAATTTCAGGAGTTTCATACATTCTGGAGAGCCAAAAGAAGTTGAGGAAGGAAGGACTGGTGGACCTATGGATTATGCTCGAGGATTAAACCAGGAATCAGGAAATCGTGTCAATGTACGACCTCCAATTTTATCTGAAGGAGGGCAGACTCCTGGATCCATGGATTACATCCAAGGATTACTCCAGGAGGACAGAAGAAATATTGCAAATGGACGAACTCGACCTTATCAGTCACAGTTCGAGGAAAGAAGAATGAGGCCTATGGACAGGGGATATCTCCAAGAAGGAGGGAATGGTTTTGGTGGACGGTCTTCAGTTTATCAGCCTCAATATGAGTCGAATGCTGATGTTGTCCACATAAGGCTTGCGCGTAATAATTCTTTCGTCACGTTAACAGATTCTAAAGGCAACAAAAAGCTTGGAGTTTCTGCTGCATTAGCCGCTGGCAAAGGAGATAAACCTGGCCGATATTCAGGCGAAGCAGCTGCAGAATATGTAGGACGTAGAGTGAGACAGATGAAAATAAGAGCAATTGTAGTAAAAGTGAGTGGATTTACGTTTTTTAGGAGAAAGAAGGATGCCATTTTAGCCTTTAAAGATGGCTTTACCAATTCACGAGGAGATATGAATCCAATAGTACACATTGAAGACACAACCCGTAAACCACACAACGGTTGTCGCCTCCCAAAGCAACGCCGTATTTAACTTCCACAAGCTTGTGGAATTTCCCATGTGCATTCCATGGAAATGGGGATTGAGGCAGGTTGTCCGAGTTTGAATCAAAGAATGTACTATTTTGTTGCGTTACTTTAGAATAATTTAGAAGGTGTAGTCTGTCAAATGGCTGGTGTTGTAGTGACTTGGGTAGATGGAAGAAGGTGCTTTTGATGTTAATTTTTGCTATACCAGTTTCTCAGGCATATTTCATCATCTTGAAAGATTTTTTGTTTTCAATGAGCCAGAAATTAATGATGACTTATTGTTCTATTATGGTTTCCTTCTTAACTTTGCCTATTAGCTAGCTGTACATGTAACTCTGTATCAAGCAGTGGAATTGCTTTTGGAGTGATTCATGGATGGAGATTGGACTTATTCTAAATATAGTCAAGGCTCATGCAATTTTATGCAAGCATACATTTGATCTGAAGTTCAACAACTGATGGAACACAAATCTTCAACTTTCAGCTAAAGAAAGCTAAATAAAGTGCCACATTGCTAAAACTACTTCCAAGAAAATACATTCAAGTAACATTTACAAAAATCTAGATGAAGTGAAGACATAGAACTACACCAACTCTAAGAATCCTTCACTTACCCTCGTCTTCTCTATTCACCATCCATCAGTTCAACTCGCGCGGTTAGCAACATTAATATCTGGAAGATCCGAACTCGTGGAGAATCTAAGCCACTTCTTCTTCTCGGCATGCTTGATACACGGTTGCAGTGTTAGACCAAACGCAGCAGCAATGAGACTAATAATCGCAATCTTGAGCGTAGCCAAACCCAATACAACACACATTAGAATAGTTGGGGGGACACACATTAGAATAGCACCAACTGTTCCCACAGGTATCTTGTAAGGCCTTGGAGCATCTGGGGCTATAATTCTGAGCCTTATGAAGGCTATCAATTCCAACATCATTCCAAAGCAGTACAAGAAGTTCTCAGCAGCAACTATCTCTTGAAAACTCAACCATGAAAGCAGAATCACACCTGAAGCTGAAAACAAGATCCCGACTAAAGGAGTTCCGTAACGAGATCTCTTAGCAAAGAACTCGGGTAGCATCCCTCTTTCAGCCATTCCCAAAAGCTGAAATGAATCACTGCTCATTTCAGCCACAAACATCCCCATGTTCGACATGGCTGCAGCCGCTTGAATCCACCATCTCAGCCACACTCCACCGATTATTTTAGCTACATTTGAGAAGTAGCCATCGGACCATAACTCTTGGTGCAGGGGAATAGCTCCTATGCCGGTTAGTAGAGGAAAGAAATATCCAAGAACAACGAGAATCAGAGCATAAAACAGGGCTTTTGGAAGAGTTTTTTTTGGGTTCTCAACTTCTCCTGCAAGTGTACTAATTGAGTCCCAATAGTTCAGATTCCAAAAGAGTGTGTTTAGGAACAAATTCCAATCTACATTGTGAACATCTGCAACTAGCCATCTCTTAGGCTCCAGGCTTGGGATTGAAATGAATCCCATCACCACGAAAGGAAGAATCGAGAAAACTCCAAGAAGTATGGCAACCCATCCTACAATGGTTAAACCTCTATAGTTCATGAGGGTTAGGAAAATGGTTAAGCCCACCACAGCCATTACTCTAGGC
The DNA here is from genome assembly GCA_005771605.1 of Scutellaria baicalensis. NCBI lineage: Eukaryota > Viridiplantae > Streptophyta > Magnoliopsida > Lamiales > Lamiaceae > Scutellaria > Scutellaria baicalensis. The sequence goes on from CM016722.1 coordinate 40,879,894, forward strand.
AAGCCACTTTCTAATGCAGGGATTCCTGATTTTAGATAATCCAGAAACAAGACGGGGTAAAGGGCGTTGTCGATGACTCCACTTAGCCATTTCATCCAGCCCTGCTGAAAGCCCCAAAAGGGTCCCAAAGCAGAAGAGACCCAAACAACATAGCCACCATTTTCTGGGAACATTGTTCCCATCTCTGCAGTAATCAAGGCCTCTGGAACACTCCATATAAATGGGAACGTCAAGAAGCCAACGAGAGCAAGAAGCGGACCAGCCGCCTTAACACTATCTTCAACCCCAAAAGGCCCTCCTGATACCTCATAAAATATGAGGAAAATGAGGGGTAATAATGAGACTTTCCTAGGGTCATGGTTTACTCTAGGAGAAGCCACTTCATTAATCCCTACATAATCACCAATATTCAGTCCCCCCATCACAATGCAAGTTTGTCTACTTTCTGTTTCACTCAGTTTCTGCATCCATTATCCATGATCAGAATATGCACCACTAAAACTTTTGCGGATTAAGCAAAAACACAGTATTTAACAAATGAATAACCAAACAGGATGAGTAAACAGTTCTAAACACTACTTCAACTACAGCATAACTAAGCTTTAATGCATTTAAAAATCATACTCAAAAAGGAAGAAGATATATATGTGAGCCATTAAAAAGCCCAATCCAAATTGAAAGTTGGTTAAATAAACCATATCAAGAGAAGTTTGGATTTAACAAGATCCATACTTGAGATCTATAATGAAGAATAAATGAATTATGATATGGAAAAAAAAGCTGAATCCAGGCAAAGCACAATTAGCCCATCACATTTTACATCTGAAACTCGTTCGAAAAAGAATATAAAATATAAGTGGATTCAGAATAGCGTGGCTGTGGAACAGTTTTACTAAGCCTCTGCAACATTTCATAGTGCCCCCATGCATGACATCGACGTGTAAAGTTCATATTTTAAACCCTAAAACTATTATATAAATCCTCGACATTCAACTTCACTATTCACATATTAAATTTTGGATAGAAATACAATCGTTAATAAATTATCAATTCCCACCTACATCATTTGAGTATAATCTTAAGAATTATTGTCAATGAGTAATAATAAAAAATGCATAAGATAACTGACATAACTTTTAAAGCATGATTCTTGTTAAAAAAAAAAAAAAAAGATTATACAAACCGAACCATATTTCTTTTTCTTGGAGGGAGTACATCTAGTTTAGGTTGTGCGAAAAGTGAAAAAAAAAAAAAAAACTCGAATATAAGAAATTAGAAAGTAAGAAAATGAAGAAAGAATAACAAAATGGGCCAACAGCGAAAATAAACACATGGGCTTATTAAATAAAGCCTACAAAAAAGTAAAGCAACGTGCCATCTGTGCCTAGTGAATAAAGCCTGAAAAGTATAACCAACACTTTGATCCTAGTTGGACAGTATTGAGTGCTTGTAATTCAATAAGATACAGCTTCTCCTTTTCTTTTTTTTACATATTTTAGTTGAAAATTTATTCTACTTTCTTTCAATTACTAGAGCTTCAACATGTCACTCTGTCTATTGAAAAATGTTAAAATGTATATGGTGTGCAATTATTAATATATCTACTACTGATGGATAATGATCTTATCCCCTAATTATATGAAAAGTCAAATTAATTGATATGCTGAATTTTCACCACGTCATCTATAAACACATATTAATGTGTCCATGATGGTAGGTTTCCATAACTAGCTGCTACTTGCTTAGGAGACATATTTTGTATTCTATTTTTTATTTCATATATGCACAGGAGAATATTAAAAAAGTAGACTACAGATTTGACATGGACAAATAACAAATTATATATTCTACTCTTTATTTAATATATTTGTACACATAACACGATGACCTTGATAAAAACAAACTATGTATTTTACTCTTTATTTTAGTTCACATTGATATCGTTACATGTGACTCACCTAGTATAATGAAATCGGGAAGAATTCAAGAAATATACGTAACTTGGATTGAAACATATATATATATATATATATATCAAATCAACTAAAAATAGGGATGATTCAATAAACGAACATAGTTTGAATCGATACAGATATTTATATATAAAATATAGAGTAACACATGAAATATTTATATATAGTATACATCATTGGAATTTGTACATCTTCCAAAAAGCACATGTGGGTTAGTTACTGAAATATATTGATAGGAATAGTAGTCCAAGGTGAACAACTCACATGGTTTCTAATTCCAGCCATTCCCACTTCTCATTTTAGGATATATTCATATGTTTTGGAACTTGAACTCCAATATTATTCAACTAGTTTACCCTTATTATACACTGTCGATTACATCAATTCTTAAATTGGTAGTATGTGTGTGTATATAGTTCAAGAAAATCACACAGTAATGTATCTTTTTATTTGTCACATTTTTATAAATTAAATAGTGGAAGAGGCTCAACTTTTTTGACCCCATAAAGTAGAGCAGAAAGAGAAATAAAGTCAAAACCCAAAATATTGGTGATAAGATAAGCCCAAGAAAGAATTATGTAGGCGTGGTGCCAAGTCTAATTATTCATAATCACTCACCATATCAACGTCATTTTCAGACTTTCACTCAAAATTAAACTATGTATTAACTTAACTTAAAACTGACGTGTACTTTAATCACAGAATCAATTTTTAAAATATAGTATAATATTTGAGTGCATTGGGAATTTCCACACCCACATATATGCTCTGCAATTATTAACAAACAAATGGAATTAAACCACGATGGGACCCTTGTATAAAAATTTGGACACACAATCATCGAGTTAATTAATTTTAAAATAACAAATGAAAGTTAATATCCACAAGTTGGAATAGTGAAAACTTCTAATAATCATGATCAAATAAAGGGAGCAAAACCATCTCAATTCTAAAGGCTCGTGTTATATTCATTTTATATTTTGTAATAGGTTTATCCCTTTTATGTTTTTAATACTAAAATATGAATTAAAATAAAATTATCTGTTGCGGAGATCCAAAATAAGGATTTCTATCATGTTCTACGGTCTATTATTTTGAACTCCATATATACATGTGTTCTATCATGTTCGACCACAACAATTGACAATATGTTTGTCTTTTTATTATTAATGGATGACATAAACACATGATAAATATAGATATAAGAATAAAAAATCACAAATACATACATATAAATCCAAATATATGCCCATCTCCATAGAAAATATAAAAAAAAAAAAAGACAAAAACCATGAATTTAGACACTTTCATCAACCAACACCACAAAGTAAAGTCCAATTTGCATATTTTCAATACAATAATTTGAAAAGCAATTAAAAACCCTAAATGGAAGACCTCATGATGAGTAGTAAAAACACACAGAAACTCAGCAGCATTGACGACACACAGTATAGTGAGAATATTGAAACACAAATTAAGTTCCAAAATATTTAAGTTAATTTGTGTAACTGTAGAGATTAGAGAGTGTACCTGGTCCACAGTATTATGAGGTGCAGAAGCTTGTGTTGTTCCATCACCATTAGGAAGATGATGAGGTGGAGAATCAGAGGGTGGCGGTAGCCCTGACGGAATATCCGTCCCAGTGGCTGAGCCGCCTGTTTTTGTCTCTCCGGTGGTGGCCATTGGTGGAAGCTAGCTAGACAAAGTAATTCAAGGAAATCACATGATATATATTAACACAGAAAGATATTGAAATAAGTTGTAATAATATATAGATGAGAAACACAAGAAGATTTTTAATTTGAAGGAGAAAGAAAGAGAGTAGCTAGTTGGCGTGGGGACGTTCACATATTATAACAAGCTAGTTTACCAACTCACTGTTCACTGAAAATTAATGATTAATTTGTGTTGTTTAAATTGCTATTTATTCATACTTTAATTTGATTAATTAATTAGTTGCGTATCGTTTTGTATTGTTTTTAAGTATCTTTTTCATTTATCTGGTAGTTTATTTCTGATACTAAATTTATTCATGTTTTTGAAACCTGTACTACATATATGATATATTAGATATATATGATAGCAAATTTATTCCTGTTTTAGAAATCAGCACCACTTGGTATCTTTTTGTTCATTGCTCCAAACAAAATTGGTGTTTCGATCCTTCAGTAAATACATATATATATTTTGTATATATTATTTGTATATACATATATATATTATTCATTTCCTTCTTATTGCTATATATTTTGTATCTTCAGAGTATAATTTATCTATTTTATATCTTTTATTTATACTAAAAGAATAATTAATATGGACACATGTCAGGGCACTACAAGAAAACTGTCTGACAGTGACGAAAAAATCTGTCACTAAAATCAGAATTTCTGTCACTACTAGATAGTAGTGACGGATTTGTGACGAAAACAATATGTCAAAATCAGCTTTTTCATTAAACTCAGAATATCTATTTTCCTGCTCATAGTTTGATTTAACTTTTTTATCTCTAATTTCAATTCCAATTAATTCAATTACTAATTTAAATATATTATATAATCAATTATTTAAAAAAATTAATGAGATCATAATGATAATTGAAAAACAAAAACTTAAACTAATAATTGCTAGCAATTTGAAACATGTGAAAGCTTATAGTGAAATTATTTAATTTAATTTAATAGGAGTGGATTGCTTTGAATGGTGATTGAAACGTCACATTATTAAGCTTAATTACAAATTAATTAAGCTACTATTTAATGATTTTAAGAAATAATATAATTGAAAACAAAAAACTAACTAATAATGATCGTTGCAAACTAAATATTTGTTTTTAATATATACTAATATAAATTATTTTTTATTTTAATAACTTCATTTGCAAAATTTTATTTTATTTTTTATTATATAATAACACGGGGACTACTTTAGTTTATATTTTATTTGGGATCGTAGATTTGATATATCGATATATATTATAACTAGCTTCCATTAATTAGAAATACTACATGTGAATCATGATGATAGCTTCTTATAATTTCGGCTAGCTATCTAATAAATTAAGAATTAAGTCTGGTAGTTAAAATATTTGCTTAATAAAAATCAACATAAATTTTAGTCCAATTCTAACATAAATTAACATTTACCATTTTTTAGAAATACAATTTAATTACAATTGTATAATCTTTGCTGTTGTTACTCGCATAAAATTTAATAATATTTATCGAATTTCACCTGATCTCTTTGGTTAATCACCTAGTCTTGTCAAAATATTTTACGCTGTAAATTTTAAATTTACATATTATTAAGTCAAACTTTAAGTAGGAGATAGAAAATACATAATGAAAGTATACGCAACATGCACTATTACAATACGATTATAATAAATATTAATAGAGAATCTGGTCGGTTTTATGTAGGGATCAGGGTTTTTTTTTCATGTAATAATTACTAATAGGATCGAATTAGGATTTCCCTACCCTATCAATTAAGATAATTAAAATATAAGAGTTAGTTAATCTTGGATTAAATAATATATATAGATACATCACACCCTATTTATTATCCTAAATGAAGACAAAATAATATATATATATATACATATAGATACATCAATTATTCAATTTGTTGTTCTATTGTGCATAAGAAGCCAACATGTCATGATAGAAATTAATGAAAGGTTGTGGCTGGCCTCACGTTGAGTTTATTAATTATTGGGCCTAAATGACTTTTTCATCTCAAAGCTCACATTATTGGACCATGGTAAAATGATGGTGAAAAGTACCTCTTTTTTATTATTTATTTAATGAATTACAATTCACATAATTACCCTATGTAAGAATGTTAAATAAGTAATATAAATACAATATAAGCTTTTATCAAACTTTATTCTTAAACCCCTTTTTGAAAAATATAATGTTCATACATATCCATTCAATAACATACTAATATTGTCTCAGGGACATAGTCAAGTGGTAGGAGTTATGGTGATGTGGAAAATACTTTTTATGTGGGATAAATTTGTTGGACACGTCCCTCGATTTAAATCTCATATGATTGACGGGTCTGTGATCGGATCAGGATGGAGGGAGTTTTTCATCTCTCCCCAATGCAAAACAATAAGATACTAGTAATTGTTAGAAGAAAAAAAATATAGTGTATTATATTGAATGGACTTGGTGGAAATTTAGGGAAAGTAGAAAGGAAATATAGGAGAAAAGATAGAGAGTTTAGCACGCTCATGTTGAATTTAATTATAGCCAACCACCACAAAGAAAAAGACTAAAGTATGACAAATACAATGATACCTCAATGTGTAATAATTACTACTTGCACGTTTTCAAAATGGCTTGAATTTATTTTGTAATTAGTAACAATGGATGTGAATTTCATTCCACTTTATTTAATTTGACAGCCACCATTTGGACATAACTTTTCAACTTTTAGAATGTCTTTAATCTTTATGACTAAATTGAAAGTTCCCTAAAAAACAATGAATAAAATGATATCCTCTCCATCGTAAAAAAGTACATACAATTTTCTTTTTAATTGTTTCAAATTATAGACACTTATAATATTATTAATAGGGTATAATTGTCTAAAATACCTTTAATTAATATTTGTTGGAATGAACACTTTCTTAATGTTGGTAGCTTTTTAAATAAGGGTATAATGTTTGTGGATTAAATTATTTTTTCAAGTAAATAAAATATGTTATCTTAATATATGTGAAATGTTAAGTGTGTCCATCTCTATTGAACGAAGGGCAGTATCATATTTAATTTATTATGACTTTTATTTATTAGCAATTTAACAGATAATTCAAAGTAATAAAACATGACTAATATTTTTTTATATCAGGAAATGATATAAATGTTAATTATCATCTGGTAAAATTGTTAAAGAAAAGGTTAATTTACAAACAACCGGACTAGTTTAATCAGTTAAACCAGTTTGACAAGTTGGGCTTGGGCTTTTCAAATTGGATTTGGGTCCATTGAACTCTTTCGGGCTTTAATTTAAGCCCTCCAAATCCAATTGCTACGGCCCAATTCTGAATACAATACTTTTACCAATTTTGAAAGTACAAATTCTGAATTTTTCTTCAATTATTATATATAACATTTGAGACTACACACACGCAACACAATTTATAACACAAACTGAAAAGTTAAAACAACATAACATGTGACAACACGAAAAATTAAAATATGAAATTCAATAACTACACAATTTTTAGGTTTAAAATAAAATAAAGTAAGATTACACGTATCATATCTATCACACAATCAGATATGCAATTAAAGCAAATTATATACATTTCTTGCAAACACATAATGATAAGGCAAGGCCCATTTGTAAAAGACCAATTTCATTATTCAGGCATGCACAATACTAACTTCAATTTCTGAAGTTTCTTTCTTCATGGCCTTCTCTTTCTCAAGCAAGTGAATTCTTTCAACCTCAGGAATTGCTAACATTATTGTCTGCAACTTGATGTTCACCTCCTCCATCTTCTCCATCAGTCTGTCGTTCGTAAACATGCCGAGAAGCACGTTCTTGATCGTCGCCCAGCTTTCCATCAATGGCAGAGCAATGATCACTGCTGAACCTATTGTACCCCATGCTATAGCTATCATTGCCCACAATGTGAAGTATCCTTTACTGAATTCCCCTACATTCTCAAACCAATTCATATTGCATAACTTATTCAATAAATTATCAGAGAATGGAAGATATATTAAAGGTGAAATCTTGATTGTTTGTAGTACCTGCTGGGAGAGTAAGAGCAGGCCATAGAACAACAATGACCAGAGTGAAACCAACACCCCATTTGACTATCCATCTCTTAGCTCTAACCAGCTTTTCTTCCTTGAATTCTTCGATTGATAGCTCACTCGTTTCCTTCTCGACTACACTTATCTCTTTAGTCGTCTCCCAGTCGTAATTTTGAGGCCAGATGAAACTGCACACAGCATGAACAACCCCACCAACAAGTATAGAAACCAAATTCCCAGCCAGCATTGGTGCGTTTCTCCCCGTTGTGTCAAGATCCACTCGCCCGTATTCCACTTTAGTCACACTTAACCAGGTTATGATTCCAAGCAAACAGCCAGTGATTGTACCAAGAATTGCCCCACTTGCATTTGCTTTTCTCCAAAGAAGCATGAAAGCTATGGGAATAACTGCTGATCCAATGAACACTCCCATTGCTAAGTACATCCAACCGAGAGAAACTCCAGCTTTATTCAGCATCACTGCTAGAATTCCCATGAAACATCCAAAGGCTAGAATCACAGTCCTTGACACTTTCAAGATTTGCTTTCCAGTTGCATTTGGATTGATGTACGTACGGTAGATATCATACGTACATAATGAAGAAACGGCAATCAACTCAGAAGAGCCAGCAGATGTCACAGCCCTGATCACCAAAAGAGTTTTTTGAACTTAGAATGTGAAACTCAGACCAAGTTTATAGTGATTCTTGATTGTGCAGTCTTACATAAAAAGCATGGTGAGGAGAAGAACAGATCCTCCTTTTCCCATCAAGGCAATGGCAGTGGCTGGAGGGACGAGCCCACGACTTGCTTCATTAGCAGTCATGGGTAGATCAAGGGCTAATGCTCCTAAACCAAGAGATGTGGCTAAAGAAAATGGAACTGCAAACCATACTAAACCTCCCAATAAGTAGCCCTTGTGTGTTGATGATGGTCTTGCAGCTATGGCACTTACCCAATATCCCTGTAAATTGTTATTCCAGTTTCTTTAGCTTTTAATTAAAGGGACATCGAAATGCTAATCTGTTTAGTAAATCATGTTTTGAAAGAGACACATACGTTATCAACGAAAACAGTACCAAAATTCCCAACAATGTTGATGATACCAAAGACAAGACCCCCGGAACTGAGCATTGTGAGATAAGACCCTTTATGGTTGCCATTAACTGGACCACATGATTGTCCAGCATGAGAAATTGGATCGAGGCAACTTCGTTCTTTACTAGCAACTTTAAGCAAATGTCTGTATATGATGTTTGGGCTGCCAAGCTCACTGCTGGCAACATAGACTAGGTATACGAAGATGACCAAAACCACATGTACTGTAATGTTTAACAATGTTTATGGTTCAGAGAAATTTAAAAAACTCATGAATGTGAAATTCAGATACATACCTATCACAGAATGAATATAGCTTGCTAAGAATGTGGCTTTTAGGCCTCCAGCTAGTGTGTAGACTATGACACCAAGAGGTATGAGAAAACTGGCAGCATAAATGTTGACACCAGTGAGAGCATTTACGACCGCAGATCCTCCAAGGAGAAGCATGGCAGTGACAATAATGTTCGTCATGAAACAGAATGTTAGAAAGACGACATGGGCAGCAGTTCCCCATCTGCCAGAAATTGAAGTATGATTTTACTAAGATGTTAAAGCAACAAACCAAATTACACTGACGTGTGTGGATTAGGGAACATACCTTGCTTTGACTATTTCACAAACAGTGTGAGCATGAGGAGCTTTTCTTTTGATCTCAATGGCCATTATACCAAACAAAAGCACCTGTTCATCATGTGATCAAAAGTAGCATGTAAAAAGATACCATATTTACAGTTCAAGAAAGTGGTAATAAAGACATGCCTGGATTGTAGCTCCACTTGCATACCAGAAAGGACCACTGATTCCATATTCCCAAGCCACATTGGAACTCTGTAAGATGGTAGCAGCCCAAGTCCACTACAAAATCACATGGGTTAAATGACAAGAGTTGATTTCGAGCATAGTTCAAGACAGGATATATAACCTGAGAAACTATCACACTGGCAATAAGGCCTGTTTTAACATTTCTCCCTGCTGTATTAAACCATTCTGATGTGTGACGCGATCCAACGTATCTCTTTTCCAACCATACCTAACCCAACAAACAATATAAGAGCAGAGCAGTACTAAATTCAAGAATGAAACGGGGCTAAAGAATTACCAAAAAAGATGTAAAAACAGCAAAAAACGCTCCGAATCCAAGAATCACAGAATATCCAACCCCCTGATTGAGCACTGCTTTTCCTTCAAAGAAACTGCTTTGCCTGACACAACTGCCACCATCTTCATGGTAGTACTTGGCCGAGAACTGGAACGGCGGGCAGTTGGTGAGAGAAGAAGCCATGGGAATTTGGAAATATCTGCTTCCAAACTTATAACAAGCAGCAAAGGAATTTGTGAACAGGAGCCGTTTTCTAGTGACGGAATCTACTATATAAGTAAGAGGAATTAGAAAGTCAAACAATGCATCCAATTCAAGCTCATTGGATGGCAGAGATAGTTTAATCTGTCGCTCTCGTTTCTTTGAGTTTTCTACTAAGCTGGAAACAGGACTGTGTTTGCATTTGACTTTTGGTATTAAGACAAAAATATTCACATCATCTTTCTATTCATAGGAATTGCACCCCAGAAACAGCACAACAATATATTTGATGATGGTGTTAATGACAATACATGGCAATTTGCAAGAAAAGTATTTGAGGCAAGTATAGTATAGTATAGACGATTCTTTTGACTTGGGATATTCCAACTCAACTTTCTACTGAAGAAAAATATTCATGTGTTAGTTTATTACCATGAAAGTGAGTTGAGTTAGGTGGCTCTTCATGTATTATCCCCATTGCTTGTGGGTCTTTATGACTTTTGAGTAGAGATTCTCTATTTCATTATATAGCATTTTACGACTAGAACATTATAGAGCAAGACCAAGCTCCAACATGAGGATTCTCAGATTCATCTCATTTGTTATTTAAAATGGAAAATTTCAAAGCAATGCTTATGTGAAGACCCTGTGTTTTTCTTCTTCAATTTTATCACTGAATTATAGATGACAAAAGAAGAAGAAGAGAAAATCATTTTAAAATATCACCATTATTATTGGGCCCGTTAATTATGGTAAAAAAGAATCAAATAATGAATCACTGAATGATTAAAATTAAAATAACGAATTCCAAATCATCCAGAACCAAACTTGTAGGAGGGTGGGGTGTATTTTAATGGGACCCACCCAGGGGGGCCTCTCACAGCCACCGGACTTCCATGGCGGCGGCAAAGAACCTGATTTATATTGTGGAGAGGTGGGTCTCAAAGTCTAACCCATTTCCTTCAGAGTTGTGATTTTCTCACATTATAATCACGTACATGTATCATTTCTGGAGTGACAGAAAATTGTTCCTTTCTTCATCCATTCTTGATGCATCAGCAAACATGTACCTAAAATCAAGATGAATGCCTAAATCGTGACATAGAATTCCAGTAAATCTAAACTTCCAAGCTATTTTTACATTTGGCAAACTCTTCACAATCTTTATGTGGGAAGGACGCAAAAATCTAGGTGGTTGTTGTTCAGATTGCCAATACGCCAAAAATGAACTAAGTAACAAACAGATCATCATACGTGAAGGAATAACTGAAGTAGAAAAAAAGGAGCCAAGAAAAATAAAACTTTATTACATTAACATCATTTCAAACTAAATCTCTACACTGAAATCACGTGTTTGATCTCAACCATGCTGTAACCAACATCTAGGGAAAACAATGGTAACAAAGGAAGATCATGATAGCTAGCACTAAAGCTCCAGACTGGCGACTTTCTTCAGATAGAACCCAATGCAGCAAAAAGAATCCAAGCACTAAAATGCAACCCCATCCAAGTTCTTCTCCATCGCATTTCACAGAAGCCATGTAAGCGCCGGCTAAGTATATGATGAGTATGAGCATGAGAGGGCCAAGAAGCATCGTGCTCACAGTGTAGGTTACGAGAATCAAAGCAAGAGGCAGCACGATTGTGTGGCTTGTAGAGTAGACTGCAAGAAGGACGAGTACTGGTATGAAAATGAAGCATGTGAAGATGGCGTTTTCTCCGCTTGAGAATAAGGGAAGATCGAGGGCCATGGAGGAGGCGCTGCCGCGCAGGAGGAGGCCTAATCCCACCACCAGAAGAAGTGGGACTATTGGAGATGGCCCTTTGGCTGGCTCAAAAGATTGCTTCATGTTGTCTGTGTTCATCATGAATCAAGAATGGCAGTTGGGATTGTGGATAGTGAGGTGGATGAACAAGAACTAGTGCTTGTGGTACTGAATTGGATGGATGGTTTATGTGTTTTCAGATTGGTGTTTCTGGTGTTGGACATTGGTAGTTGCAAACTTCATCCAATGTTTATTTATAGGTAAGGAAGTCACGTGGTTGTGCATGAGAGAGAGAGAGAGAGAGAGAGAGGACACATATGTAACTGCAAAATTAAGATTTGGATGCTTAACTGCACAAACAAACAAGCTTTGGGTTTGCACCTTAATTCTGCTAGTTGTTTGTATTATAAGCAAGTAGCAAAAGCCAAGGAAAAGGATTACACAATTTATGCTTTCTCTAATATACATTATATACAGAAGATAATAGTCCTGCTGCCCTATCCACCGTAGACACATTAATATATATCATCGTATACGTGTCAGATATCCAATATATCAATAAATTTTAATTTCTGTATAACGAGGGAATGTGATCAATACATATTAGAGGTGGACATATTAAAAACTATCATTCGTGGGCATTTTAACATTTTCCACACAAGATATTAGGAAGCCTAATTAAAAATGTCCGTCATAGAAGATATTTGGAAGACTAGTTAAAAATGTCTTTGTTAATTTATAACTGAACTGAAAAAATATAGTAGACACAACCTCCATCCCACAAAGATAGTCATATTCTTATCGTCACTTGGACTAAGAAATAAATTTAATATTCTTGGAAATTTCTATTATACATTTATTAATTAACATTATCGTTTGAAAGATGATAAGTAACCTTTATTTATTTTTTCCTTTTTAGTGCTAAAGAATAGTAGTATTTAGTCTATTTGTACATTATACATTAATATTTATATCATTTCAAGAATGAGAAGAAATGAGCATTCTACTTATCTCTTTCATGTTATCTTCCTTTTCCATTTTTTATGTCACAAAATTCCAAAAGCTTAGGACAAATTACTGGAAATGCTGGAGTTGACTAAAAACATTATATATCCTATGTAATCTACTTTTGAAATGATCAGAATAAAAAAAAAAAAAAAAGAAGGGGGTTTCAAAATAAACTAAGGGGAATTCTATACACACCCCAACAAATTCTAAACACACCCCAATTACTAAACACACCCACAATTAAATACTTACAACTTAAATATTTCTAAACACACCCCTTAATTTTACAATTTTACCCTTTAATTAAAAAATATATCTAATACATATATTATACTAAACACACCCCAACAAAATACACACTCCACCCCAAACCCATCTCTCTCTCTCTCTCAACTTCTTCTTCTTTGAATGTAAAAATTCGGCAATTGAAGATCGAAGACAAATTTGGCCACTGAAATTCGATATAAGTTTAAGTTCTTGTATTCTTTAAGTGTAGATGAGTTTAGGAGTTGAATTTCATACATATTAGGGTAAATTATGTGCAAATAATTCATAAATTTATTAAAAATAGGGTGAAAAACGAACTGAAAATCGTCCAGGGTTCGACCCTGGTTTTTCGCGCATCTTCAGGTAATTTCGACCACAACTGGTCGAAGGCTGTGAAGTAGCCTCGACCAGAAGTGGTCGAAGGTTCCTTTAAGTAGTTTTAACATATTATGTGTCCAACAAGTGTTCGTATGTTTTTAATCGTTAATTGATGATGAATATTGCAGACCAGACTTATACGAGGGTGAGACTCACCACCTCTAATAGAAAGCGTCGAGCATTTGAAGAGGATGAGGCACCCGCTCAAATTCCTGATGATATAGTTCCAACGCTTGAGTGAAATTTGGGATTGTGCACCAGAGTCCTCCGCTAGGGCATCTGCTTGTCGACCTCGTCGCTCACGTAGATAGATTTATACATTTTGTGTTATCTTGTTTGAAAGACTCATTGCGACTACTTGATATTCTTTGTGGTTTGTGTGCTTTTTAATTTATTTCTACTTGTAGACTTGAATTGTGCACTTTTTCAATTGTGATTGGATCATATGTTTCAACCTTGTACGCTCAACTAACCATTTCCTCACGACTCTTAAAAATTTTAGTCGTGAGGAACTCCTCCTAGAAATCGATAAATTAATACATTGGATTATCATTCGACTCTTGAGGTTGGTTAATAATCCTTATTTCCGCCCCATTTGATTTGTGTTCCTATCAATATGCAAAAAAACCACAATATAAATATATTTTGCTCAATATATCAATTGAAATAAAAAAGATGTGTGTCATAAGAAGGTCAAAAAAAAAATACATAGGAACAAAACTTGGATCTGTTCAGCCAAAACCAACCGAAAAATCATCACAACTTTCGGCCGATTCTAGCCACAGTTTTCCTATAACCTTCGACCACAATTGACCGAATTTTATTAAAGCCCTTCGGCCAGTACTGGATGAAATCTCTAAAATACTTTCGGCCAGTACTGGATAAAAGTTCTACAATACTTTCGGCCAGTACTGGCCGAGCCGACTATTGTACTTTCAGTCTGTACTTGTCGACCGGAAGTCGCGATTTTCAAAATTTTAATCAACTTTAAGCTACTTTTAGAGCAAAATAAATTGGTAGAAACGAACTTTACAACTTACATTGTCCATAATGATGAGCTCTTCTTCGTTTTCTTCAACTTTAACAAGTGTATAATTGTTGGAGGATTTCTTCAAGCTTTTAATGGAGTTGCACGTAATGTATATGTGATGGTGAGGAAGAAGAATGCATACTTTTTATGTAATGGGATGTGTTTAGTAGATATAGGATGTGGTGTATTTAGTAGATATAGGATGGGGTGTGTTTAGAAATTGTAGTTTTTATAATATATGTTTTTTATAAAATGATTAATAAGGGTATTTAAGTCTTTTTGTAATTCTTTTAGTTTTGCATTAAATTAATGGGGTGTGTTTAGAATATGTTGGGGTGTGTATAGAATTCTCCATAAACTAATGATCAGAATGGCATAAAAAGACATAAGTGAGAATACAATCTTCAGTTAAGATGAAACAGCATAGCAGTCTTGATAACTATCAGCAGAAAAAGACAAATAATTGAAATGCAAACGAAAGTAGGTTTCCACAACTACAGACTTGAAGTAATAAGAACAAGAAGAAGCATTATAGCAGTAGCAACAGAAAAACATGCCTGCTTATATTGTACTACTCATCTTACCTCGTATTCATGAGATATTTTAAGGGGAGTTTCTTTAGAAACCGGTCTCTCTTCAGACCAGAGCTCCAAATTTACAGTCCCTGTTCCCCAATGGACCAGACATTTACATACCTCACTCATACTGAACCGGTTTACGAGCGCCAAGCCTAGCCCTCTATCGACAAGCATCCATTCGCCTGATAAATACATTTCAGATATAATTACTGATAGATCAAACCATAGAAACACATTTGCCTAGTCATAAGCTTCAGACTGATATCACTGAGGGAAACATGAAAAGTTTAGTAAACTTGCCGTTGGGCCTAAGATCCCCTTCAAAGACCTGTTCACCAGATTCTGGCCAAACTTCATGGTTGGACCCATCAATGGAGGTGAATGCAACGTATGATTCAGTGGGATGCAATAAATTGAACATTGGGTGGACACGCAAGCACACGAGCCTGGAAATGGTAAGGATACAATGTGTAAAGATGATAATAATATACATGTATTAAGCATAAACCAAAGATAGTCCTCATCAGAATCTCAGTTATACATTTTGTGTTAAAATATAATAATAAAATAGTCGGAAAGAAATGCATATATTTGATGGGAAACCTCGAGAATCCTCCAGAACCAGCACCAACAGCGCGAGCTACTATAGCAGAATCAATTCTGAAAACTTTTGGGTTTTCATTTGGGACGTAGATCTGCCGTTCAAGAATTAGTCCACCTCCAATATCACCCTCTAATTTCAAAGATTCCGATTCTCCAGCCTGCTCTAGACCTCGTCTGTGAAGCACAATATACCAGTAAATGTCAAGTATCAAGTCTTAACAAAAAAAGGATATCACCAGAATAACATTCATCAGTATTTTATGCCTTTGCATGTTCTATTACTTTTCAAACTCTTTACAAAGCAGTTCACAGTTTCAAAAACACTATAACTCAACGTAGAAAGTAATAATGTAAAGTGGATTATCATGTTATCTAATTGGCTTACTGAATGACGGAATACTCCTCAGAACATCCAGCAGATCTGTACTCCACACCACTGTATTCTTCATAGCCATTAACATCAACCCGACTGTGAAGCCACTGAATTCCTGTCGGACACCAAAGTAAGGTGGAAAAAAGGTGAACACCCTTCAGCATGTATGACGAAACATAGTATATAAAATTGTCCAACAAAAAATTATGCAACTCTCAGCACAGAGTATATGCTGCAAATGGAGAGACTGGAATTAGAGTAATGGCTGTTGAGTAATGAGTAGAACATTAGGAAAGAACACATCAAAAGGTATCATCACCTGAAGGAAGGTGCTCCATAGAAATAATTCTACCACCAACCCAAGGTACCACTTTTAGTATCCAATCCCCACTTTTCATTTCAACTGGCGTCTGTAACAGTTCTGTTCCCTTGTGCCCAGAAACTTCAGAATCCGGAATACTTTTGGCACTTTCTGCAATCAACTTTCTATCAAAAAATATGCTGACATTCAAATTTACAGAAAATTATGTGCATACCCAGAATTGGATGCACAGTAGAAATTATAAATGAGTTGGTTGACTGCAAAAAATTTCATCCGTTCTATTTCCATGAAAGAGGTTCAATTGCTACCTTTTTTTTTGGTCAGTAAGTTATGTGTGAAAGTCATATATATGAACATAAAGAATTTATTTCCGGACGTAATTTATAATGATTTGAGATATTATACACACAAATGACACGAAATGCTAAGGATCAGATTCATAATTTTTTGTGTAAAAGTACTTGAATTTGTAGAATTTAAGACTCAGATACAAGGCAAAACCTTTCACTTTGCTCAATTAAGTGAAAATCATAAGATGCAGAAGAGACCAATGAAGAAATCAGATACAAAGGATACGACCAATAGGCGATGAATGAAAAGGACCTGGGAAAGAGAACAGAAAAGTAAACAGCAGAAGGGTAGGCACCTATGCGAATCCTGCATCGCTTTTCACTAGCCATAACCAAATCTAAGCATTCAGTTTCTGAAGGCATTTGAATTTGCAGAACCTCTATATCAGTACCCCATGCATCAATCTAAGACACATGATCCACCAACAAATAAAAAACAGTTCAGTAATAGTAAAAGATGTGGTGGTCATATGATTTAGAATTTCATGGAACAATACATACCATAGCACATTTCCCAAGCAGTAGCTGCACATGTAAGCGGCGGTTTGGTCTCTTCCAAGATCCTTCGGCTTCAAATACCTTCACACTGACCACAGAAGACTTTAGTTCAGCAACATATGTTGTCAATAAGTAGCCTCCTCTACTATATTCATATCCATCACCATCATCTTCATAGAGAGAGCCTTCAGCTTTACCTGCAGTTTAAGAGATCCGAGATGTAGAAACTATAAATACCTGTAGTTCAAGTCAAAACAACAGCAACTAGGGAAACAGCCTAAAAGTGATAAGAGTATTTATCCTTGTTCTATTAGGCGAGCACTTGTCTGAACACAATAAACTCCTATAAAAATATTTCTTCTGGAAATAATGATGGCCAACATGCCGGTCACCAAGTTCAGTAAGTACATTTCATTGGCCAGACATTCTTAAGCCCACCATGCTAACCTCAAATACATAATTTTCTTGATTTTTAATATAACCATATCCCATCCCCTCAGAAATGTCTGCTTTTTAAGCCACAAAACAGAGATTGAATTGTAGTATCATACAATTTATGATAGTAGTTATTTTCTAATAGGAATCATTACTTGGGAGTAATATCCTTTACTGAAGTTTTAATAGAACATATATCTGGAACCAATTCTAGTGAAAATTTACTCCTAGCTATATTTATTCTCCTAACCTCATGTTCATCAAAACAATGGACCCTGCGGTGAAGACAAATTGATAACAGGATGAAGTAAAAACACTACTTGTAGATAATTAGCCAGAGAATGAAATTTATTCTGTGTGCACTTTTCTGAATGACCAAATTAAAAGCAGACAGATTACCATGCTCATCTAAAGCCACTAGCAATGTCAAATCATCTGTAGGATCAGCTTCATTGACATGTTGATATGGAGGAGCCACAGGAATTATTGATCCCCCTTTTAGATACAAAGCTGGTAAGTCCTGTGTATCAAGGGTAGGGAAAATGTGAGAACGTTCAAAATACTAATCGGTTGAGATTTCAATGAAAATAGAGAAGTTGCATGGAAGCATAGAAGAAATAGTACTGGATGAGAATCTTCAAAATCAAAACTGAGCCAGATGCCTTTTGGCAACTTGCGCTGTATTTGATATAACTCCTGATCTTTGCCAGTGCTGCAACATGAAGAATATTATATCTGTGTAATTTATAGAGTTTTAAATGCTAACAAGAAAGTAATCTCGTAAAGGAGATGCTATCAGAATAATAAAAGAGAAGAAAGACCTTGCATATATAAGAAGTGGTCCCAACATAAATGAATTTTCATGTGATCGTAACTCAAAATCTTTAGGATCTACAGTTGAATTTGCAATTTTGTAAGCAACCAATTTCAGGAGAATGTGCACGCAATTCCAAAGAGCTCAACTATAATGAGAAACGAGAATATACCTGAAAAAAATGTCGGAGTCGCCACAGGCGTACCCTTTGTATGAGCAAAGTAAAATAGAGTATAAATAAGCGGTAAAATTCGATATCTTCTTCGTAGTGCAAGTCGGCAAACTTCTTCACACTGTCAGAAATGATAATAAAAGAAATTACTTAATTAAAGCTACTGATACATTATAACATGAAACAACACGGGCTACTAAAACATAAAATAAACAATTAAAATTAAAATTAAAATTAAACACATTTGAAAAAAAAAAAAAAGTTAAGGCCATGCATTAAATTTTGACTTTTAAAGATACATGATTAAATTGCAAAAGGCAGTGAAGGTTTTCTTACTTTAATGACAGAAAACATTCTCTCGGAATGAGGAATACACTCGTTTGTTTACAATATTAGTCATTCCAAAAGAAGAAATCTCAGCAAGATATTCTATAGATTTATATAAAGATTATATTTGATTATATCATAGAAGTCAATGAGACAAACCTCTTGTCCGAAAGACCAGGGTTCATGATCAATTGTGCCTGTTTCAGAATGCCCACGACAAAAAGGAAACATGGCGCCCACACCCATCCACCTTCCAAACAGCTTAGGTGTTGCATTACCGGCATAGCCACCAATATCTGGCCCTGAGAGAGGCTGACCACTGAGCCCCTGGGCATTAACCATCTTTATATAAGATTGTTGAGCTATTAACTGATTTTTTACAGAAGCATTAAATACTCATATCTATGAACACGCCTGTATGCACACATGCTCAAATGTACTGTGTTCGTCATAATCAGGGAGAATTTTCTATTTAACTTTGTCTTCTACAAATTGGAAATTGATATTCCCAGTCATATAATCAGTGTGAGTAATCAAGCAAATACACTGTATCATGAGGAAGTAATTTGTTAGTTAATGGACATAGGTCAAACAAAAGGAAATTCTACCACGATATTCTGTAAGACGATATTGTATACACAACTAAAACCTTTAAAGCATTATCCGCCACTGACCAGTTGAATAACCATGGGGATACTCATATGGAGGTGCTCCCAAGTGGAAAGATTATCCCCTGTCCACGTTGCAGCATACCTCTGGCTACCCACAAAGCCAGCTCGAGTGAGAACAAATGGACGCTTTCTTTCATTAGCCAGTGTCATACCTTCATATGTTGATTTTGCCATTAGCACACTGTAGACCTGAGATAAGCAACTAATATCATCAGTGAGGTGTCAATTCATAAGCCCCATGATGGACATTAGTAACTAGCCTTATGTGTAAAAGTGAAAAAAGTAAATAAATTTAAGAATTAGGATGCATTAACACTACTTGAAAAGAATTGAAGATTAAATGAATATAAAAGATTAAAAAGTAGTACATTGTGATAGTATGAGTGGTTCTGGCATCCTCCAAGATCTGAATCTCCCTTATGAATATTGCTCTCAGGCATTGTCTTAGTTACAGTCTGTTAGAAAACAGAGTGTCATAAAAAATCAGGAAAAGCTTATAGTTCCAATAGTTTTCGGACATTACCTTGAAGACAGCTGGTTCATTCATATCATTCCATATACCATCTACACCATTCGAAATGAAGTCTTTAACCAGGTTAGCCCACCATGAACGAGCTCTTGATTGTGTGAAATCAGGAAAAACACAAGGCCCAGGCCACACCTCTCCTAAAGAAGCAATGAATGTGTACTTAG
The DNA here is from genome assembly GCA_005771605.1 of Scutellaria baicalensis. Lineage (NCBI taxonomy): Eukaryota > Viridiplantae > Streptophyta > Magnoliopsida > Lamiales > Lamiaceae > Scutellaria > Scutellaria baicalensis. Next base: position 40,900,327 of record CM016722.1, read on the forward strand.
AGGAATGCAACAAAAGCAATGTGAGGGTGCCTTTTAAAGTTAACAAAGTACTTTAAAGAAGTTGCAGAAAAGAAGAATTATCTCCAGTTAAAAAGCATGGCTTTGTTTTCCTTTTTCATTTCCCCACGAACTATAACCAGTGTATTGGAGTGTCTGAATAGAAATGTATACCAACAAAAGTTTTCCCATCTGCAGATTGAGTCCAGATATCGCTTTCTGTACCACTGTCATAGACATAATATCCCTTTTCCTGTTTTATCCCTGGGTCCAGCATCCAGATTGCTTTGAACCCAGTTTGATGAAGATAATCAACAAGAGACTTTGGATCTGGGAATCGCTCCTGAAAAAGCGGGAATCTATTTACCATTCATTTTGTAAGTAAATTATGGTGAACAAAATATAACATGCAGTGTAATTCTATTAGTCGTTTTGACAAATATCATTTTAGTTTTACATAACACACTAAGATCACATATGCAGCTTCCAGGAATTTATATTCTATTGATAAGTTGAGAGTACATACCTTGTTGAAAGTGAAACAACGAAAACCATCCATGTAATCTATGTCCATCCATATGACATCACAAGGAATACCTTTTTCCCGGAATGTCCTTGCAATCTGCAATGAGAATAAGAAGGCCGACATAAATACTGAGAAGCTGAATGGTTGACTTGAGAAGGTATTAGGCCAAGCATTCAACCCAATGACAGAGTTATCATGACAAATCAAATAATGATTTTTGAATTTCACTTACATGTGTAATATTACATCGATTTTAAAGAAGGCAGACAATATCCTTGCAGGCATGTGTGATGCATAGGCATGTGCAATTATGAAAGGTCACTTCTCTGGTTCAAATAAGGCATTAAGCTAGTTTATGAGGGTCCTCGGGGTGTTTACTCTAGGAAATCAGCTCCAATTTGGAAACAATCAATGCTTTATAAAGAGATGAGCAAGTATGAAAATGAAATCAACAAGAAAAGTTTGTGAACCTCACGAACACGTGCATCAGAGTCATAACTCCAACGGCACTGATGATAGCCCAAGGCCCACTTAGGGGGCATGAAAATTGTTCCTGAAGACAAAACCTCGAATAAGAAAACCATCAAAGTGCAATAATTAGAAGAAGGTGAATATATTGGATAATAAGCTACTATAGGACTTCAGTAAAAAATAGGCTGCTGATTTAGTGACAGAATAGCATATCAAAACATTGACGTGCTCTCAGTCAGCTACACGTGGATAAAACAAATAACCTCTTTGTTTATGGACAAATTTCCTTTTCCTCAGAAGCTACTTTTTACTAGGTCCACTTTTTAGTCTATAATTGCTTTTGTAAAAAGACAAGATAAGGATGAAACCTCACATAACCACCTGATTTTTAAAGGATGGTAAACCATTTTCTTATCAATCTTGTCATAATTGCAGAGACCATGTGAACTATTCAATTAATGCCAAGTGAAGTTTTCAAATGCTTCATCATGAGTTTTCCCTAAATAGTTTGAAAGTTAGAGACTACAGGAAGCTGGAAATTTCTGTCAAAGTAAATGCTATTATAATTCATAACACCTAATAATGTAGAGATAATCAGAAACTTTGTTTGATTGTGGTATCTCGTTTGCCAAATGACAGCCAACTTTTTCACATTGCTGGGTTGCATAACTACCATAAATGCCTGGAAATAGATTCCTAACAATATGTCATAATCAAAACAAAAGGTGAAGAAATTACCAACTGCGCGAGTGAAAGATCTAAGAACTACAGTTGGTGAAGCAAATGGACCAAATGTGATGACAGGATAGGACGATGAAGAAATGAAGTTTACATTTGATGCCTTCCGCAAATCAATCTGCTCAAACAATAACCAGCCAATTTTTTTACAGAATCCACTTCAAACGGTAAACAAGAAATCATAAGTACCTCACAACGCCGTGTTGTATCTGCAAGAACCCCAAGTGCCTCTCCATTTGGAAGAACCACTAGAACCCAAGGGTGCGATTGATACAAGGATGTAGTTCCAGCACCATATCCCCACGCATCAGTATTCCAAGTAAAAATCTATTTCACGTTAAATTCAATTTCAGGTTACAGCTAAGATTCATATTGATGAAAAGGCAAAATCAGTTGGCTTACTCTCTTCCCTGTTCGTTCAAGCGGCCCACTAACTTCTCCAGTTCCATAGAATGAGGTATTTGGAGGAAACTATATTACAAGGCCAATTCAGTCCCACTAACATAATAATGGCATATTAGCATGAATAGAAAACACATGTATGATGCAGATAGATTGATGATATGGAAAACTACCTCAATATTAACTATCTGCTGTCCCATTAAACATTCAAAAGAGGGGATGTAGGTTGGAACTTGGTGGGCATTCGTGATTGGTGTATCCCTAACTTTAGGGTTTTCAAAGGAGAAGCTAGGAAGTGCTGCATTTCTATCATCTGCTGAGCAATCGAAACGGAATACGCCTTCCTCCAGAATTGGCTCAAACACCATTTTCCCTGATCGCCCTTCTGAAATTAATTTTATCCCTTCGTATCCAGCCATCTTAGATACTGCAAGAAATCTTCACATCAATCTATTCTCTTTAACCATCTTTTTTAATGTCAAACAATCATATGAAAATCTTTCATATCAATCTATTCTTTTTAACCATCATATTTAAAATTGTCAAAATCATATCAACGATCATATGAATTCTTAAACGACGACATAGACAAATAATCGAAACAATTAAGAGAGCAAAAACATACGCACAAACATGGTAATAGGAGGGAAACAAACTAAAAACTCCAAAAAGAAAAAGAAAATTATGTTCAGAGATTACTAAATCATTGGAGACCAAGAAAAGGGAACTTTGCATTGCACCTGAAACGTTCTTGAAGCGTTCTTGATACTTTCTTGAAACTTTGGTTCTTGAAACTATGCCTTGAAACGTTCTTGAAGCGTTCTTGATACTTCCTTGAAACTTTGGTTCTTGAAACTATGCCTTGAAACGTTCTTGAAGCGTTCTTGATACTTCCTTGAATTTGGTTCTTGAAACTATGCCTTGAAACGTTCTTGAAGCGTTCTTGATACTTTCTTGAAACTTTGGTTTCTTGAAGGGTTCTCGAGCGTTCTTGAAGTGTTCTTGAGATATTCTTGAAATGGGAACTTTGCATTGCACCTAAAAAATCCCTCTCTCGAAGCGGTTCTTGAAACCTTCTTGAAACCTTCTTGAAACTTTCCTTCTTGAAACTATTCCTTGAAACGTTCTTGAAGGGTTCTTAGCGTTCTCGAAGCGTTCTCAGAAGCGGAGATGGGTGATGAGGCTCTAAGCCAACACATTGAAGTGATCGGATTTAGATTACTAGTTGAAGAAGAAGAAATACGGCATCGTATACAGTACTTGGGTATATATATATACACACACATAAAGGTTGGCGCTTTTTGTCAATCGAGAATATTATTGGAAAATATTATGATTGTAAAGTGCCTGCTTTTTCAAGTGATGAATAATATCAAGGCAGTAGATATGGAGCGTATGGTGATGGCGGTTGTAGTGTGATTGGATTCCAGATTAAGACACGTGCGGATATTTTCTTTTTTAGGCATATCATCTCCATATACCATTTTAAATAACTTTGATCTTTTTTTAGGCCAAACAATTATTTTTGGCATTTTATACTTTTGTTTCTTTGCCATTTATATGTTTTTTAATAACTTGATTCTTTTAACTTTAGGCCAAACAATTATTTTTGGCATTTTATACCTTGTTTTTCTCTTTGACACTTATATGTTTTCATCTCGGCCATATATTGGCACCCAATATTTTTGTTTAGTGTTATAGGTGGTGAACCTTTTTTTTTAATTGAATCAAATTTTGAATTTGAATCACCTTCTCTCAATTGTGTAAAAAAAAAAAAAAATCACTAAAACCATTAGTATGTATTAGTGAGATAGGTTAGCCCACAATCCATCATTTGGCAGGAGGAGTTTTTTTTTTTTTTTTAATGAAAATTTAATCCAACCTAACCCACCAATAGGTTGCGGGTTAGGCAGGCATAACAAACAAATTATTCTTTTTATTTTTTTAATTTTTTTCAAAGGAAAAATTTGTATCTATGTAACATATATATGCATCTACTAAGCAATATAAGCATTTAATTATACATAATATATGAAATTAACTATAGTTTTTCACTAAAATTCCTTGTTTCTATAAATAAATGGTTTATGTCAATAAATTATAAATCATGACCAATTATTATTAATTTCTTATGTATATTTTAAAAAAGAACTGATATAAGAAAAATAAAAACAGTACTAACCCAGGTGTGAATCCATCCAAAGCTGAATTAATGACCCACCATAAAATATAATTACTTATTATCTCAATCCTGTGGTTGGACAGGTCAGACCAATAGGCTTGACCCCTGTTGAACTTGTGCACATTTAATAAATTTTCAAATTAAGGTGACATTGTGGAAGCACATAATTAGGCCCAAGTGGAGTCTTAATTGTTTTTCAATTGTTCACCCAATCTATCCACTTTCTTTATGGAAATGCATTCCATTTTAATTTTGTTGTCCAACCTTATTAGCCCACTTGTAAACGTCTCAAATCTCAAACAAAAAGCCTCTTAATTTTTATCCAAGCCCATCTTACTCAAAAACTTAAAAAAATTAAAAATTATCAAAATTTTGATTATTCCCCCTATTGGACTTGGTCCATTTTTTAAAAATCTTTCTTTTTATTAATTAATTTATTTACTTTTTCCAAGAAGAGTTTTAGAGTAATTCTATAGTACACCAAATGTATTAATACACCAGACTCTCCTCTCATTTTCAGTCATCAGATCTGAGATCATTAAGGTCAAGGTCAACTATGATCTCAGATCTAATGACTGAAAATGATGGAGAATTTGGTGTATTAATACACCCGGTGTACTATAGAAGGACCCAGAGTTTTAGTCTAGTTAAAGACCAAAAAATCATACAGAAGTTTGTTTTTTAAGTTACTTCTATAATTATTTGTTTTTAGTTTATTAACATTGGCATGGCTTTTTATCTGTTTATATTTTTTTCCTTTCTAATTTTAAAATAAATCTGAGCATTTAATGTTTTATATTTCTAATGCTTGGGTGTGTGTTGCTCTATAGTCTATATAAATCATAAAAAAACATATAAACTCGTATAAATATAGGCAGCGAGTTTATAACTTTGGGTCCTTCTGTAGTACATCGGGTGTATTAATACACCAGACTCTCCATCATTTTTAGTCATTAGATCTGAAATTATAGTTGACTTTGACTCTAATGATCTCAAATCTGATGGCTGAAAATGAATGGAGAGTTTGGTGTATTGATACACCTGGTGTACTATAGAACTACCCTATAACCTTATTGTAGAGATTGCACGTTAAATTACATAAAGTTTAAAAACATTTTCAAAATCTAATAATGAAATTTAATATGTTTGTCATTATTCCAACTGAGACTTTTTTTCTTACAGAATTTAGATTAATTGATCAGTGGCATAGGAATCTGGGCAACAAAGTTAGTTGCTAAATTAGGTCTTATCAGCACTGAGTAATCTCGATCGCCCTATGTTAATTAGGTATATAGGCATATTCACTGTGGATCTATATATATTATATAATACTATCAACTTGCCACAATCATTATAAAGTGACGATAGCAGAAAACAAAAGTATTCATTATTATAATCTTATATAAAACTATCTTATAACAATGTTGCATAGTCGACTGAGGAGACGTTACTCGGTCACTAACTCATTGGTTTGTTGAAACATGTCTCTTAAAAGTCGTTTTCTACTAGTAATCGTTGTATATGCAGCCCAATTGGTCTAGTAATCTTCTTTACTTTTATTATAATTATCATAAAACTGAAGACCATATTGAAAGCTCAAGAAAATGAAAGATTAAATTTCAATATAAATAACTATATATAGTTCATGCCAAAAAAAGATAATAATACAAAAAAACTTGTGTTAGACGATTTTACGGATAATTTTAGTAAAATCAGATCCCTTTTAACCATTAACTCAACCAATTTTCATGAATTTATAGGTGAATTATGAAGTGTGGGTTGACCCGTCTCAAGTAAAAAGATTCAGTAAGATGGTATCACGTAAGACTTACTCATAATAATAATAGATCGGTGGATCTAGTCATCCTAAGGCCCATGGAAAACATTCGATCAATAATTTCCAACTCGAGTCCTTTATTACATCTCAAACTACGTTCGATAAGTTTTGAAAATAAAAACGGTTATAAATTAAATTATTTTTTTAATATCAAAATTGGTACGTAGTTTCGATATAGTATACAAGTGACACATGTATTTTTTGTATAGAGTATACGTTCTGCTATTTATCAGACTGTAAATCTGATTAGATGAGATGGGGTTTCACTTACTATAATTCAAACTCATTTTCACAAGATAAATACACATGTTAATTGACTCGATAAAAAAATTATATAAATCAATGAACATTGAAGGAAAGTAATAAATGCAGTATGGATGAAACACGTATAATTGGAGTATAGTTTAGGCAGGTATGAGGACAAGTGTTCGGTAATCAATCTGTACTATCTTAACTTTTTTGGCAATGTATTGATTGCTTATAAATCTAAATGACTCCTCGATCTTGAATATAGTCATTTTCACGCATTTATATATATATATATATATATATCATCTTAAATTGTTCCTTTCGTGACACACTTTATTAATTATATAGGCCTCTCATTTCCTTTCAATGTGGTAATGTTTTGAAGTAAATCACGACAACGACTTCAATGGTCTCTCTTAATTGATGACTAAAACAATTTTGAGAAATGAGATAATACGTTAAGATAGGACAAATTTTCAATATTTCCAAAAACAATACTATTATTTTTAGGTGTAAAGTAGATTGTAAAACTAATTTCCCTTCATCCAAGTGGCTGCAAAACGCAATGGATTAATTATTTGAGCGCCTATAAGTCAATGCCTAGGTATTCTGTACACTTTGAAATAATTGAAAATTGCTCAAAATAGTTAAAAAAAAAGAGTAAATCTCTTATGAGACTATTTACTAGATGTTTATTTAATTGTGTGAGACGAGTTAACTCATAGTCTAATTAACCATAACCCAAACTTTACAATTTACATGTTATTTTTTGGATGATAAGCTATGTCTCACGATAATTATTCGTGAGATGGTGTCACATGAGTTTTTGTGTAAAGAGAATTATATGAACTCATAAGATGAGTCATTATATAGTACACCAGGTTAATACACCAGATTCTCCACCAATTTTTAGATCATTGTATCTCAACCTTCAATAATCTCAAATCTAAAGGCTCAAAATGGATGGAGAATTTGATGTATTATAGAATCACCCATGCGATGTTAATTGTTAAGAGAATTCCAAAACTTCAAATCGTCGCATACACCACTATGATAAATTAATCTTAATTAATTGTGTTTTTCTGATAATTGAATCAAATCTTGGCAACAAGTAGTCACTAACTAGCTAGTTTCTTCTCTGCATTATCCACAGCTTCAAATCATACCAATTTGCAAATTATTTTGGACATGAAAATAAAAGGTAGTGATTTTAATAACTGAATAAGCAATAATTAAATCAAGTTGGATGGTTTGGTGCATGCAAACGTCAGAGCCTCTTTGATCCAATCAACACATAACTCATCACATAGATATAGATATATATAGATATAGACTAGACTACTCTTTCCCATTCACACCCATATAAATATTATATACAATTCTGACCCTTTATTTTTTAATAATATAGCTCCAACTTCCAACCCTTTTTTTTTTTTTTCCATTGAATAATTTCTATTGTTATAATTTGTCCAATCATATAAAAATTAATACATCAAAACAGAGGTAATACAACAGAAATCCCTTTCTTCATTTTCTTGGTGCAAGAGATCAAACCTTATCCCCCTTCTCGTCTCTCCTCTCGTCTCTCTCTCATACACACCTCATTTCTTACCAAAGTCTTCCTAATTGTATTTCTTTACATGCTAATCTCCATTATGAGAATTAACAATTCTTAAACATTGTTGGGGTATGACATAGGTGCATCATCTTTCTAATTAATTTAATAATTCCATTTGTCTTGTGAAAACAATCTTATCTTATATAATATACTATTACTACCTAAAAGTAACTTTACTACTATAATTGTGTTATTTTGGCCTGATACGCACCAAATTCATCTGAATCAGCACAAAACTTGGAAATGCTCTGTGAAAAAAGCCTGCACTAAACATAAATATATCTTCTTCTCTGTAGTGTCAGGACATATATATACTCTGGCCATATTTAGTGTAATCTACGAAAACAAGATTGTAGATTACCTGATTTTTTTTCATAATTGATCAAAAAATTGTAAGAAAATAGAGAATAATTTATTTAAATTATAGGATTTGTGTTATCTCAAGAAAAAAGTGATTAACAATGGCCTGGATTACAAATTGGAAGCATGTAATGTTGTTGGGTCATAAAGACGTTAAATAGAGGATAATGAAGGAACCTTCTCTTTAACTTTACTTCTCTCTCCTCCTTCACTCTTATCATTCGTTCCAACCCTATATATATACAGACACAGAGAGAGAGAGAGAGAGAGAGAGAGAGATAGAGGAGTTGGGTTTTGATTGTATAGTTTTGGTGATGTTAGAATTGAGAAGTTGCAGTGATATGGAGGTTGGGAAGAGGAGCAGTAAAAGCAGTGTCATCTTCCACCATAATATTTGTACTATTTGCACTTACAGATATTTCCATTCATTATCAGCAAACTTGTCTTCCTCCTCTTTTGGAACTTGTCATTCAATGCCCAATATGGCCTCGTTCAACCCCTCTTTCTACTTTTTTCCTATTCAATCTTCTCTACACCTCTTTCTCAAGAAGAGGTTGTTTGATTCTTGAATTTTCTCCTCATTTCATTTTCTTTTTCTCAATTTTCAAAAATAAAGGTTTCTTGCTGATTTTTGGGGTCTAATAACAACAATTCTTGCCTCTTGAGCCCAATCTCAGCAACCTTTTTGTTGTTTTCTTCATAACTTGGGAGCCTTTTACTCTATTTTCAAGAAAACCTTGGTCTTGTTTCAACACCGTTTCGTGTTATTGAACCTCTCTTCTTAGCCTGATTTTTTCAAGAAAATGCTGCGTGTTTCATGTCCTGGTGTCCTAAATCTGCAGATGATAGTGAGTGCATCTTCCATGGCTACGCCTCTGCTTGCTCCTTCTTTGGGATTTTGTGGCAGGTAATTTGATCTTTTTAAGTTATGAGAATTTAAGGTGAAAATGTCGAAGTCTGAAAATCACATGCAGTTCTTGATTGCTATTGTTGATAACGAATTTGATGCATATGGGATTGATCTACTTGTTTATTTAAAAGTTTTAGTAAGTGGATTGGAGAAGCATATGTGCTACTACTAGTACTTGGCAAAGCCCAATATCCCTTTGTTCTTTACGATCACTAGGTTTGATTTTGATGGTCGTGTTGGATTTGGGAGTGATCATGGAAAACAGAGGAATAATCGAGCATTAGCCACAACGAATGGAAATGCTGCAGCCAAGAAGATGAGGATGTTCGTTTCACCTATGGCTTCTTCGGCTCTGGTAGAATCCCGTGATTCTTCCAGAGCTAATCTCTACAAGCAGGTTTGAATTGATTGTTTATGGTATCTTGTTCTGTTAAGAGTTCATTGAATTGTTGATATATCACTGAAATACATAATCCTATTTGGTTAAAGTATGTGAATTCTTGATCTACATATTTTATGATCTTTCAGGCACTTGAAGCTGCTAGAGATGAATTTACGAGGGAGATATCTTTCCAGTCGAAGGACAAGGATATCTCGCTCGCTAAGGTAGTTTTGCATTCCTCATTTGCTCCGTTTGTTGAAGTTATTAATGCTTGATTGAATGACATAGCACTGGAGTCATCAAAATGCTAACGAGGAATGTGATAATTATTGGTTTCTGATTTCATTATTTTTTTCGATTTTGAGTAGCTGCAAGATCTAGACGTTGAAGGTATCCTCACTAACATCTTACGAGATCAATCATCTTATTTATCCTAACACTTCAACTACTCAATTTTAAATAAGATTATAATATGTTAGAACTTATAGGATCCTCTAAATAAACTTAACCAAACACCCTTTTACTAAACCATTTTTTAGCATATTAGAGGCCCTTCTATTCATTTCTACTTGGGTGACTGTGTTGCTCTTTTGTGCAGACTATGTTAAATGAACCGTTGTTTTAATATATGTGGCAGGATCACAGAATAGTCTTTAAAAGTTTCCCAAAAATGGCTATTGAAGTGACGTTTGGCTGCGTTGTTTTTATGTTAAAAGACGTTAAATTTGTCGGTACGCTGTTGTGACTTTGTCTGCAGGCATTACTTTATGTTGCAGCTGAGGATGAGGCTTTTTTGGCTTATAATCGTGAGATTGACGTCTGTTCTTTCCATAATGAAAGGAGAGACACGTCATCGCTTTCTGATGCTGAAGGATGGGATGGCGTGGACGCTATGCCAATGGCTGGAAAAAATATAAATGAATGGTTGGTGGAGTTGGATATCATTGCGAAGGAAGTTGAAGCTGAGCTAGTTTCACGTGACATAGGATGCCATCTGGCAGAAGTCCTGGAGGCGGTGAACAAAGTACTTTTCGAGTCGAGAGGTTTCAAAAGGTCTCCCATAATCGTGGATTCAAAATGTTCATACTTGCACTCTGTTTTAAGCTCTGGGTGTGCCAGTGGTATATTTTTAATCAATCTCCACTCAAAATCATTGCATTCAAGTCATGTTTTATATTCAGCTTTTATATTTTAGATTTTAGTTGCTTTTTATTAATCTCATAAGTCGTCAGCTAACTATATGATTTAATTTTTGAACAGCAATTTTGCTTAGTGTGATTTACATTGAGGTTTGTCGAAGACTTAATCTGACCATTGTGGGCTCTCCAGTTGGGGAAGAGTTTTTGATATGGCCCCAAACTGGGAATCCAGAGGTATGTAGATCTAAGCCTATTCAAGTCTGTTTACTGATATATGTTAGCTAAAATGCGAGATTCTGATGGTGATTTTTCACTACATTTGTAGGAGTTATTCAAAATATCTTCTGGACACAGCTTGTTTGGTGTTGTCAATGGAAAGTGTGTGGATGACCCTCGTTCTAAGGCCTCGGACATAAATAGCCACTCTCTTTTAGGGCTAGATATTGCAACAAACCGAGATATAATTGGGATTGCATTGGCCAATTTGATAGTGAGTTCAATTCTGCTAGTACTTTATGTTTTAAAACTTGACCCCGTAAAACAAATTCTTGAAAATGACATAACTACCTCCTTGAAGATTATACTTCAAAGAATGGGATTAAAAGTAGTATGTATTGCAGAGGCTTTACTGGAAACGTGCTTCGAGAACAAACCTTGGCTTGATGTTGACTTCTCCACTGAGGTCTGTTGATAAATCTGAGGAGAAGTTCAACAAGGATAGTAGTTCTGAAATGCCTTTGTTGCGGCCACAAGAGCTGAGGTATATATCTACATATCTTCTCGTACAGGTCTAAGTGTAAGAATCTTATATCACAAGAATGTGGAAATTTTGGAATTTGGACAATTCATTCTCTGAGCATGAAAGCTAGTTTTATGATTTACCCCTCGTATATTAAATTAAATTTAATTTCGCACTCAGTAATCACCTTCTTGGTCATTTTACACTCCAGCAGCAATCTCAAATCTCTAGATGTTTGTTGTTAGAGCCACCGAAACTCTTTCATGCCATTGTATGTGTAGTAATTCTCTCCAATAATGATGAGTCGATTTTCTAAACCTCTTCGGACTTATTGCCCATCTGGTCTGAGGAACTGACTCAAACATGCTGTCGTTACTATGGTTCAATCTCTTGAAAATGAGCCGTATTGGATGCTTCATGACTTTGCAGGCTCGCAATCATGGCTTCAGAGCGACTGCTAATCCTTCAGCCGCACAACTGGTCCTTGAGACGAGACTATGGCATGATGTTGTACTATAAAAGGTAAGCAATTCGATATTTTTCTGATCATTCAGACAAGACAATGTGTGATGATATATACACTCATATGCACTATACAGAGAATACGAGGCAGCGGTTCAAGAGCTTAGCATCTGCATGGCTTTTGCACCGGAAGAGGAGGCGGAAGTTCTAGAACCATTTGTCGAGAAGTTGCATCTGATGCGCCTCGAAACAACATGGAAATCATTGGGGCAAAAGGGTCAGCTAACAATTCCCTGACTTGGCTCTGTTGTAGAATCTTTCCTTATAACTATAAACCATCTGTAGTTAACTTCAGCTGTAACAATGTCTCATACTTGTGTAAATATTTATGGTTATAGACAGAGATTGCTAGATACAAATTTAATGCCATCTATGTTGAAGATTTACATGTATCAAGTAGTCTTTCCATCCATATATCTACTTTTAGAAACAAAACAAAAAAAGAAAGGATTTTGACTCTCTATATCTATGTTATAATTTCCAAGATGTAGTTTTATTGATGATTTGATAAACCTATATATAAAAAGTTTAAAAATAAATATTAAAATCAAGAAATATTAAAACAATAAGCAGTAAGATTCTATTTAAAACAAGATCCGACTATGTCAATGAAATTTTGAAAGTTTAATTTATGTTTGCTTCAGACAAATTTATTGAATTATTTCTCAATTTCTGTTTCAAACTTTTAATTTAATCCTAGGTGCAAAATATAACAACAGATTAATTGTAAACCCTTCATTCAATTTTATTTTTACTCATCGCTTCATTCATATTTAACCGCCTGATGCAATAATTATTTTTCTACACAGACACTATTTATTTCGACTTTCAAACCTATATTCTAAAAAAGGAAAAGAAAAGAAATAGGGTCCCACTAAATGACGAAATCAAACAGGGGTTTAAACATTGTTGCATTTCACCGGAAAATAATTGTAGAAAACCACGCCATCTGAATTCCTAACTGTCAACGCCGTCATGGGTTGCGCCGCCGGCAACTCCCTCCTCTTCCGTTACCACCCTCCCCCTCTCTCCTTCCCCTCCCCCGCTAATCGTTTCATAGCCTCCACCTTCCGCGGTACGGCTAAACCCTTGAACCTCCGCTTATGCACTCCCCTTCGCTTCTCCATCAAACCTCTCCACTACGGTGGTGGTGGCTACAACAGCGGGGGTGGAGGCGGCGGGAATGGAGGAGGAGGCAGTGAGAATGATGATGATAAACTCAGCAACCATCTCTTTCAGTTCGGTTTGTATCTATTCATCATCAGGTCTATTCGCTTCAAACTGGACATGCTAGACACCAAATATTTCGCAGAGCTCTCTTTCGAACTACCGGCGATTAAACTTGATCGTATGTTACTCGCTTTCCTATTGTACTGCTGCTACTCATCCTATGCGGCGAGAGCGGAATCGGGTAACCGTGATGAAACCGTCGTTGAGATCAAGGGAGGAAAGAGAGTGGAGCTTCTGGCGGATTATTCCAAGGATGAGTTCATTGTTGCTGCTAAAATGACGCCTTGGTGGTCAAAACGTGGAAATTCTACAGCTCTGTTGGATTTAGGAGATATTTGGGGGAAATGTAGGGACATCACTACGAGCTTGCTGCTTCCTGAGGGTTTCCCGGAGAGTGTTACGAGCGATTACCTCGATTATTCACTTTGGAGAGGAGTTCAGGGCATCGCTGCGCAGATAAGCGGTGTGCTTGCAACTCAGGTGACAAAATTTCGCATTTGTCTTGTTATATTTGAATTTATCGAAATTTCATGAACTAAATAGTTTAGTTGATAATTGTTTTATGGTGGTGAGATATTTTTTTTTTCCTGCTTTATCGAACTGTAGGCTTTGCTTTATGCTGTTGGATTAGGAAAGGGGGCGATTCCTACAGCGGCAGCTGTGAATTGGGTCCTCAAGGATGGTATTGGGTATCTCAGTAAGATAATGTTGTCTAAATATGGTAGACATTTCGATGTAAATCCTAAGGGTTGGAGGCTTTTTGCTGATTTTCTGGAAAATGCTGCTTTTGGGATGGAAATTTTAACCCCTTCATTCCCACATCTATTCGTTCCAATTGGTGCGGTAGCTGGAGCTGGAAGATCGGCAGCGGCATTAATTCAGGTTAGATTAAGGGCCAAATCAAACCTGTGAAAAGAATTTTCTTGTAAACTTGTTGCAATGCCAAATTTGTTTCACTTTTAATGCACTGTAGACAACTCTTGATGTTTAGCTATTATATCAGAAGAACAAATAAGTATAAATTTGACTAGCTTTAGTTTTATCGATCACTTTTCTGATCTAGAGCTGCAAGCTGAGGGTGCATCTATTCTACAATCTGCTTGTGCAATTGAATATATTTTGGATGTCTTAAGCTTGAACAACTACCTGATTTTAACTTCTTCAAATCATAAACAAAAATCTAAACATGTAGCTTTTCCTTTTGCTGTCTGGCTATCTCTATGCTTATACAGTGACAAATTCACCAATTCAACTTTAGTTCAGCTTTTTGAGGAGCCTTAAATATTGCATGTTGTTTTATGTGCTTTGAACAGAAAGCTATAATCTGAGATTGTGCTATACTATCACTTCCTTGTAAGACCTCTAGGAGTCATGTTCCAACTTCTGACTACCCTGACGTTTTTTTTTCTTACATGAGGAACTTTCATTTGACAGGCAGCTACTAGGAGTTGTTTTTATGCTGGGTTTGCCGCTCAGAGGAACTTTGCAGAGGTAAAATTTTACTTGATCAATTGATCTTTTCAGAATCTGATAAACTTGTAAGAACTTCCTGACTGTCTATTATATCTGTGACTTTGTTATTTCACATGATTGGTTGATTTCCCACATTGGTTGCTGGAAGTCTATATTTATATTTTGTTTGACAGGTGATTGCTAAGGGTGAAGCTCAGGGAATGGTGAGCAAATCCATCGGAATTATGATTGGGATAGGAATAGCCAATGCTGTACAATCTTCTACACCTCTCGCTCTTGTTTCTTTTGGCATTGTAACTTGGATCCACATGTTCTGCAATCTGAAATCATATCAGTCCATTCAGCTGAGGACGTTAAATCCATATCGTGCAAGTAAATCCTCGACTTTTCTTTTAGTTATTTTTATTGCAACTTTCTTAGCATATTGCTGCTGGTTAAGTTGAACTGTTGAAGTTAGTGTGTATTTTGATTGTTAAAATTCAATGACTATAAAGTAAAGAGTATGTGAAGAATGGTCGGGTACATTGCAGTCTTACCTGCTTTCTAACTTTAGGGACAGCCCCAGACCTTCCCTTTTTTGGGGATCACTCACTATGCTAACCCCTTTCTGTGACTTTGATGTTCTGGTGTCCTTCCCGATTATGTTTGGATTGGCAGTTGCCATTCATCCAGTAGGAGTTTTCCTGCTGAATACAGAGCTCTTTGTTAGTAGGTTGCAATGCATTTTTGTTGTTGTTTGTATGCCTTCTCATTATATGCTTCACCAATTTAGGAATAATTCCTAACTGCTTTGAAAATGTTCAACAGGCTTAGTCTTCAGTGAATATCTGCTCAGCGGCCTAGTCCCTTCAGTTAAAGAGGTCAACAATGAGGAGCCATTGTTTCCAGCTTTCCCCCTTCTGATTGTAAAGCCTGAATCTGAAGTAGGTTATTATCTCTTACCATTTCCTTTCAATTGTTTTTTTCTTTTTAGCACAAAATGTGATCTGCAGATTGAATACAGCCACATAATAATGTAGATGTCCTATTCTAGTTTTGATTGTGTGTCATCTACTTGTGTTAGTAAAGAAGGTAATAGTAATTAACTGACAATTGTGTTAATCTTCTCCTCTTGTGTGTATTTGGAGGTAGTTTAATGAAAAATTGTACTCTGAGAAGTGAGCTTGCTGATTCTTATAGATGAAAAATGGTTTTTAACAATTTCTGAATCCTTATTCACTTCTCATTAACCTGAAACCAGTAGAAACAACTTCTTAGTAGTTACTTGTGCACATCAACATGCATCCGTGAAAGCATTTATATATGGAAATACTGTACTGCACAATATGTGTGAATTCATTAGACCTCTATGATGCCTCTTTGGTTTTTTGTCATTGTTTTATTTCTAACAATCACTTAGCAGTTAAAACTGTCAGGTTTTCAGATATGGAGAGAAATTTATGAAGCTTAGTGGGGTTCTATCTTACATTTGTAGAATCTTGACATTTATTTGAATACTTGCAACATACGTTTGAGAACCTTCGATTACATATGAAGAGAAAGAAAGGGTTTACGAATGTTATCATGTGCCCTTATCTAATGGTTATGCATGTCCTGTACTACCTAGGAACAACTGGAAGTACTTTCTACTGGTGCAAAGGACGCTGCTTCTCATATTGATCGCCGATTGCAATTGGGATCTAAGCTTTCTGATCTTGTGAAAAGCAGGGAAGATGCTGTTGCTCTAATTGATTTATACAAGTCTGAGGGTTATATTCTGACTGAGCTCGACGGGAAATATTGTGTATGCCTCTGTTCCCATGCTTTTTGTTCTGAATCATCTCTTAATAAGTCTCCAATTTTATTCTATGTCACTAATGTGTAGGGTCCTAAGAATCACCGGATGAGTCTAATTGGAATGAATTTAACATAGAAAGTATTAGGCATAAAATGTGCATTCTTGCAGTGCTGAAAAAGAGTTGGGCTTGAGCCAGACCCTCTAGTCAGGAAAATATATATGCTTGACTTTGAGTTAATTTTTTAAAATTTTAAGTTCTAGTTGAATATGCAGATTTATGTTTGAACGTGCTTTGGAAATATGAACCTCGAGATTAGGTTTTCCTGAGATTGAATGAGCCTTTAGGCATTAATATATATATATATATATATATTCAAACTAATAGATTTTTGTTTTCTACAATTATATATCTTTAGTATATTTATTATTATTATTATTATTATTATTATTATTATTATTATTATTATTATTATTATTATCATCATCATAATGTGAATTTAATAATTTATTCCCATTATTATCAATTTGTTATTTTATAGTATAATTATACCCATTATTGCTGGGATCAGCATAATATTACCCTTGTGTTGACAGAATACTGTCTACTTAATGCTAATGCTGGAGAGAGACAGAGAGAGCAGTGTTTTCATCCTTGTTGTATAGCTTGTGTATATCATAGAAGTTTTATAATAGCTCACTTGTTTGATGGTCTGCTTTCTTTTGATATCCGAAATCTAATTAGGTGGTACTCAGAGAAAGCTCGTCTCCTCAAGACATGCTGAAGTCATTGTTTCAGGTCTGTTACTTGCATTGGTTGGAAAGAAATGCTGGAATCAAATCCAACTCCATAGCAGATGACTGTAGACCTGGAGGAAGGCTTCAAATATCTCTAGAATATGTAGAAAGTGAATTCAACCATGTCAAAAATGATAGTGAGCTGGCAGGTTGGATTGCTGATGGCCTCATCGCTAGGCCTTTACCTAATCGAGTTCAGGTAGGCAACGAGCCTGCTTCTTCTCCTGCATTACATTGAACTGACTCGTCGACACTAATTGCTGACCAATGTATATTCTACGAGCTATCTTTTTTGCGATTTGACTTTGCCCATGGAGGGTGAGACAACAATTGCCAAGTACATGATGAAACTTCAGTTATGCAGCAGGTATTTATTTGAAAAGTTTGTCGAACTAAATGCCTGCAGATTCTGTCTATATGTTAGGTAAGGGCTCATAATTTATTCATAAAATCCTTTCACAGAGTATAGTATTTTTTAAAGGTTTTCTTGCAGATCTTGTGAACTTTTGTGGTAGAATATTTGGTGCAGGTATTCATAAAAATCTAGAATATTTATGATATATAATCTGAGAGAGAGAACCTAAAATATCTGTATTTGTGGCCCATGAATTGAGAAAAAATTTAAGGGATATTTGCACATGTGAGATTTCTGTGATGTTATGAACCTTTTCTTGTCAAGTTCTATTCATGGAAAATGATATCTGATAAAAAATGCAGTCTTATCCACATGTTATTCTGAACATATATATATATATATATATATATCTACTCGAATATAATTTATGATGTTGAGTAGGTTGAGAGTGACATGGTGTCACCTCCTGGAACAAAATGTTAATAATGGAAACCTGTCATGTTGTGAGGATAACTAATTAGTTATTAGTTACTTTAATCACTCCAATTTTAAGAAAAATATTTCAGACAACACTAACTTCATCATGTTTATTTGCTCGGCAGGTAAATCACAATTTGGTAAGTTTGGACCTTGTCGATAAATTAATATCTGAACTAGTTAATAAAACATTAATTTAATTAATGAGTTTGACATTAATCCAAAAATTAGGCCGTCATCAATGAAATGCCACTTACATTTTAGAAGTTAAGAAACCTTCAACATAATAGCCATCAATTTCAACAATATTGTTGATGAATGGATGAGGTATTTTTCCAGCCATACACTAAATTTGTATGGAATATATATTAACTATATATCGATTATCTATATAAAAGTGTGGATGTTTCTTACAAAATATGGATCGTCTAATATATCTTTATCAAAGATTATATTTAAGGTTATTAAATAATTTAGAATTTTCATATTTAAATAATGTTACATTAGATTATAAACAAAATCATATAATTCTGTTATGAGCAGGGTTCTATTATATTAAAACTCTAATTTAATAGATTATGTATCCTTATATATAAAAAATTATTTTTTAAGGTTTTAATAGTAATTTAATATTGTGATTTAAAAAATTCATCCTTCATGTATGACGTACGCACTCTATACTCATTTGTATGTATATATATATATCGATTTATGTAGTTATTTAATTGTTATTAAATGATAATTTAATAACATTTATTGAAAAAGATGAGTATAGGTGATATTAGTACATTTCAAAATTTGGACTATTGCAGGGTATTAATCTTATGATGTTATTGTTTAAGTCATACATTTTTTTCTAGAAAACGCGCAATAGGTGTTATAGTATTTAATTTGAGCCTTAATTGGCTTTAAAATGAGATGTATTCCATATCTTCTTTATATTATTTTATAAAGCATATATACTTATTGGAGACATGTTTCAACTTTATTTTTCAATCTAAGACCATCTCCAACCATTGTCCTCAAATCCAAACTCAAATCTTGATTTTGTCACCAAATTTGCCACTATCTCCAACCATTTAAACTCAAATTGGAATATTCTCTTACAATATTCTTAATTTTTATTTTTCAAATTTTATTTAATATCAAATATTTATTTATTTTAGTTCATAAAAAAATTAACTTAATTGGTTTCAATTATAAAAAAATATTTATGAACTATAAATCTTATTAAAAATACCAAAAATATATTATAAAATTCATCACAAATACATATTAATATACTAAAGAAAATAATCTAGTCATACAACACAATGTAAATAAAATTCCGCCAACACTTATGGAGAATATTTTAATGAAATTGGAGGGACTGGAAGTGGTCTACCGGATTACTAAAATCCATATTATATATGGAGTTTAATTGCATTTCATTTATGTTTTTATTGTAGTAAATCTACCATGATGTGTTTTATTAGTTTAAATTTAACATGTTGTAATGCTTAAGTGTTTTAGTAAATTTCATTGTAATTTTCGTTAAACATTGTATGATATCTTATCGTATTTCTATTAATTATAATTCATGTTTATATTTATTAAATTATATAATCTACAATATAATGCAATACTTATAGATATATAAATTATATAATGTATCAAATACCAAATATCAAGTATATAAAATCAATACATAAAATATAATAGCTCAAAATGTGTAATTAAATAAATAAAATAAATGAAAAGAAAAAATAAATAATTGTAAATGAATAAATGAAAAAGAAAAAAAATTTTGAGTTGTGAATAGTAAGTGACAAATTTGCCACTTACTATTCACAAACTCAAATTTGAGTTTGGATTTGAGGCATGGTTGGAGCAAACATTTTTCTACATTTGAGTTTGAGTTTGGATTTGAGTCTCCCATTGGAGATGCTCTAAGGTGTAAAAAAGATTAACGTAGAAAAAATATAATTTATTGAATTTAAAGTTTATACAGAAAGATTAAGCATGGAGATATATTTTATTTTGGTTATTTATGGATTTTTAGGCATGGTTCATAGATTCTTCTTAATTGGTGGACAACACTTGATAAGTTTGAGTTTGAAATCATTCAAATACTTAATAAAAGAACACAAAAACTTGTATGAGATGATCTCACGGTAATTTTCGTGAGATTGATTCTTTTTATAGTCATTAACCAAACTCATTTTCATAAATTTATTGTGAAGTGTGGGTTGACCCGTCTTACCGGTTTACTTAGTAATAAAAGAAAAGCATGCTAGCACTCTTATCAATCGGATTTAGATGCATGGGAAATCATAGATTCGTTATATAAATGTAGCTCTCATGATATATTACATAAAATGATATATATACATCATCAATATATATGTGGCTAATGGAAAGAAACATTATCTTCCAATACTAGAGGTCAGTGAGAGAAGGATATTTATATGATTTATTTAATAATATACCTTAGTTCCACATCATTTAAAATGACTTTAAAGAGTATTTGTTAAATTTTAGAAATTTAATTATAAAGCTTGTTATGTTGTTCTTGAAAAATAGAGAACCAGATGTTAAAGATATTGGCACAATAGAAGTGGTCCTTTCTACCATAATTGCTAATATAATAGCTAGCTAGCCTTGTAGTAGCCACAAAAACACAGATATTCTTTCATCCATGGTTAAGAGGGCCCTACTTTTTTTCTTTTTTGGGTTTTCGGTAGATTAAATTTTGTGGTTCTTCCTCTCAATTTAGTGCTATCAATTTTGTTGTTTTGATGACTCATCTCAAAACAAATAGTAGTACTGTAATAAAGAGGGGTTTGATTACAATCGAAATCAATTACTGCAATAAGGTTGAACAATCGAAAGGATCACAAATTTATAGAAAAACATCCTATATATCATCAAGATTGTCACAAATTTTAATATCTCCCTGATTTTTTGGGTTTCTTTTTCGCATTGATTAAGGATATATAGTGGAAATTAAACACAGACAAAATATACAAAAAAAGTTTGTAATACACCCTTATTTAATGAGATCAAAAGATAGTCATCATCGTTAATAGAACATTTTTGTGCATATTGAACTAAGAGATGTAAAAATAAAAGAATGCAATATACACTATCAAATATGGAAAGTATTTGGTCAGAAAAAAATGAAATGTGGACTATACAATCTAGACAAATGGAATATAATAATATGAAGAATGAACTATTAGTATTTTATCATAACTCTATGTACTCTTTCCTACATATATATATTAGTAAGATAATGTATTTGGTCATAACTCGTATA
Organism: Scutellaria baicalensis; assembly: GCA_005771605.1. Taxonomy (NCBI): domain Eukaryota; kingdom Viridiplantae; phylum Streptophyta; class Magnoliopsida; order Lamiales; family Lamiaceae; genus Scutellaria; species Scutellaria baicalensis. The sequence goes on from CM016722.1 coordinate 40,921,804, forward strand.
ATGTTTTTTTTTTTTGATCGAATACTTTTCCCTATATATATATATATATATCCTATTTGCATTTAGGAAGACAGAAACAAACCAAAAAACATAAACAGTAGCTAATGTAGAATCAGCAGAATTAAGGAGTAATACGTAATATTATTTCAAACAGATCACATACCATTTTTTAAGGAAAACAAAAAACGCATGTGAAAATTTATTACAACCTTAAACCACATAATAATCGTCTTCTAAATATAAATTAAATTGAAGTGAATATTATTACTTACATTTAACGCAAACAGATCAATTAATAATTGTGTTAGCATTAGAAGTTAACAAGTGTACAGAGTATATAAAAAAAAAAAAAAAGTCATAATTAAGAAACTCCCACATTCATAACTTAAATTCATTGGTATGATTTCTTTAACTTTTAGCATACACATTTACATTTCCATCTTTTCTTTGCTTTTTATAACCCCCCCCCCCCCCCCCCAACCAAACATGACGTTTTAGATCTTTTCTTTTCTCACGATTATGTTCCTCAAATTCAAATTCTTTAATTTACTATATAAATACTAGTAGTACATTCTTAGAAAATTTTATAAACTTAATTAGAACCATATTAGTTTCCAATCCATTATACTTATCATTTAGGATCCAATCTATTTCAAAGAACTGACCTCTCATGCATCAAATTTTCTTTCACATATTTGTTGATAAATTATTCAAGTGGGATAATTAGATTCATATGTTAATTAAGTTACACCTAATATGATAGATGATGGGCATGAAGTTGAAACCTAATTTATCAATGCATTCCACAGCTTCACGTGAGATAACCTAAATTGATGTTTGTTTGGCAAAGTTTTATTTGAGCATGCAATAAGCTTCTAAACTTCTATCAAAGTTCACTTCAGAGCTTTTATTTCATTCATATATATATATATATATATATATTCACTAATTAACATATAAGACGTATTGATACAATAAAATATCATATAAAATGATAAAAGACTTTTTATTTAAATAGTTCGGTCAACATAAATAATTATTTAAGAAGACCATGTTTGTAAATTCTTACTAAATGATAAATGTAAACAAGAATCTGAAGATTATCAAGAGAAATGAGAATTCATCAGAAATATACTATATATATATATATAATATGATGGAGACCTTTAAATTATGAACAAATCACATCATGAATATTTATTGTTTGTTACTTTAAAAATCTAGATTTTTAATATCAATAAGAAAAGGGAAAAATGTTATAAGTGATGAAAAAGTTGATAAATAGATCAATGAGTGAGATAGTGTTTATTTCTTTCATATTGTCGAAAGAAATGGATTCACTGTCTTCTTCCTCTTTTCTTCACAAATTATGGATAGAGCCTCAAAACAGGCACCGCCACACCACCATTCCTCCCTTCCTAAATGTCTCTTCTGTTCAAATTGAAGACCCCCCACTAACCACCACCAGACCGCCGCCTCCGCCGTTCAAGAAAGCAGCCACGCCGCCGCAGCCCACTAGAAAACCGGCGGACCCACCCTCTCTGCCGGCCTCTATATTCAATGCATTCGACAGCTTTATCAACAACTTCGTCGATCCTCCTCTCAGGCCGTCCGTGGACCCAAGGTATGTTCTCTCCGACAACTTTGCTCCGGTGGACGAGCTTCCCCCCACCGAGTGCCAGGTGGTGGAAGGCGCCCTCCCCCCGTCTCTTAACGGCGCCTACATTCGTAACGGCCCCAATCCTCAGTTTCTCCCCCGCGGGCCCTACCACCTCTTCGACGGCGACGGCATGCTCCACGCCATCAGAATCTCCGACGGAAAAGTCACTCTCTGCAGCCGCTATGTTAAGACATACAAGTACAAAGTCGAACGGGAGAGGGGCTTCCCTGTAATTCCTAATGTCTTCTCCGGCTTCAACGGCCTCTCCGCCTCGGCGGCGCGTGGCGCCGTGACCGCCGCTAGGGTTCTTGCCGGCCAGTTCGATCCTTCCAACGGCATTGGCTCGGCGAACACCAGTTTAGCCCTAATTAGTAGACGCCTCTACGCTTTGGGGGAATCAGATCTTCCTTACTCCATTGAAGTGGACTCGAAAGGCGAAATTCACACTCTGGGCCGCCATGATTTCGACGGAAAGCTCGTAATGAGCATGACGGCGCACCCCAAAACCGACGCCCAGACCGGCGAAACCTTCGCCTTCCGCTACGGCCCCGTGCCGCCGTTTCTAACCTTCTTCAGAATCAATGCCAAGGGAGAGAAAGAAGCCGATGTGCCGATTTTCTCCATGACAAGCCCTTCTTTTCTGCACGACTTCGCAATAACCAAAAGGTACGCAATCTTCAATGAAATCCAACTCGGAATGAACCCGATGGAGATGATCTCCGGCGGATCTCCGGTGGGCGCAAACCCCGGAAAAATACCCCGAATCGGAGTCATACCAAGGTACGCGAAGGACGAGTCGGAAATGCGGTGGTTCGAGGTGCCGGGGCTGAACGTAATCCACGCGATCAACGCGTGGGATGAAGACGAGGGTGACACGATAGTGATGGTGGCGCCGAACATACTGTCGGTGGAGCATACCCTGGAACGGATGGATCTGATCCACGCCTCCATCGAGAAGGTCAAAATAGATCTAAAAAATGGCAGAGTATCGCGCCACCCATTATCCACCAGAAATCTCGATTTCGGAGTCATTAACCCTGCCTTTGTCGCCAAAAACAACAGGTACACACACAGTCCACATTCACTGAACACAAATTTTGAAACCTGCTAACGAAATTGTGAATCAGATACGTATACGCAGCAGTGGGAGATCCAATGCCAAAAGTATCAGGGATCGTGAAGCTGGATATGTCGTTATCGGAGGAGGATCGTCGCGATTGCATCGTAGCAAGTCGGATGTTCGGGCCTGGGTGCTTCGCCGGAGAACCGTTCTTTGTGTCGGGGCTGCCGGAGAATGCGAATGCGGAGGAGGACGAGGGTTATGTGGTGAGCTACGTGCATAATGAAAATACAGGGGAGTCCAGGTTCTTGGTTATGAATGCCAGGTCTCCAAATCTTGACATTGTCGCCGCCGTGAGGCTGCCCCGCCGCGTCCCCTACGGATTTCATGGACTCTTCGTCAGAGATAGCGACCTTAACAAGTCACTATTTTACTGAATCCGATTTGTAACCAATGAGTACATAGATATAGATATTATACATAAAAAGAGTAAACATATATATATATATATATATATGTGTGTGTGTGTGTGTGTGATAGACATATATATCCGTACATATTTGAGTGGGTCAATCTGCACTATATATGGTATAGTTACCAAATGTCTACTTTATTATGTTTAGTAAATATTGCTCCTCCAATTTTAATTTAATGCTGTTCTAGAATTTTTAATTAATATAAGTTAAATATATTCATAATTAATCAAGGATCGAATCAAATAATTAAAGTTTAAAAAATGGGTCATATCAAATTCCTTCTTCTTAGAAGGATTGTTAGTAGGATAATTTTTGGAATAAATAAAGTTATATAAGAGCTGATAGAAAACAAGATGTGATCTTAAAAGTGTATTGGGTCTCATGTAAATGTTGTTTTAGAAGGTTAATCTTGTTTCTAACTATTTGTGTTAATTTTTCTATTTTTATACAACTTTATTTTAGAATTATTGCTATCACTGTAATTTGTAAAAATCTGTTTATTGTCTACATGTCAAGTTCTTTTTTTGCTAAAATTTAGACATTTGATTGCAACCTCATTTCTTTTGATCTCTTTCAAAAATTGAATTCCAAATTATTTGTTAGTTAATGATAATTTAATTAAGATATTATGTTCGTTCGTTAATTTTCTACAAAATTATTAACTCACAACACTTGCATGAGATTGAAATGAGTAACAAACTTTATTGTGGCGCCATTCTTAGGGATGCATATATAATGAAGCAAGACTAGGCAAATTTGTAATTTACAAGACTCAAAAATTAACTTACATGAGTATTATTCAATAGTATTCATGTACAATCAAGCAACAAATAAATACATATATATATATATATATATATATCCACACTTAAGAAAATGGTACGTTATAATTTATTGAGTAGAGACATGGGCACAAAGATGCCATGAAAGCCATATGGAACTCTTCTTGGTAGCTTAACTGCAGCAACAATATCAAGAGTGGGAGATTTTGCATCCATCACTAAAAACTTGGATTCTCCACCATTCTCATCGTGTACATATGTTACTAGATATCCATCATCCTCCTCCGCCGCCGGATCATGAGGTTCTTTCGCCACAAAGAAAGGCTCGCCGCCGTAACAGCCAGGCGGATATAGGCGGCTAGCCACCGTGCAGTCGGCGGCGTCCGTCGTTGAAAGCGACAGGTCTATCTTCACCACCCCTCCTATCTTCGGCATTGGCGCGCCCACCGCCGCGTACACGTACCTGCATGTATATATCTCATTAATTTTAAATAACACTAATTACCAAATTAATCACTATGTAATTCAATTTTTAAATTCATTAATAATCATATGTTATTTTCCACCATTTATTAAACAATTTTAGTTTACTTGGGAAGCACCTTTTTTTTTTTTAAACCTCATGGACTTTAACAAATGTGAGGCTCACATTGATTTAAAATATATGTATATAATCTATAGAAGTTCATCAAACACATGCACTATTCCCTTACCCTCATCTTGTTTATAATTTCAATTTCACTTTTTGGAATTTTTTATTTTTTCACATGTTTGTTGTCATGGAGTCTTTTTTCCATTATTGAATTACGGTTAAATTCAATTTTAGTCCATTATATTTAAAAAGCTACTGTCCAATTTTCGTCCACCATGGAAGCTGTTTTCAATTTTAGTCCAATTAAGCCAAAAATCGTTACTATTTGGTCCATTTCTGTCACTATTTCGTCCACCATGTAAGCGATTTTCAATTTCAGTTTCAATTTTAGTCCAATTAAGCCAAAAATGAACCAAATAGTGACGATTTTTGGCTTAATTGGATTAAAATTGAAAACCACTTTCATGGTGGACGGAAATTAGACAATGACTTTTTATATGGACTAAAATTGAATTTTTCCCTATTGAATTATGTGGGTCCATATCAAGTGAACGAGGTGAAGGAAAAATCAATGATTGAAAATGCACAAACAAATACATTATATATATCATGGGAAAATGATAAAATGTCGACGAACAAATTTTGAGATGTCTACCGTTGACATGCCGTGATTTCATCTCATGTTACATGAAATAAAAAGTAAATTAATAGGCATGTTGAATATCTGACACGCCAGCAGTTGGTATATACTAATTTATGAGGTTGGATACATATTAATATATTTGTTATGGATACGGTAGTAGTACTGTATATCAAGTTATTTTTCATTAATTATGAGATTTTTTTCTTTTATTGTCTAACTTAATTATATGGATCGCATGGCATAAATCAATTGGACAAAAAAAATCACATGTTGGCTGTCAAGTACATAAATATAACGGTACTTGGCCAAAAAATATAATTTTGTCAAAATTTGAAAGCACATACCTTTTTTCTTTTTCTGGAAACCAAAACTTGTTCTCGAAATTGTCCAACTTTTAAAAAAGACAGAATTTTATACTTTTCTTAAAGTATAATCAACATGTAGTAGCATGCAAATTAATATTTCATGGTAAAAAAAAAGTTAATTATTCAATTTTTGATCATAAATCTAATATTAATTAGCTCGAACTAAAAAAAATTGTGTGTGCGTGTGTGTATATATATATTGTAAATTTTAAATTTCTATTTCATCACGTGTGAGTTACCTATTTTCCATTATTGAATAACGTGGGATCCATATTAGGTGAATAAAGTTAGAGAAAATCAGTAATTTACAAGATACATTATATATCACTGTAGTTTTTCAAATTATGAGTTTTTCTCTTTTATTTTCTAAACTAATACGGATCACATATTATGTATATATCAAAAAAATGACATATTATCTGTCAAGTACGATAAACATAACGATATTTGGCCGAAAAATATCATTTTGCCAAAATTTGAAGCACGTCCCTTTTTATTTTTTTGGAAAACAAAAAAACATTACTAAGAATTAATTGTCAAGCTGTCAAAAAATAAGAATTTTATACTTTTCCTCAAGTATAATAAACATGTAGCATACAAATTAATTTAGTTGTGGATCAGATTTATTTATTTTCATGAGGATTGAAAGAAAAAGCAAATTACTTATATATTTTCAATGGTTAATCATAAAATTTAATATCTAGCTTGAACTAAATAATATGTATGTATCACTAAGTGTAATTAATAAAACATCATCCTGATTATATGCCCAACTAAATCTTGATAAAACATGATATATATACATATATAAAACAATAGATTTACGTATATAATTAGTAAAATTGAAGAGAATTTAAATAATTAATACTCCATAAAACAAAATGTAGTGAGCTCAAATGGATTGATTGAGACTCAAGTAGAGGAAGCTGTTGATAAGTGCACGCAATGGATTGGAGACAGAATGTATGCATGAAGGCTGAATAAATGATAATTTTCTTAAAATGAGTGTTTGTCTGTACCCCAACACGGGTTTGTGTTAATTGTTTTGAAACGAAGATGTAACACAAAATATAATGAAATATAGGGTGATAAATATATATATAATAGGTGGAAAAAGGAGTACCTGTTTTTCTTGGCAACGTAGGCGGGATTGATGACTGGAAAATCAAGACTGGTTAGAGATAACTTTCGCCTGCTTACACTCTTTGCCTTCAAGTCTATTTCAATCCTTTCCATTGATGATTGAGCCAAATCTATGCGCTCCAACACGTGCTCCACCGGCGCCACGTCAGACCCCACCATCACTATGGTGTCGCCGCCGTCTTCCTCCCATGCATTCGCCGCGTGCATCAAGTTCAACCCCGGCGCCTCCACCCACCGCATTTCCTCCCCATCCTCCGCGTATCGTCCGATGATCCCCAGTCTCGACACTTTCCCCTTATCGATCCTCAATGGCGGCCGTCCTTTTAGGATTTCCATCGGACTGATCACCATCTGCGAATCTGGGAAAATTGCATAGTTTTTGGTGATCGCAAAGTCATGGATCAACGACGGTTGGGATAGCGAATATATCGGCACTTCCTGTTCTTTGATTCCTTCGGAGTTGATTCTGAAATAGGATAGGAATGGTCGCCGGATGCTGTACCGGAAAGCGAAGGCGTCGCCGGTTTCCGCGTCGATTTTGGGGTGCGCCGTCATCGTCATGAACGGTTCGCCGAAGCTTTCATGGCGGCCTAAAGTGATAACGTCACCGTCGGGTGTTAATTTCAGTCTGTAAGGAAGATCGGACTCTTCGAGGGCGAATAATTTCCCGCCGATCAGCGCTAGGCTTGTATTGGCGCCGCCTACGCCGCGGGTGGGATCATAGTGGCCGGAGATATGCCAGAGGAAGGCGAGGGCACAGCGCGCCATTGAGGCGCGGAAGCCATTGAAGGCGGAGAAGACTTTGAGGATGACCGGCGATCCGACATCTCTCTCCAACTGGTACTTATATGTGTGGACAAAGCGGCTGCAGAAGTTGGCTCGGCCGCCGGAGATGGTGAGAGAGTGAAGCATTCCATCGCCGTCGAAGAGATGGTAGGGTCCGCGGGGGATGAATTGAGGGTTAGGGCCGTTGCGAATGTAGGCGCCGGTGAGGGAGGGCGGAAGGGAGCCCTGGACCACCTGACAAGAGGTGGGAGGAAGCTCCTCCACCGGGGCGAAGTTGCCGGAAAGCACGTGGGTGGGGTCGAAGGCGGGGGCCAGTGGAGGATCCAGGAAATCGCATATGAGATTATCCAATGAGTTGAAAATGATGGCAAGAAGAGATTTCTTTCTTCTTCCCTTGATTTCACCATCACTCTTCAATCGGTTCTTGTGTGAAGTTGTGAGGTTGTATGTTAATGGTGTTGTGGAAGAGCCAATGCCTGATGATGAAACTGTATCAACATATTTTTCATCAGTAGTTTTGGCAGATGAGATTGTGAGAGCAAGGACTAATGGAGGTGGTGGTGTGAGAGAGTGATTATGAGCATATTTTTGGAGGAAAGAGGAGCTTGATGATGAAAGGCCTTCCATTTTCTCTTTCAATAGAAGATCTACTGTGCAATGTGGAGTTCTATTTAAAACAATATTTGAATATATATAGGTTCGATGTAATAAGTAAGGCAGGGATTATACTAACTCAATTTGACTTGAGGTTTATATAAAGATTGCGAGTCAAATTTTTGTTTTTATTTTCAATTTTCCCAAGGTGCTCCATTTCTATTAAAACATCATTCATTTTTAATTTATATTTTATTTTTATGTTAATCTTTAGAAAGTTTTAATAGTATATGTAGTTTTCCCCAAAAAAAGAAACACGTGTATGCATTAGTTTTCTTTAATGTTGATATATATATATATATATATATATATAAATGATCTCATCACATTCAAAATATTGTTAGTAACTGGACTGCCTAATTAAATAAAATAGTACCTACCTTGATCACAAACTATGGTAAGGTAAATAGAACCTTCAAGATAGATGTTTGGAATATGTCTAAACATAACCTAAAACTTAGGAAAGCATAACCTAAAATATTTCAAATGAACCACCAACCTTAATAAGTTAATAATATTAAAGTATTAGGAGACATGAGCATTAATTTAGATGAGAGGCCAATAATACTAATAATATAATGAGGCCAATATTCCAGAGTTGAAACGTACAAGTTTCTGTTCATATGATACCACCAAAATTCAATTTGTCCTAATTGATCAATAAATTGACAGGCAGTTCAATTGGGAATTACATCAACTTTGCATTTCTTAATTATTGGGATGTGTTGAAATCATGAAATGAATTTAATTACAATATCATTAATTACATTAATTAAAATATGATCAGAGAATTTGATATCTCCTTTTAATTTTATGACTAGTACTTAATTAATTAAAAAAGTTTAGAGGTGAATATATTTAGTTTTTGAATAAAAAGAAATATGAAATGGAATTTTGTCTTGATCAATTTGAGAATCCAGGCTAATTTGAAGCCTTAAATTGAGAAAAATGGTTAAACTGAGCTCTTTATTAAGAAATTTCATAATTTAAAAATCTAGAATTGAAAACTGATATATAAATTGGATCTTGTTATGAAATTTATCACTTGATTGCTATGGCTTCACTACTTTTTTCCTTTCATATATAATTTCAACTTTAACTGAGTCAAATTATATATAATTTAGTTGTTATTTTTCCTAACATCACACCCCAAAAAAAAAAAAAACAATCAAATAATTTATTCAGGATGTACAAAATTAGAACTAAATTAGTGGCTAGAAAAATGCAAACAAAATATCTTTAAATTGCTTCACTAACTTGTACAAGTCTCTTTATTCGTACAAGTTTCAGGTGGCCATCACTAGTGGTCCTGTGGAGCCTTTAAAAAATAACTAGAGTTTCACCCGCGTGATTCGCGGCTAAACAATTTTTTTAGGTAGTGAATATATACAATATTTGGTTACTAAAAATATATGAATTTAAATAATTATATTTTACATATTTTTTATGTATATTATAATATTAAAAGACATCAAACACTTATATTTATTTACTTTTATAAAATATTACTCCTTGCATTACACATTATGAAGTACATACTTCTAATATAAAATACTTTTGAATTAACTTCTAATTTTATAAAACTTTAAATATATATATTAACTTAAACATTTATATTAAGCACATGAATTTCAAAATGTAGTAATCTTCTTCTATTAAATATATTTTATCACAAAATTCATATTGAAATAAAAAAAGATGTTTTAAAAGAAGACACATGAGTATGTAAATATGAAACTCTAAATTTGTTCCTTTTTATTAATTAACTTCTAAATAAAACTTGGCGTAAAAGGTTTTTCTAGGGTGTTATTCATGTGAAAAAATGACTCATGAAATTCAATAATTATTATTAACGATGAAAGTGCCGATAACCGAAATGACCTGTCTTCTGCCTAAATTTTATCTTTAAAGAAGTGCTTTATTGTGTTGTGATCATATATTATTAATACAATTATCTGTAATGATAATATTACTTTCTAATATAACTTATTTATTGATAAAATGAAACATATGTATATGCTGTAGAAACGTGTAATTTACACTATTTTGAGTTTTATTCACCCATTAGGTAAATCTACACACTACATACATATGTCATAAACACATCGACATATATCCACTCTAACTAGTCAGATCTCCAGTTAATAACATTTTTCATAAAATTTGAGAACATTTACCTGTTTATCAGTTTAACACTCTCCATGTATTACCTTGTTGGACTCTTTTTAAAGTTATAAATGGATTGGTGTGGTCTCTAATGGAATGGGCTCAGTTGGATATTGAGGGCCCAATATAATGTTATATTGGGCTTGGATTGATAGATCATCTCGAGGCTGAAATTGGACCCCGATTTCCAACAATATTTGATCCTAGATGACACCTTTGATAAGCTAATGAATTATACTTTTTTAAGGAGAGGAAGATTCATTTATGAGAAAATGCATGGAAATGCCATCTTTGATATAAAAAATTAAAATTTTACCATTTAATATAACTTTATATAAAAAAATGCCATCCCACATAACTTAATATAACAAACTACCACTTTTTTTTTCCGAATGATTACAACTTTTGATTATTGGGCAATGATTGACATTTCTCATGATTGGATGATTTGATGTATATATTAATTTTATTACCATTTTCGAATAACCAACAAAATCCATGGTTATTCGCGAATTAAAAGTAATTTTCGAATAACCCTGGATTTTGTTGGTTATTCGAAAATTACTTTTAATTTCGAATAACTTATTTTATATTTTCGAATAACCCTAAAAGTTAGAGTTATTCGAACAATAAAAGTAATTTTCGAATAACCCTATATTTTTTGGTTATTCGAATTTTTTTCTTTTTTTTTAATTTATTTATTTTAGATTTATATTTTTCTTTTTTTCCATTGTTTATTTTTGTCCTATTATTATTGTTGGTACAATTTTATTCAAAATTGCAATTTATTTCTGTGGTGACTTTAAATTTACTTTTTACAGTGAAAATGATATTACAAAACTGTTTATTTGACTATTAAACAGTGTATTTTACTTTTCAAAATTAAAATAGTGTTTATTTTAACGTTTATTAACTTTTTCACAATGAAATAGTATTTATTTTTACTTTTTCAGAATGAAATAGTGTTTAATTTACTTTTACAGAATCAAAAACAGTATTTATTTTACTTTTTCAGAATGAAATGAGTTTAGATTCAGAGTAATAATCAACATTCAATCAATATTCACGGGTCTTACATAAAATTTGCATCTATTTAAAGATGTGAATTTTATAAGAGAATTCATTCAACAAACTTCACTCAACTTCACTCTAAGCTTACAATTGAATTTGTGGAAGTAGTTTGGTACATCATCTCCCTTCAACTCTCAACATCTCCCTTCGAACTCTCAAGTAAGTAATAGTATACTCTTAAATTTCAATCTTAATATTTCATAAATTAGTAATTTACATTTAGTTGTATATTAAATAGGATTGTTAACATATTTTCCACGTGTTAAAAAGTATTTTGGAATATCTTAACATATATATTATTATTCGATATAATATTGTTTAAGTTAGATATATTATTGTTTAAGTTCAAATAAGTTAGAAGAAATGAATAAATATTGTTTAAGTTAGAAGAAATAGGGAATAAATTATTGGTTATTTGAATATTAGGAAAAAAAAACGAATAATGAGTAATTAACAAGTAATTTTCGAATAATGAGTAATTTACTTGTTGTAATATTAGAAATAATTTTCGAATAATGAGTGATTAAAGTAATTTTCCAACAAGTAATTTTGTAATAAATTATTCGAATATTAGAAATAATTTTCGAATAACAAGTAATATTAGAAATAAATTTGTAATAAATTATTCGAAGATTACAAAATAATTTTCGAATAACCCTATTTTTTAGGGGTTATTCGAAAATTATTTTGTAATCTTCGAATAACCCTATAAAAATTGGGTTATTCGAATAACCCTAAATATTTTGGGTTGTAATTTTCGAATAATCGAATAACCCTAATTTTAAGGGTTATTCGAAAATTACAGAAAAATTTCGAATAACCCTGAAAAAAAAGGGTTATTCGTAATATTATAAATATTAGAATTAATTATTCGAATATTAGAAATAATTTTCGAACAACAAGTAATATTAGGTATGGCCTCAGGTCTGTCCGAGCTGGTCGTGGGCTCACTGGGAGCGGGTGTACGCACGTATGTCCTTGGTTGACTAGCAGCTGTGAAAACAGAGCTGTAGTATGCCCTCATCTCATCTCTGAGCATACCGGGAATCAACCCCTCCAAGCGTTGTGACTCACTATCAAACCTCTCGGTGACCTGCTGCACAATCTCATGCTGCAATGTGTCAAACCGACGATCGAACCTATCAGTCAACTCGTCCATTCTACCGCCTAATGTGTCGCATCGACGATCGAACCTGTCAGTCATCTCGTCCATTCTACCACCCATCCATGTTGTCAACCGCGTGAATAGGGCGTCAAACTCTCCAGTAGGGTGGTTGTGAGCAAACGGTTGGGCACGATCACCTTCTATCTGGTCAACTGGCTCGTCACGAATCACCGGTCGTGCCCGACCACCGCCCCTCGGTCAACGAGATGTTCGTACAGCCTGTCGACTCGATGTACCAACTGTTTCATGAGTTGTCGTAGGTGCAGCGACATTGGTCGCAGGTGGACGGCCACACCGCGTCCCGACATACTGGACCCCCGTGAAAACGTCGTCCTCGATATCCCTCCAGTACGGCTGCAAGGTCTCTTCATTTTCGGGTTCCAGCCGTTGAATACACTGAATACCCTGTTGAGTTTATTTCACAAACAAATCACATACCCCTGATCTATATTGACGGAAAATATTAAAATTAAAAGTAAAATACCTGGCCACTAAGAACATGCATAACATCGACCTCACAAGAGACCACTTCATACAGCGAGGTATCTGTATTGGGCTGTTCAATCTACGCCCGGCAAATGACGACGATATGGGGATCGCTTCAAAAGCCCATAGCTGGGGAGGAAAATACATAATTTTATGAGTCAACAACATTAATAATAAATCAACAGAAGTAATAACTGAATACACATACCAGCAGGACTACTGAGAACCCGTAGAAGTGGTAAGAAGGGACATTGGACCCGGGCGGCACTTCCTTCGGTATTCTATCAAAGTATCGTAGCAAGTTGAGGAAGCTTATCTTCCCCCATGGAAAGCTCTCCCAAAGCTCCTCCTGCTCGACCAAGTCCCAGACCCATAAGTCGACACGTGTCTTCCCAGGCTCTAATCCCAATAGAATACAGTACACAATCAAGATCTTCGCGATCTTGATCGTATCCTGTGGGCTGTCTTGAAACTCTCCAGATAAGAATCGATCTAGGAGCTCTGAAACGAACACACGACGGTTGTTTGAGTCTGCGTGAACTCTGTAGTATACTGCACCGTGGGCGGGAGTGTGATCCCCTGATAGGTCAAAAGGCGAATCACCAAACTTCAAACCGGTAATCAATGCAAACTCCTGCCTCCCGAACCGACAAATGGTGTGGTCCTCCCCTATCGCAAACCATCTCTCGTCCAGAGGGATTCGTGTCCCACACACCTGACGAGAGATGAGGACGTGCAAAAAGGACTTACAAGACTCTGCGTCCGTCTTCCATTGCAAAAAATGGCCGAACGAGCATCTCCAGAACTGACGGACACAGTCCATGCCTATCCGTCGCAATTGTGTCCTGATCTCAGCAAGTAGACTAAGACGGACATATCCGCAAATATATGCCATACGATGCTGATAACCCTCTCGTGCCCAGTCCAACTACACATATAAAAATATGAATTATTAAATAAAAATAAATGACACAAATAATTACAATAATAAATTATGAATTATAATTACAAGTATTTTGAATTATTTAAATATATTTTTTAATTACATGCAACCCGGGTCGAGTGCCATACAACCCGACCGGGCCGTGTGAAGGGTTACAAAGTCGAAGGTGTGACCCGGGTCGGGTAACCTGCAACCCGCCCGGGTCGTATGAATTTATCTTAATTATGTTCATAAATTTCGAAAAACCCTAAGTTTTTAGGGTTATTCGAAATTTCTTAAATTTCGAATAACACTAAAAATTTAGGGTTATTCGAAATTTATCTTAATTACGAAGATAATTTTCGAATAACCCTAAATTTTTAGGGTTATTCGAAATTAATAAGAAGATAATTTTCGAATAACCCTAAAAATTTAGGGTTATTCGAAATTTATCTTAATTACGAAGATAATTTTCGAATAACCCTAAATTTTTAGGGTTATTCGAAATTAATAAGAAGATAATTTTCGAATAACCCTAAAAATTTAGGGTTATTCGAAATTTATCTTAATTACGAAGATAATTTTCGAATAACCCTAAATTTTTAGGGTTATTCGAAATTAATAAGAAGATAATTTTCGAATAACCCTAAAAATTTAGGGTTATTCGAAATTTATCTTCATTCTAAAGAATTTTCGAAAATTATCTTAATTATGAAGATAATTTTCGAATAACCCTACAAAATTAGGGTTATTCGAAATTTATCTTCAGAATTTTCGAATAACCCTAATTTGTAGGGTTATTCGAAAATTATCTTCATAATTAAGATAATTTTCGAATAACCCTAAATTTTTAGGGTTATTCGAAATTTATGAAGATAAATTTCGAATAACCTAAATTTTTAGGGTTATTCGAAAATTATCTATTATGAAGATAATTTTCGAAATGAAGATATATTTCGAATAACACTCATTTTTAGGGTTATTCGAAATTTATCTTCTTAAATTTCGAATAACCCTAAAAATGAGGGTTATTCGAAATTTATCTTACTTATGAAGATAAATTTCGGATAACCCTATATTATTAGGGTTATTCGAAATTTATATTAACTATTAAGATAAATTTCGAATAACCCTAATTTTTAGGGTTATTCGAAATTTATAAGATATATTATTCGAAATTTATCTTAATTATGAAAATAAGTTTATTCTAACAATCACTAATTTTTGAATAACTCGAAAATTTTATCTTCCCCTCAACCCATATTTTAACTACATTTCAACTAAAACAATAATACATGCTAACAACCGAAAGTAAAAACAATAATACATGCTATGCTTAATCTAAATAAACAAACACACTAATACATGCTTCAATCTAAAAAACCAAGAACACTAATACATGCTTAATCTATTAAACAAAAACACTAATACATGCTTAATCTAAAAAAACAAGTAGAAATTAACTAACAAGTAGAAATTAACTAACTTGATCTTCCATTGTTGGTTTGAAATTTGATTCTCGAACTTTCTTTCTTCCTCCGAACAATCTTGTCCGAACAAATCTTCCACTCCGAACAATCTCGTTCGAACAAATCTTCTAAAATCACTGTAATTTGTAAAAAAATTCCACTAACAAATCGTAAATTTTATGGCTATTTCGAAATTTTTTTTGAAGATATGTATGAATGTTTGAGTGAAAGGTTGAAGGAGGTGAAATGGGGTGAAATTAATGGGGGTGGGTGAATTAATGGGGGTGGGTGGTAGTTTTTACATTCATTATTCATTGCACAATTGTCTAGTAAATAAAGTAGTCAAAGATTCCTGCTAAAACCTGCAAAATTTGATAAATTGGATTCCTGCAAAAAAATCAGTAAAAATCTGCAAATTTGTTGCAGTAAAATGTCAGATTTGTGGTATTTTGTAACAATAAGTTATAAGTGATGGTATTATCCATATTATGTTATATTATGTTGTAAAATTTATATCCATTATAGGGAATGTGGTAATTTATGCTGCGAACTCTTCATTTATTCACTTGTCTTTGGAAGCAATCAAGGGAAAGAAATCTAACTCTCTCTCTCTCTCTCTCTCTATTACTACAGGCTTCATCAGACCATCATAACACCAAATCCTATCCAGGCAGGCTAGGACATGAGGAGATTTTGATTGAGCATCACTCACACTGATTGGTCAAGTAAAAACAATGTCATTAGCTGAAAACTATATGAGAAATGTATGAGATTTATAATTTGTATAGACCTGGTAAATTGGTAGACTATGGGATTTATTTTACCTAAATTAGAATGCACTTTAACCAAGTGTTTATAGCTGCCAGAGCTCTTCAGTTACAAATGGCATGCCTGCAGAAGCAAAATGTAATGTTTTGAGGAGAGCCATTTATAAATAATTTTGAAGATTAGATTGTATCACGTTTTGATCATGTTCTTTTTCGTTTCCCACGTGACCCAATGTTTTGATATTTCTTTTTAGCTTGATATACAACAGCTTTAATAACGTCTATTTCCCACCTCACCATTTCCAAACTATGTAATCTAGAGTTACCATATTTGGAATAAAATCTGATCTCCACCAAAATCTTTTATGTATCATGCATTCCTCCCACCTCCACCTTTATATTTTTATCGTCAAGTTATAATTCAATAATTAATTACATATGATTTACTTTGATGAAATATATTTATATTAATCTGAATAACATATTTACATACAACTATTATAAATTCCTTGACATGTTATGAGGATCCGTTTTTATTTTTTTATCTCTTTGTTCACTAGTAAAACTAGCTAGTGTTTTTAAGCAAGAAATTCACTTATGCTTTCTTATCATCTTTTTAATATAAACTGGGTATGTAATACATGAGATTTTATAAAAGTAAAAAAATTAAAATTGGTGAAATATGAAAATTTTAGATATGATAGGGATAAGATGAGATGAATGGTTATGCCATGAGGAGGATGATGTGAAGATTAGGCATTCTAACCAACAACGATTAGGCATTCATTTCATGCACCAAACTCCCATCATCATCCTCCGACTCAAAACATTTGCTGGAATGACATTTATTTTACCTTCATTTTTTACTTTTGTATAGTGAGTGTATATAGTACTAAAATTGGGTCCAAGAGAAGAAAAACTGAAAATTGAATTAAATTATACCTACTTATTCTTTTTGGATATAAAAGCCGGGTTGATGACTCCGAGATCCAAGTTGCTGGCGGATACCAGAGATCAATTTTCACCATCTCTAGCAGCGCGTGTACCAGATCCATCCCTTTCAATGTGTGCTCCACCGGCAATTGATCACAATCCTATGTCTTCTTCTTCATCCCATGCGTTGATCGGGTGAAGATGATGGCTTGAGGGGAGGATCGACGAAGTTGTTGATTATGTTGTCGAATGCTTTCACGGTGGTTTTGTTGCATGGTGCGGCGGTGGCAGGGTTGCTCTATAAGACCGCCGCATCGTGGTGGTTTTCCTCCTGTCTTCATTCTTGTTTTTCTTTTGAAGGTCCGTTGATAATTTGGGAAGGAAAGATGAAGAAAGTGAATCCATTAATTAATAATTAGTGTAAAGGTGATGTTGGAGAATGAATGTGTTCTCTGGATTGAATCTGGAAATGTGTATGATTAATCTGCAATTGCATCACTATCTTATGATAGAATCTTTGTATTGAAGGTACACTCTCTGAAATGGCAGCTATCCATTTCATTTTTTAAGCTTCTTTGACTCACATGGATCCACCAAAACAACTGTTTTCTTCAATCAAGTTAAAAATAAATGTACTTGAATAATGTGCTTAGGTAAGAGCTTCAGAATGGGAGAGAGCGGAAGCAAGTTAATTGAGTTAATATATACTGTATTGTGAAGATGGTATCCATCAAAAATAAGAAAGAAATGAAGGTCTAAGAGGCAGTATAAATTAATCCATGATCTTTGGGGATGATCCTGAGAGAATGTGTCCTAACTGGTACGAGATCTTGTTCATGGATGAATCCCGATTGACGAATGCTTCTGTCGACCGAGTTGCAACGGGTGAAATCCCCTGTTTTTCTCTATGGGATGCCCAAGTCACCAAATAAAGCCCTGCTATTATCAGAAATCCTCCAAGAATACTGTTTCAAAGTAACCACAAAACATATGAGCATTTCCGTGGTACTTCGAAAGAAGAAGGAAGTAATGATGACGATGCAAAACACGCTTCAAGGAAAAAGGTGATAACAGCATGTACGAGATATGACCTTCCCAAATAAATAGGGCTTCCAAGAAAAACTCTTGATAAGAAAGCAGATGCAGCAGGTTGAAGGGGATTGTACAGAGCAACCAAAGATGGGCCAAGGATTTTATTTGACCATGTCAAAAGCCCATAGTTCAGAGCAGATGCTACAACTCCCTACAAAAGAAATACAAGTAGCAGATGTTTTTAGAGACTTGAAGGATATCCTTTCAGCATATCTACAACATAAGTATCTCAACTTAAACCATGATGGGGACTAGAATCAGTCACTCTTTCCCTTTAAATTTCTGGTCATGATGTTATAACATAGGGTGACACTAGTATAGCAATTCATGAAATGAGAACATTTACATCAATATTGAACCATAGTCAAGTCTCATGCAGCAGCTAAGCCTCCTTCAACAGAAACTATGTGCATGGTATATGATGTATATCATGTGATTCTAATACTTCTACTCCAGAAACAGGTATAAAAGAGAGCCAAAACCTGAAAACTTACAGCATAAAATACAGCTAAAGCCTCAGACTGAGTGAGATTCCAGTCTGTTGCTTCATTTGTCATAAAAAATGCAGTTACTACCATAAACAGTGCACCAAAAAAGTAGGAATATGCTGTCACTGATATACTTGCAGGGTACTTGGCCAAAAGTGGAGCCTGCACAGAAATACAAATGAAAATCCATAAACATTTCTCATCCATACAGATCTACAGTACGAGATGCAGGAGCAGGCAGATCTAACAAGAAAGACAAAGGATTTGCCCAAAATTGGGTTCCAGAGATACAAGCATTCGAAGCATAAAAATACAAAGTGCAGGAAAGGTTCTGAAATGTTGTAAACAGCATGAAAGGTCTGATGTGTATAGAACTCCTTGATGAACATACGAGTGAAAGAATTTTAAAATATCTCAAAACCTCCAAAAAGATATACTCATGCTGCCGTAGTTTCAACATACTGAGAAACTGAGATATTTAGATAGATTGATGGAGGAAAAACATTCATTACATTCAACATTCAATAGGAGTAGATTCAGAAAAAGTATCAAACATATATATAGATAGAATGGTGTCTATTACCTGAATGGCCAAATAAGTAGCCATGCACATGCAGTTCCCAATCAAGCATAAAACTCCAATGTGCCAATTATCAAACCCCAAATCAAGAAAACTAGACAATAACCAACCAGCTGGCTCTGGCTGACCCTTGGCACTTATTTCATTGCGTGCTGCAAAATCTAAATCCTTGTGCCCAAACACAACTGGACCACGGAACATAGCCATTAGAATGGCACCAGAAACACAAACAAGAGTACCTCCTAACTTTGCTTGACCTTCAGTCTTTTGTAAATTAACAGTTTCTGTACTGAACATAGGACAACTAGATGTTAACATGAAAGTACCACCATTTTAGTTTCATGAGTAAGAGGATATATCCATATGTGATTCACATGCATGTAAGGCACTAGAGACCAAGCAAGCACATACAGAGTCTCACAAGTCAGGCATGTGTGTAGTTTCTCTTTTCCATTGCTTTTACTTGTGTGTGTGTGTGTGTGTGTGTGTGTGTGTGTGTGAGAGAGAGAGAGAGAGAGAGAGAGAGAGAGCATAGACTGACCCCATCATTACAGCCAATATGAACGTAAAGACTGGAATAGCGGGCTGTATGGCTGCAGCATAAGTTGGATTTGTGTAGCCAAGACCAATAAGAAACAAAAGTTGGTTCCCAAAAATACTAATCCAACAGCAAAATGAAAAACAAGGAAAATAAGAAAATGGTTAGTATTTTCAGTAAGCAGAACAAAAGGCCAGGTTAGAGGAAACTGGAGATATTCCACTCACCCAGTTAAACCAAGAAAGAAGAAGGCTATTACAAAGCGTCTATTTAGTGGCAATCTTAGCCTTCTGCAGAACAAGAAATATAACATTAGTAATTGCTGTGATATAGGTATACAACAAGAGTGAAGCAGATAGAAAAGCAAATAAAGTGACTCAAAAAGCAGTTACGAACGAACATCTAATGATTTCACTAATTTAAGACATTACTTGATACACATATTTTACCTATAGCCAAAATCGGAGTAGATATATTGACTGCATAAAAGAGTTCACTCTTTTAAACATGCAATCTTTTGCTTAGTAGATAGGTTGCAAACTGAAACAACTGACTACTGAAATTTGAACTATAAAACTGCAAATTCAGTGGTATACTGCTTTCTACAGGCGCATGGACTTGGGTAGAGAAAGGAAAACCTTCCTATTACTCTGTTCTATTATATTTGCTGACATTTCAAGTACGCGACATACAAGTATGACTCCAGAACGAAGATACCATCAGCTTGGTTATAATCCATACATGTCCAGCAGGGCATGGGTACAATCCAGTAACTATTCCTCAGAGCTAGAGTGTTCCAACCAAGAAACCCCTTTCAAAATGTTTGACACAGATAGAGGTCATCTAGAACTTAAGTGACAAAAAAATATCTTTTTGGCACATGTTTCTCAATATTATCAAATTTCCTCCTAAAGTTTCTCAATATTATCAAGTATTTAACTGCTTCAAATTGGATTTATTTGCCTACAATACATGCCACAAATTCCTTTTAAATTACTTAAATTGATTATTTGCAGCTTAGAAAACCTAGTATCTAGTAAACTGTTCAAGAATCACTAAAATTGAGACAATGTATATGCATTGCCATCTAATCCCAACAACTAAAATCATCTTATATCAAACTCATCATCAATAAACAGAGGTGGAGCCTCCTTATGGGGTGGAGTAGCTGTAGCATCCCAACTTTTTTAGAATCTGAATTATCCACTTATATATAATATGAGATATTAATGTTTTGTAGATTCCACAACTCCCCCAGCCAAAAAAAAAACCCAAATAGCATAACAAGCTGCAAACTTTATCACCCATTTTCACATCTGGCCTCAACAGTACTTAAAAAATAATCATTCATCCACAAAATCAATGAACACAAAACTGTGTAACTCTTCCAGTTCAACCAATGAGCAAGCAATGGCTCAATCCTCAGACCTCTCTTATTCAATTCCAACGGCACCTTACCGTTGAAAGTAAGAGAACAAATTGGAGAAAGCAAAAACCTAGAAATCTAGAGCACAAAGTCAAGCAAAATCGCAAAACAAAGGGAAAAATCAGGATGACAGAGAAAGCAGGAGAGAAAGACTGACTTCTCACGAACGTAAGCAACAGGGGCGAGAATGGAGAGAGCAAGAAGATCTCTACAAACGCAGAAAACAAGCTGATTGACACCGACGTTGAGGGCGACTTTGGTGATGACGTGGTAGCCGCCGTTGAAGAGCTGCACCACCGCCATGGCCATGTGGGCCCTGCCGACATCGCCGGCATTAGCGGTGGCGGACGCAATTGCTGCCGCCATCCCCTTCATAAGAACAGAAATATCATTCCAAAAGCCCTCCAAAGGGGATATAGATATAGATATACTATATAATAATAAATATGGAAGATGTGGGTATATGGAGAGAGAGAGAGAGAGAGAGAGAGAGAGAGAGAGCGTGAATAAGGAAGGTGGCAAAAGGGAAAACTTGATGTTTTTGGTGAATATGGAGACGTTGGTGTTGTGATTTCCCAGGAACTGAGCAAATGGAATCTCACTTTTCACTTTACTGTACTAGTAGTACTTTTTTCACTTCTTTTTTCTATATAGATATTCACCAAAATATACAACCTTTTTTTTTTTTTATGTCTTTTACCATTATCAGAAGATATTTAATGCTTGAAGCGAACAATAATAAGTTTGAAATCAAAAGTTGAAACGAAATTCCTTCTAAAATAGAAAATTTTGAAACGGAATAGAAGATCGCTTCCACTGGAAACTTACTTCAGTGCAAAAATTGGTTCATCATTTTAACACCACCCAAAAAGTGGTGGAAAATAACAAATATCTTAATTATATTTTTGTATGTTCAATCCATTCAAGACTTCATAATAGCATACCTTTTCTGTATAATAATATTTAGGTACATAAGCACACAAAATTGTGAATGACCATCGGTCATCACAACTAGTAAACTCCATTCAAGATTTGAAATTAAGTAACAAAACAAAACTATGTATACAAATCTTAAAAGGGAAAAAAATACATCAAAAAAGAACATACTGAAAGGAATCAGTAGGTGTTGAGCAGAGCATCAAATACCCAAAATGGTTCTTATTTGATCAGGAGGATGTCTAGCCAGGGAGCGAGGATCGGGGTAACCATTTTTGGGATCCATAATTCCTTTGTAAATGACTTCATATGCTTCAGCAAGAGACCTAGCCAACTCTGTGCAAGCTTCTGATCGCAGACTCGGCACCTGCATTTGCTCGAACTCTGGTAGAGAGCTCTCACTTCCCAAAATAAGCCCAAAGAAAGCCTTTAGACTCTCTGACAGAGCAGCAGGAGCCATATCTTCCGTCTCGGCCAGTGGTGTCCATGAGTCGGAATCGCCAGCAATATCATTCAAAGAATCATAGAAATGAGACATCTTGTTTGACAACCCACACTTCCGTAAAATTGAATCAACTTCTTTTTCAACAAGACCGTGAATGTGGCTCTCTATCATTGCTCCGAGTTTCTTCACATATTCAGAAGCTACGGTGTGTCTAAGCAATGGTTGCCGGATGGCACATAAACAGTTTATCAGAAATATTCGAGATGGTGTTTCACGGGTCTGCATGGAACAAATATGTGTCAATGATGTTAGAGGTGCAGAGACGCATTTTGCATTCTACAAAGAAGAGTACCATATCAGCTTTTTGTTCAAGAGAAGGTTGTGATTTTCAGAAAGCCACCAAGTGCAGAAACAACAACCAGTAGGGTGTTAAGACTTTGGGAGGATAAAATTGTATTCATTAAACCACCATTTAACATGCAGGAACAGTGGGATGGATAAATACTCTTTAGTTATACAATTTCATACAAAAATTCATTATTTATCCACCACAGGTTGGTTAAGTTACCAAATTAATAAATAAAAAATTAGCTTACAACTATCAAATTCTCAGAAATGCATTCTCATTCTACTAATAACCAAAATAACAAATCAAAGAAATTATTCTTTTCAAGAAGTTGACAAAACATACTAGTGGATTATCATCAATTGATAAAAATATAAAGCCACTCAAAAGTTTGAAAGAAGAAATATGTACCTGAGATGAAAAGGCCAAACTGCTATTATCCAAAATAGCATCTATAGATGATCTGCGGGGTTGAGCTGGGTCAGAATTAGCTCTACTTCTTCTTGATGACTGAATTACCCCCTTGGACTTGTGTGCCTCTGCTGCTTGTTCACACATCTGAACCAAAAGAACATGATAACAAAATGGCAGTTAGTTAAAATCAAGCAGATTTAACTGAGGGTCCGTTATTGACTACAATATCAACAAACTGGAAAAGACAATCTAGAACAAATAATTAAAAATAGTCGAATTAATTTGATATAAACTTGTAAAGTTCTAAAATTGTTCCATTTCCACTTCATAATTAGGGGAAGTCGATAGCCAGCAAGATATGTCCATGATAGAGAAACACACCTGTATAATAGGATCTAGCAAAGCAGATATGAAAGGTTCAAATGCAGGCTGCTCGCCTGATATGGAAACCATCATACTGTCATATGTTTCAATTATTTCAAGCAGCAGAGAGACTCCTTCCCTTAGTGCCTGAGGTGGAGAAAGATCAACAGGAACTAGTGGAGGATATCGTAAAAGCTTTTCTCCTCGAGCTTTTAGTATGTCAAAAAAGGTCTTTTGAGAAGCATCCTTGAGAGCCCAAAGTGTATTAGACAGAGCTGTTTCCTTCCCTAGCAGATCTGATATCTGTAGAGCACAATTTGAGTTAAATGAAACAGAAAACAATAAAGAAAATGTGCACAAATTTTTTTATGTTTGAAGCGTGTTAACTCACAGTGTGGCTGTAAAACTCCAGAGTATTACTAAGCTTATAAGAAATTATAACGTTAGGCTGAGACTGCAAGACTTGTTCAACTCTCACTTTAAATGGCCGACAAACTCCCTCAAAGATCCTGTCTAGGACAAATGTCAAGTCAGTGTCTATCTTTCCAGCATCACTTTCTGAGATTTTGGAGAATCTTTGAGCAATTGATCCAGTGTCATCAGCCGAATCAGGATCAAGCAGTGCA
The DNA here is from genome assembly GCA_005771605.1 of Scutellaria baicalensis. Taxonomy (NCBI): domain Eukaryota; kingdom Viridiplantae; phylum Streptophyta; class Magnoliopsida; order Lamiales; family Lamiaceae; genus Scutellaria; species Scutellaria baicalensis. The sequence continues at coordinate 40,946,198 of CM016722.1, forward strand.
AGAACAAGTTCTCTTTCAGACGCCAAGGCCTGTCCATATAGCCCAGAAATTAAAATCATAAAGAGAAAAAAAAAAAAAAAAGTTAAAATGGAAATCACAATGTTACGCAAGGGAAATGTAAAAAGAACACAAGGAATACCTGATGCAGCCATCCCAGCATGTCACCTACATATCTTAAAGGGTCATGAGCATGCACCTCAATTGGCCTAGGTAGTCCACCAGGTCCTCCACGAGTGAGGGCACTAATAAATCTTCTGAACAGAGCATTATGTCTCATGTTTGCTACCTATACATTTTAAAAACAATGTAAAAACAAAGTGTACAAAATGAATCAGTAATGGGTTTCTGTAAATTGTGGATTTTATGCATGATTACCTCTTCAGCACAGTACTTGAAAAGGACTGGTCTTGCTTTGAGGCACCGCACAGCTGTTTTTAGGAGCTCACTAACTTCAGGATTGTCAACATCCCCAAGTCTCCTACACTCGGCTTGGACCCACCTAGATTGGAGAAAAGGTCACGTGTTCAGGACTTTCGTATTATAATAAATTCATGCAGGCATTGCTTCTTTTAAACTCTAGATAACAGATATAAAACACAGATAGGCTTAAAAATAAACTAAAACAAAGAGACAGCAAGGTAGACATTTGTGCCAAAACCAATGCCAAATTAAACAATCAAGAAAACCTAGCAGTATAATCTTATTAACAGCAGTTTAGGATAGATAACACAACCTTTTCTAACCTCTGTGGCTCTACCCAAAGGATGATATAGAATTGATGACGCTCACACTGAAGATACCACAAGAATACTAAAAGCTTTCAAAAATGCTTGGAATTTACCTTCTTTCCATAATATTCCACAGCAGGAAGACTCCAACATATGTTAAGACAAAATTTATCCACTAAGAATATTGTATCTCAGCTGTGATGCATGTCAGTACATTCTAGTGTGCACCCAACATAGATAAATATGCTTGTCATTTTACTCAGGCAAACCATTAACTGATATGCACAAATACCTGCATAGTCGTTCATAGGCTCCTTCTTGGTAGACAGCCATCATATCCATAAGCTCCAAACCGGCTCGCTGCAAAGAGTCTTCAAATGAATTCCGAATTATAAGAAATTAATTTATTCAGAATGCAAATAAAATGTCTCCAAGAAGACTGCAGGAATTGTCTTCATCAGCAAATAAAATGAGAAATCCTTTCATTTTTGGCATGTCCTATATACATACATTTCAAAAGGATAAAGAAGAAAAGGAAGTCCAAGGATACTCCTCGACACTAACAAAGATACCATACATTTCTCGCATTTGCGGTTTAAGGAAATGTAGACATATTTGTGCAAGTGATTTGTCCATATGAGAGAGGGCAAGAAAGCATGAGAGAAATAATGGACAGAAAGGTAATGATGATGAACCTGGTGGTGTGTCCGCAACAACACTTTGCAGTTCGCATGGATTTCATGAACATGAGCAAGTGCCTTGAAAAAGTTTTCACTCAGGTCCTCCTCCCGTAACGCATTTATCTAGAGAAAGGAACAGTGACAGAGCAAATTGAGATGGGTAAGCAAGTCAGAAATGCACTTAGAATAATCACGGCTGGAACAAGGACAGTATCTGCCGATACCTCATCACTGGAGAGCTGATAATCACGAAGGAAACATGATGCTATTTCTTGCTTCTGTGTGGTGTTTTCAAGTTCCTGTTTAAGCCTCTCTGTGGTACTGATTATATCACCAGTGGTAGCATTACAATTGCTTAAAGCTTTAGAAATCCTAGAGTGAGAAAAAGATAAGGTCAAACAACCGTAGGGAACTCATTCAAATTTTCACAGAAATAACATAAATCTTTTGAAACTTCTCCCGAGAGGGGTGTGAAGTAATCCAAAGTCAAACATCGGTAATAAGGTCCACATTGGAAATAGAATTCCAAAATTATGAATATGGTGAAATGAAAGAAGAAAATCCACAGTGCCCGTAGATAAATTAGCATGTCTCGAGCATAAGCTACACCAATATATTCAATCACTTATGAACCTCACCTCCACCAACAAAAGTGCCAACCCATAACACATGGACTTGCAAATTTTCTAATTTGGTATTAACATCTCAAAATCTGACAGTTAAGGAGCATAGGCATACATATATTAAAAATAAAAATGAAACTATTGTGCATGATAAGATAAAACTTTGTCAATTGTATACACTTATCTTACTGTGAAATCATTCATCGAAAAAATGGGAAAACACAAAGAAACAAGTGCCTGAGGAAAAACAGGAGAGAATTCATACTTATCACAACATTCAGCCAAGGCATGGACCTCTTCCTCAACGCAATCCAAGGCCTAAAAAAACCCAATCAGAAACACTATAAATATTTTTCAACCCAAAACAAAGTGGGAAAAGCACAGATAGCTCATACACTCAATAATCACTTACAAACATAATAGCACCTGTCAACGATTAAGCTACAAACAGTGGATAGTATCTACTCACTAGGAACAGAGCAATTAGTGTCAATGTAGCTTGATCAGAATTTCAACCATAGTGCAACCATAAAATGATTATGGCATATCAGAGTTAAGTAATTTATGCAATAGGTGTAAACATATAACAAATGTTACAATAATTATATAAACATAGACCAATACTTGGACCAGTCCTCCTGACCAAGACATTTAAGCATTATCGATCAAAAAAAGCTTGATGCATAAAAATAGAGTTAGTACCTGCATATAGGAACATATTTATCTCAGCATTCTAGCGATACCAGGCCCCACCACATTTTCTTAAAGAATAAGGCCAAACTAAATTACTCTTTAAGATTTCTTTATCAGTTTTCTCCTGGAAATATTTGTTTTTATTCTTCTCAATATTTTATATTCATACAATTCTTCTGATATCTGCCAAACAACCACCCTAATGAAATTTCTTAAAGCTTTCGGAGGCAATGCATAGAAATTGTGTTATGCTATGCGGAAGACTAATAACCTTTGGAAATCAAAGGAGATATTTGTTAGTGTTAGCAATGGAGAATGGACATTGTCGTCTTCTTGCCATTTTACCATACTCAAGTTTTTCATTATCGCTAAACCTTAATGGTACTAAATTTCGAGATATGTGTTAAATAATCTCAAAGTAGTATAGTAACAAAACTTTAAACACTTCATCAGTGATTATGAGATCTCTACCATCACAAATTACGAAGTTAAAGACAAAATTAAGTCATTTAAGATAGCAAACATGAAGAGTTTCAAATTGTGAAATTTAGAGCATTACATTTGGTAAATGATCGCATCTTTTTGAATATAAGCATGATCATGTAAACATTGTTCAATTATCAACGAGAAAGAATGTCCATAGTTCATATACTGATAAGCAAATGAACATTGATCAAATATCAAATAACACCAATATATGTTAATGTGAGTAATTTGGTTCACATTTGCATCACTACAAAAACAAGGTACAAACAACAATGCACGTACTACAATAGCAGATCGTAAAAGCCCAACGCTCAGAACCACAGTTATGATCGAAGCTTTAACCAGATGAAAATACAGAATTACCGAATTAAATAGCAACTACAAGTTATACAGCACGCTTTAGCAGATGTACCTGTTGGGCGGAGGCGGAGGCGGCCAAGAACTCCTCGTTGATGGAGAGGGAGCGCTTCTCGATTGTGGATCGGAGATTCCGGCGAGCATGAGGGGTATTTTCGGAATAAAAACTGGAGAGAGTGTTGAGTGAGGCAAGCAGATCCGGAGTATCGGTGCGAGTCTCCAATACCTTCTTCAACTTCCGTGACAGCCCCGGCGCCAAGGCGGTGGCAGTCCCCATTCTTTCTCTCTCTAGAACCCCGGTAACCTATAGATACATCAAAGGTATATCTATACTAATTGGACTTGAATACTCCACAGTCCAAATCCTTTTCTCTTCTTTGCCTTGTGATTTAAGATCTGTTGGAAGCTCTGGGTTTCAACGATAACTAACGGAGACTGATGGGTAAATTGGAATAAATGTACAATCTTCCAAGCACAACGTATTACTGTGGTTCGTTACTTTGGTTGTGGGCCCAAACTGTGGGCTACCTGGAGCCCAACTAAAAAGAAATTTAGCCTTTATGGCCCAATTGCTTCATCTTGGCCCATTGAATAGTCAATGAATCAGATTCTAAGTCCACTTTCAAGAATCCAAAGAACTGGCCCAGATTGGATCCATAATTATTTAGGAAAATCAAATTGACACGATCAAACCACAAAAAAAATATTCATGGAGTCTAAATTAGTCCGAAATTATCACGTGGGTGGAGAAGCATTCTTGCTAAATTGAGTAGAATTATAGTGGTTGTTAGAATTCGAACACTTAATTGTCAGTTCTGACAACCAAAATGATTATTTTGAGTCAAATTGACAAGAACTCTTCAACTAGTTATGTTAAAATGTTGTCACATTATTGAATAAATCATGCATTGAATTAATCTCTTATATATTATGTTATCTCTTTTACATACGTCATATATTTTATAAGGTTATGCATCTTTCTCAAATCTCGAATCTTATCAGAACCTTTCCTCAAATGGGTTTTTCTTTTTATCAGAATCCACTTATTCGATCATTTTTTAATTAGTATGAAGAGTTCTATTCTCTCCCAACTTTAATTCATCAATTTGCCAACTTGATCTTGATGTTCTAGATCATACTCACAAGAGCATGATATTTACAACAATTATGAAGAGGTATATGGCGCAGACAACAACTAGCTTCATCAAAATAAATTACTAAGACCAAATATATATATATATATATATGAGCTAATGGTTTATAGTCCCACTTTAAAATACAAACATAAAATATTAATTTAAAAACAAAATGAGCTAACAAAAGTGACTAAAACGAGGAGGTAAAGTAGGGTTCATCGAAATGATATATAAAATGCACGATACTCTATTTCCTCATTGTGCTACAATTAATCAAAATTTAAATTGTTTTTCTATATAACATAGCTGAAGTATATGTAGCAACTAGCAAGGCACATCGTAAAAATGCTTTCTTTAATATATCAATCTCCACTATGGCATAAATGGAAATCTTGATAGTTCAAATTTCACACTATTTTTAATTACTTAGAAACAACCTCTTTGTATTTGAGTTAATTATGACTATTTTCTATAACTTTCCTTTCATTGCTTCAGAACATTACTGACCCTTACGAAAATGCAAGTGAAACAAAATTATATGAAAAGAGAAACTTTAATTTTCAATTGGAGAAGTCTATAGTTTTCAACATTTTAACTAAACTTTTCACTATTTGTCAAAATAACATAGTCTTATATGTCTGGCATGTTTTTCGTCCTTATCATTTTTTTAACTATATATGGATGGAGAACCGGATACGTTAACGAATTTTTTAATCAAAAATTAAGAAACATACTACTTATATAAGGTTATACCATTCCTCCAGTAGTAAAAAATTTGGTTAAATGATAATTCGAATAAAGACTTAATATTGTGACCATTAACGTAAATATAATTAATTGACATATAAGATATGGAAAAAGGAAAAAGGAAAAAGGTGAAAAATGTGGCATGATAGGCATTTGGAAAGTGTAGTTGAAAGTGGTGATATTCATGGTTAGATGAGAGAGAGAGAGAGAGAGAGAGAGAGATGGTGTGCGCGTGCTCTTTAAGCATATTAAAATTATAAGATATCCCCTAGGATTTTGTAGACACACAATCATGCCAATTATAATATTTTCTCCCACTTACAACAACCTAAGAGCTGGATTTTAGGTTTTATTTCTTTTATTACTCTTAACTATACAAACACTAATCATTAGTATTTCTACCAATCATTATTGCACATCATGCCATATCATTCCCCAAGATCTCATTTTATCTATCATTACAACAATCAATAATAAATATCTTTTTTCCATTAACCCTCCACCCCCTTCATTTATTCACTATAATTACCAACTTAATTAACATGATTTACAATTCGTAAATGAAATGTTAAAAGTCGAAGAATCTTAACTTGCTTTTTACAGCTGATCATCAAACATATATCGTATCAATTCAAACAATCATATTAGCATCACTCGAATTTTAAGCTCCTTACCATATAAGAATCAATCCAGTACTAATCAACATAAATCATGTACATTCACAAGAATCGAGATTATTAATATTTTATCATTGTGTCATAGTCGAGGAAAAACAATCAAATTTTAATTACATGAATATATGTACAGTGATGAAGAATGGTTTGTCGGCCTCGAAATTAAACTGGATAGGCAAGATTGGAAATTTAATTGAAGGGGTGTTTGTTATTTTTAGTGGCATATATAAATACAACAGTGTATTATTCTGATGCTGTTCCAAGTGGGACTACATTAACTAAAGTATAAAAGAATATTGAAAAAAGACAAGACACACGCGTGGGATTAATATTTTCTGTCTACTACACAATCTTAAACTACCTAACTACGATGTTAAACATCTGTATCGCATATATTGATGGAAATATCTATTCAGGTATTTTTATAACAATCACATGAAAAATGAAAATACCGATAATATTTTTGGTATATTTTTCATCCATTTGCTAATGAGTCTTTTTATTGCTATACAATTAATGTGCTAATTTATTATACCATTTTGTTTTAGTAATGTGTGTATTTATGTATGCTCATGATATATCACATGCATGCATGAGTTGCTTCATCTTGTGGTGTTTAAACTAAATAGAATTCAAATCTTCTACATATTTATTATGTGAAAAACATTCACAAATTTATTACGTGGAAATTATATGGGTGATGAGTCGTTTCACTTTTTTTAAATTTTTGTCACTTGCTTCTTTTGTTTTCTCTCTACAAAATCACAGATAGGATCTTATTAGATCTTACTTTAAAAATATGAGTTTCTTAGGTGGCACATGCCATATCTTTTAGCCATAATATTCAAGTAAATATTTAACACAAAAACTTGTGTGAGACGGTCTCACGGATAGATATTAACCCAACCCACTTCCACAAATTTGTATGTGATGCATGAAATATGGGTTATGGGTGATCGGTCTCACATAAAATGACCCGTGAGACGGTCTCATATAAGACTTACTCAATATTTAAATGTATAGGGAGAAGCAAGACTAATTCGCTTTTGAAGTGTGACTTGTTAATTAAAATCACTCTATATATGTTTATACATTATAAAAACAACTTCTAAATTTGCCAATATTTTCAAGCTACCAAAATCAATCGTCATTTTTAATGGTTGTTTATTCAAAAAAAATTAGTCTATGAAATTAGTACCAAATAAAAGAAAAGGTATATAGTAACGTGTGATGTCTCAAATATAGGTTAAAAAAATAGTGGTGATGTAATAAAGAAATGAAAAGATATATATATATATATATATATAATGGGTTCAACTATACACACCCCAAAACTTAATTAACACACCTCATCTCTTCAATAAATGAAAGGTATAAAAGTACACATTTAGGGTGTGTTAAGTAAATTATAGGTGTATACAGTCCCACCCATATATAAAATAGAGTTGGACTCCTGTGAGACCGTCTCATGTGTAACGGCACTCGCGCAGGGTCGTGTGCTGGGACACGGTCGACCGTGCACCGAAACATATATTTATAGCACTAAAAGACATACTTATAGACAAAAATCACATACTTATCTCGATCATGTCCTGAGACGTAACTGTGCGCCACAAATTGCTCTTAGTTTTTACGCGAGACACGATATGTCCCAGGACACGGTCGTGGGCGAGAAAAAAAATCACATACTTATAGTGAAAAATCACATACTTATTATTGAAAAAGACATACTTATACACTATAGTCGCGCACGGTCGTATCCTGGGACACGGTCGACCGTGCGCGAGTGCCGTCGCATGTGAAACAGTTACATATGAGTATTTGTGTATAAAATATAGAGTGGATGATAGAGATCCAAAATCCAAATCCATGATCCGTTTCTTTTTAGGAATGGTGTCTAATCATGGACATGAATTCCATATCCAAAATTGGTTGTGCTCTCCTTCTAATTAGTACTTGTTCATCTTATTATTCCCACAACAAAATCATTGCTAAATGAGGATGCATTCCACATAGTGAACACATTTCGATTTCCAATTTGCTTATTTTGAATCCATTAATCATCCTAACTTACCATTTCAATCCTTCGCTAACTTTGTACTTGTTCCATTTTTTATGTGATAGACGAGGTTTTGTAAATTCGATTAGGTTTGATGTAAATTCGGAATCCATAGATAGGTGCTCTTTAAATGAGAAGGTTTGAAAAATGGATTTCAAATTCTAAAATTTTTAGTGGTTTGTTTGGATTTGAATTAATTAACTTGATTATAAATATGAAATGCATAGTAATTAATTTAGGATACCAATTTAGGATTGAGACGTTTAACGATACCAATTTAGGATTAAGCCCTAAAACATGAGATGATGCAGCAAATCTCGAACTCAATCTTTGAGATTATAATAATTGATGAAATCATGTTTACTTTTTTCCTTTTATTACAAGATGACAGTGTTCCAGATAACATAAATATATAGTAATTAATGCAGTTTACAAGCATATTATATATATAAGAGTAAGTCTCTTGTGCATCAGGTGCATGGATCCAACCGGGTCGGATCTGGGTAATCCGACCCGCTTTTTTTTTTTTTCACGCTAACTTTTTTTCAATTTTAGTCATGACTTTTAGTTATGTTAAGAATACATTTATGTAATGTGTAAGAATACATTTAGGTTACGTTAAGGATACCTTTATGCCCAAATTTCATACATTTACGTTAAGTTAGACATACCTTTAGGTTATGTTAAGAATATCTTTAGGTAATGTTTAGGGATACCTTTAGGTTATGTTAAGGATACTTTATGCCCAAATTTCATACATTTACTTTACGTCAGACATACCTTTAGGTTATGTTAAGGATACTTTTATGTTATGTTAGAGATACCTTATCCATAAGTTAGTTGTGTTACACATTTTATACACAAAGGTATCTCTAACATAACATAAAAATATCCTTAACATAACCTAAATGATATCCTTAATATAACGTAAATGTATGTGACCTGGAGCGAATTCTAAGGGTATCAAATCAGGATTTCAAAGGAACCTAGAATCACGATTTCAAAGGTATCTTTAACATCACCTAAATGTATTCTTAACATAACCTAAAAGTATGCTTAATATAATAAAAAAGTAGTCTTAACATAACTAAAGGTATCTTTAACATAACCTAAAGGTATGTTTAACATAACTAAAAGGTATTCTTAACATAACGTGGTATGTAACCTGAAATCAGAATTTCAAAGGTATCTTTAACATCACCTAAGATATTCTTAACATAACCTAAAGGTATGCTTAATATAATCAAAAGGTATTCTTAACATAACGTGGTATGTAACTTGAAATCAGGATTTCAAAGGTATCCTTAACATAACTGAAAGGTATCCTTAACATAACTAAAAGGTATCCTTAACGAGCGAATTTGAGTGCATCCGCCCAGGCGCGTGGGAGCGACGTGGGACGCGCGTGGAAGCGCTTACACGCACGGGGTCGGGTCAGGTGCATGGATCTAGGATCCATGCACCTAATGCATAAAAGTTTTTGTGTATATATAATACATGTTGGTGTTTGTTTAGAATTATCATTATAGCCCATAACGATGATGTGTGTTTAAAGTGAACTAAATCCTCTGTATCAAACAACCATATACCATATGTGTATCACGTTAAAACTATGTAGTTTTGATTTTTAAAAAATATTATAAATTGTAACTGCTTTTATTTTTACACAAAAACTTATATGAGAATCTCCTTTACTTTAAAGAGATGGCTGTTAAAAGTTTACTTCTAACTAGTGATGTTTGCATATTAAAAATAAATGAGATTTAGCGTAACCATAAGTGCCATAAATATTTAAATACCTGCTTAAGCATCCATTACTATAAGCTAATCTTAAAACTCTTATTGCATTTAGATCGAGGGATTCGAGAAATTATTTGTAATTTACTAGTATTAAATTTATGGCAAAATATTTTATACAACTGATGCATAACACTAACATAACATGAAGGTAACTCTAACATAACGTGAGGGTCACTCTAACATAACATAAAGGTATGATTAACTTTGTGTTTTACCTTCATGTTACGTTAATATTACTTTCATGTTATATATGTTAGTGTTACCTTCATGTTATATTAGTGTTACCTTCGTGTTATTTTAGTTCAGTGATTTTAAACTAAGGTTATGAAATCTAGAGATGGGGTCACATTAACATAACGCGTAGGTAACCATAACATAACACGAAAGTAACACTAACATAACGTGAAGGTAGCGATCAAAACACGCGAAAAAAGTAAAGAGATGTGGGCTGGGTGGGCCCGGCCAGCCCAGCCCGAGCGTGGCCCAATTGCACGAATCTCAAATTCGTGCAACTGGTGCACAGGAGAGTAACTCTAAATTTATTGGTGGTCATGTTTGGATTGATATAAATTTGAAATTCATTCCTTTAATTTTGCATTAATTTTTAGCAATATTTTAGTATTTAATCATCTTTAATTTGAGTGAATTTGATTTTTTTTTTTCATATCTTAATATTTCAAATCTTCAATTCAAAAACAACATTACCATGTTTTTGCTGTCATTTTTACATCATTCAGTTTGATTCAGATATAACAGGATGTTTGAGGGGTGTTTAGCTAAGTTATCTAATTTATTATCACAAAACTCGCATGAGACGTTCTCACAGATAGTTTCAATAAGACGAATCATTTTTACTCAAAAATAAAACTCATATTCACAAATTTTATATGAATGTTAAGTATATGTTATGGATTGACTTATCTTACATAACAAGATCAATGTGATGGTTCCAAGTAATCCCTACTCATTGGTTATAAGAACTCTTACATTTAAAAGTTTAAAAGATGTTAAATATCTCATTTTCAAGAGTATGTGAGACCGTCTCACGGATCATTTTATGTGAGACGAGTCAATCTACAACCCGCCCTTTACAATTCACAAATAAATCAGTGGAAATGAGTTGGGTTAGTGGGTAAAATGATATATCTCATGAAAATTATTCGTGAGATCGTTTCGTGCAAATTTTTGTGTATTGTCGAAGTAATTAAAGTAGTTTGGATTAAATTTAAGATAATAGAGCTTTTAAGAAGTTATAATACAACTTGGTAATTAAATAAACCAGCATTTAAATTATTTTTTTCAAAATTAAGTCAGATTTTCTCGGTTTATTAAAAAAAAAAAAACAAGAAAACAATTCCGTCTCTATGGCAACAAAGTGTTGGTTGGCCCTTTGAGCTAATTTTGCATCATCATGGTTTGTGCCTGTCATCCTGACAGTAGTTAAAAAGTTGTTTTTTAACAAAGTGGACCACAATAAAATTATTTCTTTTATATGGGGCAAATTTTATTTTATTAAATATATCAAGTTTTAATTGCGTGATCATATAAAATGTTATTATTATATACAATACAATTTTCACATATTTCTTCCATACAATTTTCTAGCTAGACAATGTTTCCACGAATTACTAGATCTGAAATAACCAAAAAAAAAAAAGGTTGTTAAGAGTATTCAACGATTACTTCATGAACAAACTAATTAGAAAATTAAAATGCTTTATAAAAAAAGTTCAAAGTGGATTGACACTTGACAGTTTTATATTGAAAGTTGAAAGAAAAGATTTCGACACCCCAAAAAAAAATAAAGAAAAGATTTCGAGATAAACTTTGTGTAAATTGTAAACTGGCCCCCATACTTATAAATTTCTTCACTTTCATCCCTTACATTTTATTTTCTACATTATTGCCCTTGTACTTCTTTTCCCATCAATTTTAGCTCCCTCTACACTTTAACTTCTCTACTTCTTTTCCGTACACTTTCATGTTTATTAAGAGAACTCTTTGCCTCCCCACTTTTACTTCTATTAAATTAATTCCCTCAAACTAGGGGCAAAAGTGAATAAAAATAAAAGTGCAGGACTAACGTAAAATTAACGTAAAGGACGAAAATGTGGATAAAATATATGAGACACGTTTCAATTCAAGATTCAGATCAATTATATATATTTTTAATTGGCTAGTGTAAGATGATACACAATTTTTAGATATCTCACTATTTTTAATGACTTAAGTGTTAATCTGTTAGAGAATAATATATTAATTCAAAAATTATTAGAATATTATAACTAGGGATCATCCGGCCAAATCTTCAAACTCCCATTTTAATTTTGCATGTACCCCACAAGTCACAACCTTAAACTCCAATTTCGATCTTAAGGCAAAATCAAATTATATAGATCATCAAACTTTTTTTAATTAATTTCCAACTAAATAAAAAAATCAAGAAAAAGAGAAAGCAACGCGTGATTTTTAACATATTTATTTAATTAAAAACTATGACATAAAATATAGCTATAAGCTAGCTTGAAGAATGAGACAAGCTAGCACGACCATTATGTAACAAGTTTAGCATAAAATCCTAGGCAAAGTTGATCGAAGAAAATGTGTAATAATCGACACGTATGACGTATCTTAGATTGAAGACAAAAGTTAAATGTTGCTTATTTGGTTATTGATAAAATTGATGATAAGGACCTTGAGCAGTAAACTATTTTTCACCTGCTAAGCCCATCAAATCAAGTAGATTCTATGATTATTTAGGAACACAATAGATTACTGAGGAGAATATCTAATCTCATCAACCAATTAAATACAATAATACAATAAGATTTGAGCACCATGGATGGTTCATACAAGTTCTTGATGTTATTTGAACTTCGAATTACTGATAAGTATCAAATCGTTTATGAATTATTTGAGACTTGATTTTAGAAAAAAAGAAAAAAGAAAGTGAGATCAATTATTACTTGTTCTCAAGTTCAATAGTATATTGTTGGTTAGATTTTGTACTCATTTTCCAGGGAGGTAGAAATTATTTAAATTAAGTTTTTATGGTTTTCTTAATATAAAAATATTTCTTCCTGTAACTATTTATATGAGCTTTCATACCAAGTAACATGTTGAGTTCTAGTGAACTCGTTTAACATGATAAATAAATAAGCTTTTTATAAATTAAATGGGAGTTCCCATAATTTAAAACAGATTATACAGTTGTACTTTAATTGATCTCTTATGAAATAAAGACAGGTAAATCCATTTGCATAAGACATATTTCATTAAAATATTTTGGGGGTCTGTCCCAAGATTTGTATGATGTTAGTTTATTTCCATAGTTTTTTGTCATTTGAACACATCCCTCGATTGACATCACATTCAACTAAATGTCTACGATCGGATGAAGGAGTTTTCCATCCCTCCTTAATCAAAGGCCAAGTAAAGTTCAGTATGTAAAGTACATTATTTGTTCATTGGAATGACCTCAAACAACATAAGCTCTTTTTTATAGAGGTCAAAAATCAAGGGGGTTTTTTATCTTCTCTTTTTTTTTTTCCTTTTCCTTTTCCTTTTCCCTTTCTTTTCATTTTTCCTTTTTTTTTTTTTGGTCTTCATGTAAGTGTGTATTTTAAGAGTCCAATTTCAAGTTTTGCACCAAAGAAAAAGAAATTAGAATGTCACCTTCATCTAAAGTATTAAGATTAACTAGTTTGACCCTAAAAAAATGGATGAGAGATAATATTAGTTACATGACCTAATATGGGGTCCTTCTGTAGTACACCGGGTGTATTAATACACCAAACTCTCCATCATTTTCAGTCATTAGATCTGAGAACATAGTTGACTTTGACCTTAATGATCTCAGATCTAATGACTGAAAATGAGTGGAGAGTCTGGTGTATTAATACACCTGGTGTACTATAGAACTACCCCTAATATGAGTGTGTGTGAAACAAATTGTAGTCATGCAGCACTTCACTGACATCACATGTACTACAAGTGACATAGTTTTTTAAATTAAATCTCTTTTTAAAGATTTTATTTTTTCAGTTAAGGAACTGAAAGATGATGTCATCTTCAAGATTAAAATTAAATTAATGTTCAAAACATATCACCTAATCTTATCTCATTTTTATAAAGAAGGTGCATTAAGGTTGTTAAGTGACAACAATTAGGCCAAAAATGATACATTATTGAAATTGAAAGGAAATAAAAATGGTAAAAAAATGTAGTGGAAAATCAATCGCAAGTGTTTAAATAATGCATCAGATAAGGAGAGCCCACAATTCCCACCAAGATTGATAATTCCCACCATTTCTTTCTTCCCTCCACTACAAACAAAGAGTGCTTGCCACGTGTCAACTTCCTAACTCAGTACACGACACTTACTTTCCCCATATTTGCAACCACCCCCCTCATCTTCTTCTCTTCTCACATAATGACCCCCATCTTTTGCCTTCCCAACCCCCCACATCCCTTTATTATTACTTAATTACCCTTATCTAGTCTAATCAGAAGCTAAGCACGTGTGTTTAATAATTAAGAGCGGCAAATGTTGGAATTTGTGATAATGAATTCTGGGAATTTAATTATGTATGAGGAACACGTAAATAGGATGGAAATTAGAGGGTTTGCATTTAATGGTAATAATTAGCATAGAAGAATAAAACAAAAAAATGAGTGGGGCAATAATGTGGAAGACATACATGGATGGTGAGTGCTTTTTTTGGAGAAAATAATTGAGATAGGCAAAATTAAAATATAAAAGTGGAGTAACCATGGATGAAAATAAAGTTATTTCCCTTTCTTTGAAAGTGATTGCCTCCATGGTGAAGTCTCCATAGTGGAGACGAGATCAAAGGGCAATCTTGTCCTAACATTTATTCTTCTTTTCTTTTCTTTTTTTACACAAACTAGTATTGGCACCCGCGCATAGCGCGATTTGTGATATTATATTAAATATTAATTATTTGATGATATAGTATAAGTAATTTTAGTACATAGAAGAGTAATATTTAATAACTAAGAGAATCTAAATTTGCTTAAGATAATTCAATTCATAACAATATATCGATATTATACACATCCAATTCACTAATCTATGATTACTATTAAAAACAAAAGTATCAATCGTGATTTTCAAATCAAAATTGGAAATTTTACTTGCAAGTTTGTAAGTTTTTTTAAAAAACTTCTTTATACACAACATTTCTAATTGAAACATTTTTTTATCATATGTGCTACAAACAAATATCGTCAGTCACTTAAATTAAATATACTAAAAAAACTATAAAAAATATGAATTTAAAATCAAATTCAATTATTTAAATTAAATACGTGTGTTTGTGAGTATGTATATATGGAAACAATACACAATAAAATTAGAAATTTTACGTAGGAACTTGATTCAAGCATTGTCAATTATATATTCCAACCTTTTATTTTAAAATAAATTGAATTAGAAAAAAATTAATATCGCTTAACATCGAAGATGACAGATAATTATTCTGTTGTAACTATCACATAATTAATTGATATAACACGACATTGATCATTCCAATTTAAGCTCAACACAAAATCGAAATGTAGTAGTATTGTAGTAGTGATCATGATGATGACAATATAATAATTAAAAACTAAACATGTAATTTAAATAATCAATTGAGCCATCTAAATTCAAAACGTGCACTCTCATATAAATATATACGAAGTCCTAAGTGTAAAATAAAATACGAAAATTTTATTTAATTATGAGATATTTATAATTTTAAAAATATTTAGGATAACATATAATTCAGACTACAGACATGTTATAATATACATATGTGTATATACACACATTTTAAATAATGTTATATTTATTTATTAATCTATATTAAATATGATATAAATTATACCCATGCAAAGTAATATTTATTATTGAAATTATTGTTTGGATATCTATTATTGGTATTTAAAAAATTATTCAATTCAAATTAATTTAATTAAGATCGATAAAATGAGAATAAACTAATACAATATTTATATTATTAAATCAAAAATATTAAATAGTAAAAAATGAAGAAAAAAAATGTTGACGGGATACTTACAAATATTAATTTAAAAAATACTTAGAGTAACATATAATTTCACATTAAATACATATTATACATATACATATATGTATATACACGCATCTTTAATAGTGTTACACTTATCTATTAATTACATTGATATTAAATATGATATCGAATTATCCCTAAACAAATTAATATTTAGACTAAGTCTCCTATTCTCTCTTTTTTTTTTTTTTCGCGCATAGTTTTTAAATTTTTGCACCTATCAATAGGTTATGTTAGAACTACATTTACATTATGTTAGATATACATTGACATTATGTTAAACCTACCCATTTGCCATATTTCATACCTTTTCTTTTTAGCGTTTGGTTTTTTAATTTTGGCACCTACCACTACGTTATGTTAGACGTATCTTTACGTTATGTTAAACCTATCATTCTGCCCAAATTTCATACCTTAAACCTAAAAAAAAAAAAAAAACCTTAGGTTTGACACATGTACCATTACGTTGTATTAGATATGTCTTTAAGTATAGTTAGACATACCTTTGTGTTATGTTAAACCTACAAATAAGGTGGGTCTAATATAACACAAAGGTAGGTCTAACTATACATAAAGGTATGTCTATTGGAGTGAGTTTGGGTGAGCTTGAGCGTGAGTATCAGGAGCGCGCGGGCGCTTGAAACACAAGTGAGAGTGCTTTTTTTTTTTTTTTGGCGTTTTGACCAGGTCAACTCTGATGTATGGATCTAGATTTGTGTGTCCAACTCATATAAGTTTTTGCCTAATATTTATTATTGAAATTATTGTTTGAACAATATCTATTGTTGGTATATAAGAAATTATTCAATAAAAATTAACTTAATTAATATTAATAAAATAAGAATAAACTGATACACTATTTATATTAAAAATTGGATGGATTAAATAATAAAAATACAAAATAAAAAAATTGTTGATGTGACACTTTTTGTTAAGAAAACGATATTTTTGTAAATATTTTCAACTTTTCCTCTATTATTATAGTATAGAAATATATAGAAAGATTTTTTTTTTTTTTGAGTTTCTATACAATAAATATAAAATTAAATGACTTAAATATTAATATTTTTTATTTTTTATTAATAAATGTAAAATGAAAGTTATTAATGATATCTTAAAATGGAAATATTTAATAAATGAACTGATACACTATTTATATTATAAATTGGATGGATTAAATAATAAAAATACAAAATAAAAAAATTGTTAATGTGACACTTTTTGTTAAGAAAACGATATTTCTGTAAATATCTCCAATTTTTCCTCTATTATTATAGTATAGAAATATATAGAAAGATTTTTTTTTTTTTTGAGTTTCTATACAATAAATACAAAATTAAATGTCTTAAATATTAATATTTTTTATTTTTTATTAATAAATGTAAAATGAAAGTTATTAATGATATCTTAAAATGGAAATATTTAATAAATGAGACATTTATTGCAGTTATTTTTGACAGAATATTCTGCTTTTATATATATATAGATAGATTTGAAGTTCTAAATAAAACCACAATTAAAAAAGAAGAAGAAGAAAGACTGCTTAAGCATATTTTAATAGCACGCCAAATCATAAATTTTTAAGAGAAATTAACATTTTTATTATAATATTTTAAAAGTGATGTTTACCATTAATTGCAAAAATTGTCCATATTAAAGGCATTTCCAGCCCACAGCAGTGCATAAAAAGATACTGCAAAATTTGTATTATTTTCATATTGTAATTGAAATTCATCTCCAGCAATATGCATCATTATTCACAGTAAAAAATAATATTATGTAATATTCCACAAAACAGAAGAAATTGCGTTGAATCCAACGCAAGATTGGCGGTTGAGATAATTTAGTGTGCACTTAAAAGCACTGCTAGAGTGATCATATCTTAAATATTTAAGAATTTTAATGAATCTAATTGGAGTATTTTTTGGAATTGATTTGATTAGATTTCCATTTTTTATCATAATTTTCTTGATTACTTGGAGTATATTATTTAATATTTTATTGATTTATATTCAATTTCACTAGTTTGATTAAAAAAAAAAAGAATAAAGTCCATTCCCCAGTGGACATGAAAAAAATAAATAAAATGGTCAATGAATTTGAGTTTGAAAATAGGTGGAGTGATACTGTGATATATTCCAAACTAGTATAAGGCTTGTGTAATACACGGGTTCAAATAATTTAATTTAATAAATGAAATAAAAAAATTATATAGAAAAAATTTATGATTTTGTATCCATCTAAGTTAATATGAAATATAATATAATTTTAATTAATATATTATTTAATTGTTGAAATAAATATTTCATAATGTGTGTAGATAAATTATATTGCATACATATTACAAATATTAAATAATTTTTAAATATATTATTTCACAATTACATATTTCTAGTGAAGAAAGAATCTTACATATATAAAAGGATAGATTGACACATCTAAAAAAAATGTTCATTATGACATAAGTTATATATATATATATATATTTTTTGTATTGACAAATTTATCAATAATTTTATTCAATATTTTAATTTTTTTAATTATATATATATATCTAAAAAAATATCTATATTTATAAGATAATTTATTTATATAGAAAAAAAAGTTCATGTGAGAAATAATTGTTCGAGCTTCGTATTAGTGTCATGTGACACTTTGGTCCTTCTTTTATATATAGATGTGTGTGAATAACATATTCAAATTATTAAATAATTTTTAAATGTATGATTTCAATATTATATATTTCTAATGAAGAAAAAATAGTACATGTATACATTGATAGATTGTCACATTTGAAAAATTGGTTCATTATAGCATAAGTTTTTTTTAGTTTGTATTGAAAAAATTATCAATAATCTTTTTCGATATTTTAATTTTTTAATTATATATATAAATATATACACATATATTAATCTTTATATATATTTAAAAGATATCTATATTTATAAGATACTTTAGTTAAATAGAAAAAACATTTAATGTGAGAATTAATTGTTCGAGCTTTGTATGAGTATCATGTGACATTTTTTTGTCATTCTTTTATATATATAGATGTGTGTAAATAAATTATATATATTGTCTACATATTAAAAATATTAAATAATACTTAAATATTACTTTTTTCTAGTGAAGAAAAATCTTGCATGTATAAAATAATAGATTGTCGCATTTGAAAATTTTGGTAGCAAAAAAAAAAAAATTATAGGAAAAAAGTTTTTTCTTTTTTATAGTTTATACTGAAAAAATTATCAATAATCTTTTTCAATATTTTAAAAATTTTAATTATATATATATATATATTAATCTTTATATAAATCCAAAAGATATCTACATTTATAAAATAATTTTGTTTAAATAGGAAAAAAAACATTTCATGTGAGAATTAATTGTCCAAACTTTGTATGAGTGTCATGTGGCGCTTTTGGTCCTTTTTTTATATATAATATATGCAATATAATGTAGTTTTAGTTAATATATTATTTACTATTTAAATATTATGTAGTTTTATGTATAAAGATTTTATATATAATGTAGTTTTATAAATACTCTTGGTTTAGGTAGTTTTATATATTAAGATTTTATACATATATAAAATGATAAATTGTCACATTTAGAAAATTGGTTAATTTATTATATTATGAATTATTTTTTATAGTTTGAGAAAATTATCAATAACCTTTTTTGGTATTTTAATTTTTTAATTGCTTATATATATGTAGTAATTATATGTACATATATATGTAAAAGACAATTATATTTATAAGACAATTTATTTAAATACAAAAAGGAAAAACAAATATTTAATGTTAGAATTAATTGTCCAAGCTCTATAAGAGTGACATGTGACACTTGTGGTTATTGTTTTATATATATAAAGATCAGATCCCCGCCCATTATTTGATTTACATGTATTGAAAATACTCTCATTTATTTGTACTAAATTAAATGTGCTACAAATTATTAAATTAAGGTTGTTAAGAGGGGAAAAGTCTAAAACGAACACTTATTTTGAAAAATGTAGTAACACTTTTGTATTATGTACTACTTTTTATGTGTAAGAGGTAATATTTTTGAGAAGTTATTATTTAACATATAATATTGTGACATATTTTTGTATATATCGTGTAATACTTTCGTATTTATCTATCATGTATACTTTTTCTTAATTTAAACATATATTAAAAATTCATGATCGTTGATTTGAAAAAATGTACTTAATAAGTGATACTTTTATTATTTAAATGTTATACTTTTATATATATAACATCATATAATGCTTTTAATATGTATCATATACTACTCTTATAAGTAATATAATGTTGATTGAGTCGAATTAACCAGTCCCACAAAATGGGAATCAACGATATTATTCAATCGCAGGGTCACTCTTCGGACAATACACTTATATATGAATTTATAGTTGTACTATAATATGGAATCTCATTTAGTAATTAAATATAATATTATTAGTGAAAATTAAATGGATATTATAACATTTTCTTTTTTATAAAATTAAATGCAAATTGTCATTCTTATACACAATGACGTGGAAGAGGTCAAACGTGATGACGTGAAGCTAATGTGGAAGAGGTTAGACGTAATGATGTGGGAGTCGAAGGAAGAGACCAAATGTGATAACATAGGAGTCAAATGAAGGATGTTGGTTTAGTAGAATATGAGCCACAATCTGTTATTCAATTGGACTTCATTTTGATGTAATGATTTGAAATTCAAAATTTGAAATGAGAGAATTTAAAATCCACTCAAGTTCAAGTGGATTTGAAATCCACCAAAATGACTCAAAAAATAGTTTAAAATGAAATCCACCATCGGAGGATTTGATACCATGGATTTCAAATCACATCTCTAATCCACCTATTCAAATGGACCCTTAGGATTAATAGAAAATAAATGACTATTACACAATTGTAATTTAGAATAAAT
Organism: Scutellaria baicalensis; assembly: GCA_005771605.1. NCBI lineage: Eukaryota > Viridiplantae > Streptophyta > Magnoliopsida > Lamiales > Lamiaceae > Scutellaria > Scutellaria baicalensis. The sequence goes on from CM016722.1 coordinate 40,967,220, forward strand.
TGTAAACATTAAGCTTCTTCTAAAAGTTGACACTCTCCAACCAAACAGGATCTCAGCTTCACCCTCTCCTGTTATCTTCTACTTCTCTTCTGCATTCTTTCTCTATTAATTTGATGTTGGGAATTTCACCCAAACACAAACCTTTCTTTATCTCTTGGAAAAATAATAATAAGTCAACATTCATCATTTTAATAAATTGCATCCCATGTTTGTGAATGATTGGTAATGATTGACACATGTAGTACAAACCATTAATTATCAATTATTGATTTTGAATTTCGAATTCCATCTCTCCCTTTTTTTCACTATTTCCTTTTTTAACTAAAAATAGTAAGTATAGATTGACACAGGTAGTACAAACGATTAATCATCAATTATTGATTTTGAATTTCGAATTCCATCTCTCCCTTTTTTCACTATTTCCTTTTTTAACTAAATAGTTAGTATAGAATCTGTGTACTATACTGAATTTAAAAAATGCATTAAACTGAAATTGGCTAAATTAACTGATTTTATCGATTGATCAAGTTCTAAAAGATAAGATATCTATCAATGAAATAAATCTTATTAGTCCATGTTGAGATCTATCAGTCCAGGTTTGAAAGATCGAAAATGATCAAATTAAGATCTTAGAATCAGTTCAGATTTGAAAGATTGAAAACTATCAAATTAAGATCTTAAAATGAAACCAAAGTTAACATTTTCTATCATTGAAAATTATCAAATTAATATTTTAGAATGAAACGCAATTAACATTTTCAATCATGACATCTATATATATATATATAAAAGCAGGATATTCTGTCAAAAATAACTGCAATAAATTATCTACCTATTAAATAATTACTATTTTAAGAAACATATTAATTGCTTGATCATATTGTATTTATTGTAAGAAACTTAATACAAATAAATAAATACAAATAAACCTATTTATTGTATTTTAAGAAACTCAATACAAATAAAAATAAATAAACCTATTTATTATATTTTAAGAAATTCAATACAAATAAATAAATATTTAATTTAAGAAATCAGTTATAATACTCAATTTAGTATTTATTGTATAGAAATTTCAAATAAAATAAATAAATAGATAAATAAGATGAAATAAGGGATTATATATTTATTATCTCTCATCTTATTTTCAAGTACTTATTTTAAAGGGTAAATTACAAAAAACAACACCACCTATCAACTGTTTTCAAATTGCAACCTAATCTTTTTTTTTTTTTAGATTGTCACCCAGTCTTTTTGTGGTTATGTAGATTGCAAATTTTCCGGTGAAATGGAGATTAATTTGTTCACTTTGCAACCTAAATTTTTTTTATCTAATTGCAACCTGAACTTTGTGTTTTTATCATATTGCAATCAAGAATGAAAAAAAAAAAAATTCACCAATTTTGACCAATATTTCCTTGATATTTATTTTATGAATATTGATCATACTTATATAACATAAATGTTACACTCATATATATAACATAAAGGTATCAGCGTGAAGCGAAAAAAAAATCATGATTTGCAATTGGACAAAAAAATTAAAGTTTGGGTTGCAAAGTAAAAAAAATTAATTCATTTGCCGGAAAAATGACCGGAAATTTTGCAATCGGCAAAACCACAGAAAGACTGGATGACAATCTTAAAAAAAAAACATATTAGGTTGCAATTTTAAAAAAGTCGATAGTTGTGGTTGTTTTTTTGTAATTTATCATATTTTAAATCAATTTTAAATATATAATATTTAAAAGCAATCATTATTTAATGATCTTAAATTTAATATTCATATAAAATTTATCAAACTGAAATATGGAAATGTATATGTGTGGGCTTCAATGATTTTTCATTTTTAACGATATATAGTATTAATTTATTGTAAATTGATATTAAAATGTAGAAATAAAAAAATATTATAGGTGTACCTAATAGATTACACATATAAAACATATCAAATAGAAAAATTTAGATTAAAATTATTATTGCAAGTTAACTAATTTATTCATTTGAAATATACAAATATTTTATTTTATCTTTCTTATTTTATATTTATTTGTTGTCAAATTTTAGTTATATTATATTCTGATTTATTGAGGTGGTATAAGGGATTGGACAAATGTAATTTTTCTGGTTTTTTTTCACAAATTAAAATTTCATCATTCTTAGTCCCTGATATATTGACTTATGAATCTTATAATTATTATTCATAATTTTTTTATTCAAAATGTGTAGATTAAGTCCACTTTTGAATTGTTTCATTTAAATAGATAACAAGAGTGATTTTCATGTATTTGATAAACTGATATAATTTTTTATTTGATTTAAATTAGATGAGTTATATGTGGCGTTGAACCAAAAAAAATTATTAAAATACGTGTGTATTTATAGTTATAAATGTCAATAAAATATAAATTTATTTATCTCAATACTTAAATCATAACGTTTCTAATACATATAACTTATTTTTAGATATTAAATTTATTTTTTAAAATTTCACTACTCATGTAATGTTCTGACACAAATTTGTTTTATTTGTTTGTTTAATCCATAGATTAATATATTACTTTATATATTTCAAATTTCTAATATTTTCGAATATAATTATTTATAATGGCATAAATTTAAAGTTAAAATACTTAGGTTTATACTAATGCAAATTTAAAAAGTATCAATATATTTTTGTTAAAATAATAATCATTACATTTTATATGTTATTATATTTTTTTAATAATTATATATATAACACATTGTGCAACGCACAGGTACACTACTAGTTATTATATAATAACTCTTTATGAGAAAGGAAAAATTCATTGTAGAGGTGTAGCTAGAGTCCCTTTATTTTTATCTTTTCTAATTAAGGGGTGGAATTAACGGTTATGTGGACATAGAATTATGCTGAGGAATCTAAGCTGATCGATTGACTTTAACTTAAAAACAATAGAATACACTAATTGATAAACTAGATAAGATTAAGGCAGTTTTTATTCACAGCATATTTTGGTCGACAAGAAGTCTCAGATTCACTGATATTGTTCTACATGATCAATAATTCCTTATGATAATTTATTTTACTTAATTTTTTTTTTACTCCAATCCCAATTAATTATTGTTTTCAGAGTTTTTTTTATATGAATTACGTAACATAAAATTGATCCCGTAATAATCTTCGTGATCTCTCTCCACTCACTCGTTAAATTAGTGGTTCTTGATTCTTACTCTTTTCCTTTAATTATATGAAAGTATAGATCTTGTGTAAATAAACTTAAAAGAGATTAGAAAATTTATAATTTTTTTGAGATTGAGATTGGGGTTAAGCTTGGAATTCTTGTTAAAACTAGAGAACTGAAAACAAGTTTATGAACCTCCAAAATAATGGTAAATTGGAATAAAAAGAGTAATAATATAAAGGATGAGCTAATATTTTGTATATTTCAATTGGCTTTAGCATCGAATTTTTTTAAGTCGAATCACTATTTTTAAGCTGTGTTTGGAGGTTAGAATTAGATAATGAAAAAAAAAAAGAAGGTGGTCAGTCATAGAACAATGATAGAATATATGTCCTCTATACCCCAGAAGACGTGGTTGAGCATCTGATCATGCAATCGCCTCATTACTTTATTCCAATTTATATTTTAATTATTTCCTAATTTCAATATTATCAACGCATACTATTTTCCACACTTGACGTGTATCCATGATCTTAAAATAAAAGGTTAATGAGCGAATCTTATGTAAGACCGTTCGGGTCAATCCGCGGTCAACACTTCACAATTCACGTATATATTAGTGTTAGTTTGATTCATGGGTAAAAATGATCTGTCTTTCAAAAACTATCCGTGAGACGGTTCCATGAATTTTTTTGTATTAACTATCGGACAAAACTTATATATCCCGGGGTACGGATTTTAGATCTGTGTCGCCGACTCGACACACCGCATGGTGTTATATATATACTCTTCAGGTATCGCATGTATACTTTTAAGGTATTAATCTTTTCATGTTAAATCGTGCTATTAGATATATACTCTTCAGATATCACGTGTATACATTACTTTCTATTCAGTGATATATATTAGATATATATAATCTAAAAGTATTACTTGCTTATTCACTAAAGATATCGATTTTTTTTTCTGTATGTAAGTAATACTTTTTGAAAGTCCTACGTGGATCTGCAAAAACAAAAACAAAGTTGTCCCAATCAAAGTACACGGTGTTGTCGGCAGTGTCGACAACACCAGCGTAACACACAGCGGAAAAATAGATCGAATTGAAAGTTGCAGAACACAAACGATATATCCACGAGTATACAAATACTCGTGGAATGCCTTCAGGGCGAAAACTCCTTTATTGATTTGTGTATGTATACAAAGGAGAAAGAAAGATCTCTAAAAGAGACTCTTTCGAACAATCGACTCAATACGTCCTATGAGATGTATGTGAAACCTAGGGACGTATACAAACTATCTCAGTTGAACACTCCGAAGAACACCTATACTAAAAGTCAAGAGTATGCAAACTCTATGACACACAAGAAAAACGATGTTGCCTACGGTGTGAACAACACAACTCGTAACACCAGTGTACTGCCTATACTAGACTGCTTAAGCTCTCGATTCTGTGTATGTTTGATCTTCAGCAGCTTCACCTATTTATAGATCTTGAAGTACACTTGGTGTAGACTCCACTTCCATGATGTCCATCACTCCATGATCTCCATCACTCCATGATCTTCCATGTTCTATCGTGCATGAAGAATGGGAAGTGGACATGTTCTTCATCTTCTTCCAATCTCTTGGACTCCTTCAACTCTACTTCTTGAACCTCATCTTGACTTATTCTTTTCTGGACTTTGATCTCCACAATCCCACGTTCTTGGATCACATTATCTCACTCTTAAAAATCCCGTACACAACTTTGAATCCTATCAACAAGAGCACACAACAACTTCCTAAAACTTAGGAAGATTTGTTAGTCATATTTGAGATTCAAATATTTCAACACGTAACTTAGGAAGATTTGTTAGTCATATTTGAGATTCAAATATTTCAACACGTGATTTACCAAGTCAAATCTTTAAGTGAGAGAATTAAATCCTTTTCAAAATCTTATCAAATAAATCTTATCCAATTTAAAATCCAATTAAAATCAAATTTGAATTTAGGATAATATTGAAAAAGGAAAATTAATATTGTTGGAAAATCCAACATTAACAATCTCCCCCTATTTTGCTTTTTCAGCTCAAAACCTAAATCAATTAGATTTTTCTCCCCCTCAATTAAATCTCCCCCTTAATCCTGCAACAAAAACAATCATAAAGAATTAAGGATTAATCTTCCAACACTATCATGAAAAAGATTCAACAAAACTTTCTTCTCCGCCACCTTTCACCATAGGAATTGCCTTACCATATCTTCTCCCCCTTTTTGAGCTGAAAATTAGCTCATAAAAATAGTTTCTCACCTTCAATGTATATCAACAAAGACGTTGGGCCAAATGTTACCAAACGAAGAGGCAACATCCGGTGTATGGGGCAAACCATTAAAACGATTACCCATGAAAATTCCTTGGCACCATAATCTTAGTAGACCGTATCTTGAAGCAAAGGACGTTAAGGATAGAGAAAAATGAAGAGGGAAAGAAAGCAGATTCGTCCTTACCTTAGAAAAAAAAGGCAGGAGTAAGTGGTATGGGCAGTGTTGTGCCGGTGTGAGCAACACCGTCAGAAGACACTGCAACAGAAGGGAGCATGAGAAGTGCTGGATAGGATTGTTTCAGCTTTTCTAGAAATTCGAGGACAGCAGGAGGAATGCCTTGATCAGCCATGGGAGAATTTGGAGAGAGAGCAAATTAGGGTTTATGGTGTGGAGAGAAAAGGGGATCGGCTTGTGGAGAGAGAGAAGAAAGAGAGAGAGAGTATGTGAGCAAGAGAGAGAGTACGTAACAGTAAGTGGAGAAATATGCTTGATTTTCCAGTAATTAAAACAAATTTTGAGCCTTTGAATTTTTTAGATAAAATCAAGAGATTTTGAATAGATATGAATTGAAGATAAAATCTCAACAATTTTGCACAAAAATAGGAATCACAAAATTCGAATTTTAAATTTGAAATTGAGTCATCCAAACATTCACTACAAGAAAAAAGCTCATAGACAAGGGTTAAAAACCCTTGTCGTAGCCCAAAAAAAACCCTTGTCGTAGGTGGTGTTGTCGTAGGGGTTGAAAAATTTCGCTCATAGACAAGGGTTTTTAACCGTTGTCGTTGACCCCTACGACAACGGCGTGACAACGGTTAAAAACCGTTGTCGTAGCCTCACAATTATAATTTTTGCGCTCATAGACAACGGTTTTTAACCGTTGTCGTAGATACCTACGACAACGGTTAAAAACCGTTGTCTTACTGAAGTCTTTGATTCAACGACAACGGTTTTTAACCAAAAAACCGTTGTCGTTTACAACGCTTTTTAACCTATTTTTTCAACGACAACGGTTTTTAAAACCATTGTCTTTTTAGTGATGTCTTTTACTTTTGCATTTTACAATTATTATATATTAAATTGGTTGATATTGTAAATTATATACAAAAATTAAAATTCACCAAATTATATACAATAAACATCCAAAAACTACAATACTTCGTGCATCCAAAAATATCAAGAACTCTTCACATCAAGATCCATCCAAAAACATCAATAACCATCCAAAAGTAAAATCATTAATCTTCCACCGTAATCTGCACATCATATTCCTTGTAACCAAGTAGGCAAAACTAGCATCTACAAATATCATAAACATCAACATCCATTCAAGAACTACTGATACTAAAGCTTAATCCATTTGGCCTGTATCTCCAGAGCCAGAGGTTGAACACTCCAACAAAACAGAGACTAACCCTCACCAAGTTGATGATTCCAAGCTTAATCAAATACTGCAAAACAACAAAAAACACAAAACCCCAAATTTCATAATCAGCAACTCAAAGACTAACACATGATGAAATATTCTGATTTATCTACAGACCTATTTGCAGATAAATCTGCATAGTGCTTCTCGGCAAAGGGACGATCAACAGTGATAAACTTCAGACCTATTTGCAAAATAGATTCAGATCATTAATTAATGCAAAACATGGATCAGTAGCCCCAAAGGATATTATTGCATTCTGAATAGAGAACAAAATGCAAATAGAAGGAAATGAATGTTTCAATATTTAACTGCTAATTAAGCCCAAACAAAAGTATAATCATTGCATAAATCCGTATTAATGATGATAGCAATAGAAAACAACAAAATCATACACAGCAACAACATATAATCTAAAGCAAAAGGCAATCATTCACACTAAACAATAGTCAGAACTAAGGGACAAAAGGGAGAAGAGCTAAATTAATCGTGGAAAATGATTACCTTTCAAAGTAAAACCTTTCTTTTCAAATCTGCCAATAATCTCACCAACCTGAATGAAAACAAATAACATAAGCGAAATAATTACAGCAATAAAACTAAAACAAAAGTTAGAAACTAGAAATTCATAGAGAATCGCAAACTAGGGACAACAGCTGACAGCCACACCCCATAGAGAATCGCAAAAGGCCACATATCCAATCGCCATGCCCAGTGCCTCTTTCTTAACAAATCAACAGTATCTACTACCTTCCCACCAACATGAAACCTTGACATCCCGCTTCTTTTAATGATTCAACTACAAATTCTCTGCAATTTTAAAAACAATGCATGAAAGTAAGGAAACAACAACAGAAAGGGAAGTCCAGCAGTTCCCAATTTCACCCTATTATCACTTTCAAGAACCAACAATTTAAAAAAGTACAGTAAAGAGTCTCCTCTCAAGTTGCAAAGTGACATCAACTACAGAAATAAGAAGAGACTACAAATTTAACATTAGCATACTTTACGCCAATCTTGATCCGTTATTCAATCACCTAAAATTCCTAAATTCCAGGTAAACTAGGCAAAAACACAAAATTTAAATTGTTTTTCCTGAAAATCCATCCTTCTATCAGAAATCAAAAAACGCATAAAATTGTTCGAAAAAGAGTAGCCATCAGAAAGGTCAAGAAATCACGAAAGTCACAAATTGAACCCGAAAAAAGAAAAAGAGAAATCGATAGAGAGAGAGAGAGAGAGAAATGGAAGAGATCAAGAGAGAGAATGAAGTCGGAAAACCTGTCGCCGGAGAAAATGTACGATGTTAGGAAGGGGGTTAGGGCTTTGGGGAATCTGAGGAGTAGAAGAAGGCAGTGATGACAGACACAGGCTTCACGACTCCATCCCTCGATCGCGGCGACTCGCCGCCGCTATCCGACGATGAATCGCCAAAAGCTTCGCTCTGCGGCCGAAAATTGAGGTGTGGGGGAGGAGGCGGCGGAGCAGAGGGCTGGAGGCAGCGGAGCAGAGGCCTGGAGGCGGCGGAGTAGAGGCCTGGAGGCGGCGGAGCGGTCTTGGCAGAGGCTAAGATCAGAGGCGCCGACAGTGACGGCTGAGGAGGGGTGGGGACAGTGACGGCTGAGGAGGGGTGGGGGAGGAGGCGGCGGCGGCGGGGAGGGCTGGAGGAGGCGGCTGCGAGGGCTGGAGGCGGCGGCGGCGGCGGCGAGAGCTGGAGCGGCGCTGCGAGACCTTGGCAGAGAAACCGACGGGCTCGACGAGAAAAACTCTTGAATCAATCGACTTGGCAACGGCGATGAGGGACACTGGCGGCGGTGAGGGCGCTGCGGCGGCGCTGCGGCGGCAACGATGTCGACGGCGGAGGCGTGGGGAGGAGGAGGGATTTAGGGTTCTCAATTTCAATTTGGGGATTTGATTTCACCCTTAGTAACTTTTTTATTTTTACATGTGTAATAAAATACATTTAATTTAACTTAGTCTACCACAACGCTATTATGATATTACGACAACTCTAAAAAATTACCGTTGTCTTAGGCTACAATGACTACGTCTCTACGACAACCTCGTATTATAAGCGTTGTCTTAGGGCACAATAACTACGTCTTTACGACAACCTCATATCGTAAGCGTTGTCTTTGAGCTCAATTTTAACCTACGACTATGCCTCTACGACAACGCTAAGAAAAAACCCTTGTCTATGAGAGCATTTTTGCACTCTACGACAACGCTGAGAAAAAACCCTTGTCTATGAGAGCATTTTTGCACTCTACGACAACGGTTTTATCTACGACAACGCCAATTTAAGCTACGACAAGGGTTTTTTGACAAAACACATGTCTTAGGGGTGTAGTCTATGAGAGAATTTCTTGTAGTGATTAAATATATCCACTATATATTATTAGGATTAAATGCAGATACCTAGGGATGCATAGAATTTAAATCCCATAAAAATCGCACACAATGTAACTGACTGGTGTTGTCCCTGATGTTACATAACACTGCGATGACACCATACAAAAATTTTTGGCTCTTGAAATTTTTTTTTGTTTTGTGCACACGAAATTAAATTCATACATACCTGACCTCAACCAACCTTTTGAAAAGAGAGCACTGTCGTAGCGAGCGCCATGCTTCTAGTTACTCGGTTGTGAGATCAAGTTTTTTTTTTTTCTTTTCGACTTGGTTGTGGTATCTCCTACACTTTTTGACAAGGAAGCATCGTCGCAGCGAACGCCGTGCCCCGAGTTACTTAGTGAGGTCACACAACACATTTTATTAAGTCACTAGGCTGCCTGAAAAAGCATCGTCGTAGCGAGCGCCGTGCTCCAAGTGCTTCGTGACTTTTAGCATTTTAGTTCGAACAAAAGTGCACTATAGAATATGAGCCTTTACCAAAATAGGTGTCCAAGCAAGTGTTTTCACATAAGAAACATACTGGTCAGATACAAACAAACATACATATGCCTAGAAAGCCTAAAAATAAAAATTTATTCTAAGGGTGTTAAGAGTGGTGTGAGCAACATGAACGGTAACACCCGCAAAAACAGCATGCACATTCAAACAATGCACAATCCGAGAGACTTCTTTAAGGAAGAAAATCTCTCTAAATCTAAGGCTTTTGTAAATATATCTGCTATTTGGTTTTCAGTGGATACATAATCAAGTTGGATTAACCCTTTTTCAACTAAATCTCGAATGAAGTGATGCCTAATATCTATGTGTTTAGTTCGAGAATGTTGAACTGGATTTTTGGAAATATTAATCGCACTCGAATTATCACAAAATAGGCTCAAAGATTCATTTTCAAAACCATAATCATCAAGCATTGGTTTCAACCACACAAGTTGAGTACACGCACTCCCGGCGGCTACATATTCGGATTCGGCGGTGGATAAAGAAACACAGTTTTGTTTTCTACTATGCCAAGATACTAAGTTATTGCCTAAGTAGAAACAACCACCACTAGTACTCTTCCTATCATCTACATCTCCAGCCCAATCAGAATCACTAAACCCCACCAAATTAAGATTAGTGTCCTTAGTATACCAAATACCTAAATCTATCGAACCGGAAACATACCTTATGATACGCTTCACTGCTTGAAGATGTGAGATCTTAGGATCAGCTTGGTAACGTGCACAGACACCAACACTATACATTATATCCGGGCGGCTAGCGGTCAAGTAGAGCAAACTGCCGATCATCGATCTATAGAGGGTGTTGTCAACACCATCGGCAACACTGTCTTTTGACAGCTTTTGTGTCGAACCCATGGGGGTTCTCATAGGCTTAGAATTTTCTAAACCAAAGCGAGATACCAAATTCTTGGCATACTTGCTTTGAGAAATGAAAATTCCTTCCTTTAATTGCTTAACCTGCAAACCTAGAAAGTAAGTTAGCTCTCCAATCATGCTCATTTCGAAGGTAGATGACATAGCATGCACAAAATCATCAAGATCACTTTGACAAGTAGATCCAAATACAATGTCATCAACATAAATTTGAGCTATCATGCAATTACGATCAGTTCTCTTAACAAAAAGAGTACGATCGGCCATGCCTCGAATGAATCCAAACTCAAGTAGGAAAGAGGTCAATCGACCATACCAAGCTCTAGGAGCTTGTTTTAATCCATACAATGCCTTCTTGAGTTTGTAGACATAATGAGGTTGATAAGGATCTTCAAAACCTTTTGGTTGTTCAACAAACACTTCCTTATCTAAAAACCCATTCAAAAATGCTCCTTTTACATCCATTTGATAAAGGGTAATTTTCAAATAACAAGCAATTGCAAGAACTAACCTAATCGATTCAATTCGAGCAACGGGTGCGAAGGTCTCATCATAATCGATGCCTTCGACTTGTGTGTACCCTTGTGCTACAAGTCGTGCTTTGTTTCTTACAATGTTCCCCGACTCATCCGATTTATTTTTAAAAATCCATTTAGTTCCAATCACATTAGTATCGGATGGTCTAGGAACAAGAAACCAAACATCATTTCTAGTAAATTGTTCAAGTTCATCTTGCATTGCTTGTATCCAAAAATTATCTTTTAAAGCTTCAGAGACATTTTTGGGTTCAATTGGAGAGACAAAACAGTAGAATTTTACCTCTGAAAATGTGGTTGACATACACACATGTCTTACCATTTCCTTGTAATTCACGGGGTCTTTTCTACGAGTTCGAACACCATCGTGTACTCCCCCTATCACCTGTGTGGTAGGGTGATTTTTTCTGATACGAGCAGGTGGATCTCTTCGAACTTGATCAGGAAGATCATCATCACTTTCATCGGATTCAGGTTCTGCCGATGTTGTCACTGGTGTTGCCGCTGGTCTTGCCTCTGGTGTCACGACACTGGGGGCAACATCAGTATTTCCAGTTTCATGAATTACTGGAATTTCAACTAGATCAGTCACGGCATCTTCATATGATTTACCTGTAAGATCAGAGAAGTCATCAAACACAATATTAACTGATTCTTGAATAGACCTAGATCTTAAGTTAAAGACTCGATAAGCATGACTATTCAAAGAATATCCAAGAAACACGGCTTTGTCACTTTTTGCATCAAACTTAGCAAGATTATCTCTATCATTCAAAATGTAGCAAAGACACCCAAAAACATGAAAATGTTTAAGATTAGGCTTTTTCCCTTTCAAAATTTCGTAAGGGGTCATTTTGCTACCCGGTCTTAAAAAGACTCGATTACCAATATAGCAAGCCGTATTCAATGCTTCAGCCCAGAAACGTCGTGAGAGGTTTTTAGAACTGAGCATGACACGAGCCATTTCTTGTAAAGTTCGATTTTTCCTTTCCGCAACTCCGTTTTGTTGAGGAGTTTTAGGAGCCGAAAATTGGTGTTCAATGCCTTTCTTTTCACAAAAATCAGTAAACAATTTGTTTTCAAATTCCTTACCATGGTCAGACCTAATGCTCAAAATTTTAGAAGAAAATGAGGTCTTAATCCTAGTGTACAAAATCTTGAATTGAGAAAACGTATCCGATTTTTCACGTAAAAAGAAAATCCAAGTATATCGGGAAAAATCATCAACAATCACATAGGAATACCTCTTTCCTCCAAGACTTTCAACTTCAACTGGTCCCATTAAATCCATGTGTAAAAGTTGAAAACAATGAACAGTACCTTGGTGTTGTCCGTGGTGTGATGTAACACTGTGGGGAACACGGGTCTGTTTACCTTTAAGGCAGTCCCCACACACTATCTTACCATTGTGATTGAGGCTTGGCAGTCCTTGTACAGCCTCAAACTTCATCAACTTTTGGAGAGTTCGAAAATTCACATGGCCTAATTTTTGATGCCACAAAATCGTGTCATCAAACTTAGCCTTGTTACATGTGATATTTTCTCCAACAAGATAGCAATTGTCATGAGATCTTGTACCTGTCATGATACACATGTTAGACTTATCAAAAACTTCACAAGAATCCTTAGTAAATTTTACCTCAAGATTGTCATCACATAATTGACTTATGCTAATTAAATTAGCCATAAGACCATCTACTAAAAATACATTAGACAACCTGGGAAAACCTGGTAGATTAAGAGTTCCTTTGCCAATGATTCTACCCTTAGCACCTCCTCCATAAGTAACGGATCCTTCGGTAATAGGCACAAAATTACACAAGTATTCTTTAGTGCCCGTCATGTGGCGTGAGCAACCACTATCAAAGTACCAAGAACCTGAAATGTTAGACTTAAGAGCAGTAAAAACAACTTGGCAGACTTGTGCAGTTTGTTTAGGAACCCAAACTTTCTGTCCAACAGTGGTGTTGCGGGCGGTGTTGCGTGACACCGGTGGTAACACCAGACCATTTGCTCGATCATTTTTCAATTTTCGACAGTATGGTCTTATATGTCCAGGTTGAAAACAGTAATGACAAACATATTTTCTTTTCCTATGACCTGAACCGTTGGATTTTATGGACTCTTTAGATTTTTCTTTCACAAAGTTGATCTTAGCATGTGAATCGACAAAAAGGTTTGGAAAAACATTATCAACAGTTTTACTTGATCCAATACCTGATTTTGTTGAATTACCTGATCCCATGATTTCACTTGCCTTGGTAGAACTTGAGTTCCATTTTGCAATTAAGGATTCCGTCTCTTCAAGCTTGAATTGCACCTTTCCAAGTTCTATGTCCTTCTTGGTGAGAGCGGTTTCCAGCTTTGCTACTGAGTTTTTCAGCACATCATTCTCCTTAGATAAAGCTTCCTTTTCCTTGGATATGGCTTCCTTTTCCTTGGAAACAATTTCGACTAGCTTGCATTGCTTTTTCCATTCCTTAAGCAAGGAGTTATAAAGACCATGAAGTTCTTCAATGGCTTCATCTTTATCTAAGTCATCTCCAGCAAGAGAATCTGTATCATCACAAACAACATTAAGACAGGTTATGTTAGCAAAATCAAACAGTTCATACCTCTGTGGTGTTGTCTGCGGTGTTGTTTGCGGTGTCATGACACCAGTGTTGGCAACACCGTCGGTAACACCAGTAGCGATTTTTGCAAACAGGGCTGTGGAACTTTCAGTTTCAACTTCCTCATCATCCTCATCGTCACTCATGGATACCCAGTGATTTTTCAGACCATACTTCCTCAAAGTATTGGCACACTCATTAGCATAGTGACCCCAACCCGAACAAGCTCGACATTGAATGGTATCGAGATGTTTGGGATCATTCCATCCATGATCTGAAGATGTCTTCTTAGGTTGACGTTTGGACTGAGAGGATGATCCAGTTGGCTTCCATTGGGATCGATCATTGGATCGATTGAATGGTTCCTTCCCTTTCGAACGAGGCTTCTCCTCGTTGAACTTTCTCACCATGGTGTTGAATTTCTTTGTCAACATGGCTACATTCTGCCCCTCGGTGACTTCCTCCAATGGTTCATCATCTTCTCCAGATTCTTCATTGTCTTGAGCTTGCAAGGCTATGGTTTTAGTCTTGTAGCCTGCTTCCATTTGGCTTTGAAGGTTGAGCTCAAAAGTTTGAAGAATGCTTTGAAGTGTATCAAAGTCCATTATCGAAAGATTGTGGACCTCCTCAATGGCGGATACCTTGATGTTGAACCTTAGTGGCAGCGTTCGAATGGCCTTAGACACGAGTTGCTTGCGTCCAATTGGTTCTTCAAGCATTTGGGCTTGATTCGAGATGTCCCGGAGCCTCTCAAAGTAGGTTCCAATGTCTTCATTCTCCTCCATGCGCATATTCTCGAACTTGGACATAATCAGCCGCAACCGAGCCTCACGAACACACTTTGCACCTTCAAAATGCTTCTGGAGAGTGTCCCAAGCATCCTTGGCATGGGCAGCGTTTTGGATCAATCGAAACACCTTGTAGTCTACCGTTTCGAAGATGACATTGATGGCCTTTTCATTGAAGTTGGCATTGTGGATCTCCTCGATTGTCCACTCGGTTTGAGGTTTGAGGACCATTTCACCATGGACTTCCTTCATAGGAGCATTGTAACCTTCCAAAACGGCAGTCCAAGCACGTGCATCTATGGACTTGATCTTCGATCGAACACGAATCTTCCAATAGGCATAGTTGGAGCCATCCAAAATTGGAAGGCGTCCAAAGTTTGGATTGCAATAGTCCGCGTCCTGCATGGCTAGATCCACCACTTAGTATGTCAAGTGATGGCTTTGATACCACGTGAAAGTCCTACGTGGATCTGCAAAAACAAAAACAAAGTTGTCCCAATCAAAGTACACGGTGTTGTCGGCAGTGTCGACAACACCAGCGTAACACACAGCGGAAAAATAGATCGAATTGAAAGTTGCAGAACACAAACGATATATCCACGAGTATACAAATACTCGTGGAATGCCTTCAGGGCGAAAACTCCTTTATTGATTTGTGTATGTATACAAAGGAGAAAGAAAGATCTCTAAAAGAGACTCTTTCGAACAATCGACTCAATACGTCCTATGAGATGTATGTGAAACCTAGGGACGTATACAAACTATCTCAGTTGAACACTCCGAAGAACACCTATACTAAAAGTCAAGAGTATGCAAACTCTATGACACACAAGAAAAACGATGTTGCCTACGGTGTGAACAACACAACTCGTAACACCAGTGTACTGCCTATACTAGACTGCTTAAGCTCTCGATTCTGTGTATGTTTGATCTTCAGCAGCTTCACCTATTTATAGATCTTGAAGTACACTTGGTGTAGACTCCACTTCCATGATGTCCATCACTCCATGATCTCCATCACTCCATGATCTTCCATGTTCTATCGTGCATGAAGAATGGGAAGTGGACATGTTCTTCATCTTCTTCCAATCTCTTGGACTCCTTCAACTCTACTTCTTGAACCTCATCTTGACTTATTCTTTTCTGGACTTTGATCTCCACAATCCCACGTTCTTGGATCACATTATCTCACTCTTAAAAATCCCGTACACAACTTTGAATCCTATCAACAAGAGCACACAACAACTTCCTAAAACTTAGGAAGATTTGTTAGTCATATTTGAGATTCAAATATTTCAACACGTGATTTACCAAGTCAAATCTTTAAGTGAGAGAATTAAATCCTTTTCAAAATCTTATCAAATAAATCTTATCCAATTTAAAATCCAATTAAAATCAAATTTGAATTTAGGATAATATTGAAAAAGGAAAATTAATATTGTTGGAAAATCCAACATTAACAATTTTAAAAGTATACACGTGATACTTGAAGAGTATATATCTTAACACAGAGTCGGGGAAACAGATTAGGACCCATACCCCAAGGGCACGCAAGTGTCACTCTTAATTATCATGAGTTTGATCTAATTTATGAAGATGATTTTTATATATTTCTTACTAGTATAAGACCCGTGTAACACACAAGTTTAAATAGATTGAACTAATAAATGAAAAAAATCAAATAAACTATATATATGAAAAAATATTTATAATTTTATAATATTCATCTAAGGTTGTATTAAATATAGTATAATTTTGATAAATATATGATTTAACTATTGAAATAAATAATTTCTAATGTGTGTGAGTAGACAATATTGTATACATTTAAAAAAGTTACATAATTTTATAATCAAACATATATCTGTACTTTAAAAAAATATTTTATGGTTTAATTCATATGTTGTACATGTTGTACATATCATGTTATAAATATGTAATATATATGTTATAATGTTAAGAAAAATAATAATAATTGGTTTGTTTATGAACACAAAATAATAACGATAATAATAATAATGGTGATGATAATGATGATATATATATATATATATACACACATTTAAAAGACATCTATATTTATAAGACAAATTGTTTAAAAAAGAAGAGGAAAAGAACACTTAATTTGACATTTAATACTCAAGCATTATATGATTCTCATGTGACATTTTTTGTCTTTCTTTTATATAATAATAATAATAATAATAATAATAATAATAATAATAATAATAATAATAATATAGTTACTTTTCACTTATATATATATTAGTAATAATCTTTATACTAACAATTTATTTAATTAATTATATATATTATTGTAAATATATAATTTTGGCATGACTCAATTATAGTAAATGCAATGATAAAAATATCAATATAAAAATATATTATCTATAATATTAAATATAAGAATTTAAAATATAAATAATAATAAAGTTACATATTTCGTAATAACACTATACATATAGTATTTAGTTAATAATTAATAATCATATATAGTTAGTTTTCACTTATATCTATATAATAATAATTTTCATAGTAAATTTAATTTATTTAGTTAATAATATATATATATATATATATTAAAAAAACATTGTTTGATCCTTCTTTTATATATATAAAGATTGATTTGTTTCCGTTTCTTTATGTGCACACGGATTACAGAAATAAATTTAAGATCCACAACAACAAATGAATATCGGTGATTGTTTGGATTGATTTGACTCGTCTTGTTTGTAATTAAAATTACAATGAATGACCTGAAATTTATAATAGCAATTTCCATCAATATGTTTGGATTCATATGAATTCAGAATTTATGGTCTAATTTTATTTTGAATAGATTCATTCAAATCATTCCATCCAAATACAATTTAATTAACAAATATGAAATCACTCAAAAGAATATTTAAAAATAATTTAATCAACACTATATACAGTATTTTAATTTGTTAGAATGGACGAGAAATGGTAATATTGTTTTAATTAAACATATTTAATAGTTTTAACAACATAGAGTAGTAGAATGAAACAAACAAGCAACCGGATTCTCTATACTAAAAATCAAGGTTACATTTGATACAAATAAATCAAAATTAATTTAACGTATTTTGTGATATGTAAACACGTGAATGGAATCTGATTTGACAAACAAGTGCACATGAGTAACATGCCAAGCTCAATCTTTTTACTGTATAAATAAACCAAACCTAAGCCTTTTTTTCTTTTTATAAAGGATCCCATAACCTAAATGCAATTAGAGAATCCATGCAGCATAAGACTATTATCATTTCACACTCCACACACACACACACATATATATATATATATAGAGGGGAATATGTACGTTTTAAAGATGGTCCAAAGTTAAGGTAGGGGCAATATTACAAGTTAGTGGAACCAAATATGTCTTAAAATAACATATAAATAAATTACCAAGTTGGTACTACAAAGAGGGGGGCCATAGGTTAAACTTAGTGCTCTGAAAATATATAGAAAAAATGAAGTATGTGCTGGAATTGGAATCCCATTGATGGCAACCATCTTTAATCATTTCTCTCTCATCTCATGCAGAGAGAGAGAGAGAGATCATAAAAGAAAGTAGCATCTAACTTCATTCATCTTCATGTCTTTACCCTTTTCTAATATCACACAATATTTATCACATGCAATCATGCAACCTCAGATCTTATTTTCGGCGATACGAATGTTGAATATTACTATTTTCTATCGTCTCATTTTCTTTAAAAATAAATTAAGGAAGGGTGAATGGAATATAAGTATCATTTGGCTTTACAAGGAAAGGAACCGTTACTATCAACTTTTTATTCATTATATTATTCTGCACTTGTTTATGTCCTTGTATTATAAGCTTTTGCCAAAAAATGAAAAATTGTAACTAATTGTTCACAATTTTGTGAGTTAGGGTCAACTATCAATTCTGTGTCAGGTTCATAGTATCATCACCATGCAGGATGATGTTAATTGTGCATTTTTTATGTCATGTTTCATAAACCCTATAACCGGCCAACTCATCGAAATTGATCTAACATGCAAATTCCGGTCAAATCAGGGACAAACAGTATAATAATTTAAAACCAATGGACTAGCTAGTTTTACCAAACTTTAATAAAAACGACACCAATTTACCTTTTTATCCTAGGTTTTGAAGAGCATCAATGCTCCTAGCCTGAGACTCAACCTATAATGATTTTTATCAACCTATTATTCTTTCATTTTTTTTAAAAGTAATCTTCTGTCAATTAATAACCATATGACTTTGAGGTCGAGAGTTACATCAACAGATACTTAAAAGTACTCTCAACCTTAAAAAATCAGAATTTCAAGAAATAATCTTTTGAATTTTATTATTCTTTGCCACTTTGTTGCTAACTTAATGTATTGGAGGCCCTTATAATTAATTACCAATATATTGACTTCCATAATAATAACATCACATTACACAGAGTTTACAAAGGGTAAAATGCTAAAAAAGAATATGGGAAGGAGCATTGCCCGATCTGCATATGGCAGCTTTCATAATCACAACCAATCATGTAAACTTCTGGCAATGTATAAATAAATATATTCCAAGAAAAGCAGCACCCTTTCATATTGACAAAATATAGATGAAGCTAAGTGGAAAAGAAACAATAAATTATGTAATAAAAACAAATAAAAGAAGTGCTGCTGCAGGACAAGAACTGACATGCATATAATGTAAGAATCCATTTGCAGAAAACCATAAACAAATCAAAAACTACATAATCAAGATAGTTAAAGTTGTGAAAGGTGGGAAGCACTATCATTGTCTACCAAGAACTCTAAAAGACTAATTCCAACTAGTCTCCATGTGTACACCATATGATCCACCAAACATAAGGACAAGAAATCAGCTTAGACTAACTACCACATTGATAGTAAAGTCTTTCACTACTACACTTACATCCTAGGATTTTACTATATATATATATTTTTTTCCTTCCCCTCTCTTTTTCCAAGTTTGTCTACAATCATTATAAGGTTCTTTCAAGCAAGAAAGCATGGCAAGTATAACTACGTATGTATAAACGAATTCACTAGGCTGTCTGTGCCTGTTTCTCAAGCACTACTAGAAAACAATCAAATTCCAACAGAAATTCCAACGAAAATAATAACCGTTGGAATTTCCAACGGAATTTCCAACGGAATTCAATGCTGTTGGAAATTCCGTTGGAATTTTTATAATTTCCAACGGAATTCAACGCCGTTGGAAATTCCGTTGGAATAATGTTGGAATTTTTTTTGTGATTGTATATTCCAACGGAAAAGTACCGTTGGAATGTTCCGTTGGAATCGTTTTCCGTTGGAATCTCCGTCGGAATTTAAATTCCAACGCCCATTTTTCCGACGGTCCACTTCCGTTGGAATGAAGAATTCCAACAGAATTTTACAAAATTCCAACGGTATTTCACAAAATTCCAACGGAATTGTTCCGTTGGAATTTGAGTGATTTCTAGTAGTGAGGGCAAAGTGCATGGAGATGGAGAACACACAACTATTAAGAAAAAAAAAAGAAGACGAAGAAGAAGAAAAAGAATAGTAGACGAAGAATGATCGAGAGAGATATTGGATGGTATAGTGATGATAAGAAAGAAGAGGTACTGGAGGGGAGATGAAAATAAAAAAGAAGTGATCTAGACAAGTGTAAAAGTAGTTTAAGAGAAAGAGGTGGGATCCCACAGGAGAGAGGAAAGGGCTACATCACAAACACTTTATTTCATGAGAGATCCTTTGTTTCCAAGTCTTTGCTTTATATATTCGTATCAACCACTTCAGTTTCGATCATAACTTAAAACTACTTTCAACTCTCCTCTCTCTATCCCCACTCACTACCATTGCATAATTATCACTTAGATTTGGCCATGCCCCTCTCTTCCGTGGCTCCAAAGCCCGATAATGGTGGCACCCAACTCGCCACACCTCTGCCGGAGCCACCATATCAATCCTTTCCGCTGCATAACAACTCACAGTCCTTTTTACAACGGGTTTTACACCCCATAACACTAAAGGTTTATCTATAATCTCTCTCTCTACACACACACACACACACACACACAATTCTAGCAGTTCAAGTTTTTGCTCATTTTGATATAACCATTTAGCATGCCGGCCTTTGAAAGATGGCTCATAGATAATTCATCTGCACACGACAACTGGTAACTTATAAATGACTATAGGCTGAGACAATTAAGGTGAAGATTATGATTATGGCAAGGTTTTCAGCAAAGATGTTGTAGTTGCATGTATGAGTAATTAGTGTAAATGCAATCTTAGTAACTGATATATAGTGTGTTGTTATGGTTCAGTTTGAAGAGATTTTCTACAAGGTAAGTTATGAAAGTAAAACAAGTTGTTGGGGAGGGGAATCGAGGTGTAAAGAGAAAACGATATTGAACGGTGTGACAGGCATGGTTTGTCCAGGAGAGATACTGGCGATGCTGGGTCCATCAGGCAGCGGAAAAACCACCCTCCTCACAGCACTTGGAGGCCGCCTTTTCGGGAGGTTATCAGGAAAGATCACTTACAATGGTCAGCCATTTTCAGGTTGTATCAAACGCCGGACAGGATTTGTTGCACAGGATGATGTTTTATATCCACATCTCACAGTGTTTGAAACTCTTCTATTCACCGCACTACTAAGACTTCCCAACAGCTTGAGCAGAGAAGAGAAAGCACAGCATGTAGAGCATGTTATAGCAGAACTTGGTTTAAGTAAGTGCCAGAACAGCATGATAGGAGGGCCACTGTTCAGAGGAATATCGGGAGGAGAGAAGAAGAGGGTGAGCATAGGTCAAGAAATGCTAATCAATCCAAGTTTAATATTGCTAGATGAGCCCACATCAGGTCTTGATTCAACTACAGCTCAGCGAATCTTAAAAACGATCAAGGGCCTAGCTACTGGGGGTCGAACTATTATAACCACCATTCATCAGCCATCAAGCCGCCTTTACCATATGTTCGACAAACTAGTCTTGCTCTCTGAAGGCTGCCCCATCTACTATGGTCTTGCATCAACTGCCATGGAATATTTCTCTTCTATTGGATTCTCAACATCCATCACTCTCAACCCTGCTGATCTTTTGCTCGATCTTGCTAATGGTGAATATTTATTTCCATTTCTACTTTACTGCACCACACCATCTATTTTATAATATCTCTTCGTCTTCACAACATTTATCCCCGTGTCCTTTCTCATCCAACAGAGAAATATCACTTAAACCACTCTGTGTTGGTTTATGATCATTAGAATAATTTTAATGGACTTCACATGGCCCCATCCACCACACCCATTGATGTAAGGATCACTTAATCCATTTAAATAATGGAATTCCACAGTAGCTAGCTAACATTGACTCTTTCATAGTTGTTACAGCTACAAAAGTAATCATTTAATACTGTTAAGAATAAAGATGATGAACTGTTTGCTGTTGTCAAGGATGTTAACATCCTACACATGTTATTCCAGGAATTGGACCTGATTCTGAACACAATGACAACATGATTCAGCAAGATCCAACATCTGTGAGAGAATTTCTTATCTCTGCCTATGACAACAACATTTCTACAAGGCTGAAAACTGAGTTATTCAGTTCCGATGTGAGTAGCTACAATTACGCCAAGGATGCCTCCATAAGTAAGTGTCAAAAGTCTTCTCCTCTTTCCTGATTTGAACAACTCTTCCACTAAACCATTGAAATATTGGTGTAGGGAATGATATGAAATCACAGAAATGGTGTACAACTTGGTGGTATCAATTTAAGATCCTGCTCTTACGCGGACTGAGGGAGAGAAGATTTGAAGCCTTCAACAGGTTAAGAATCTTCCAAGTCCTAAGCGTGGCGATACTTGGCGGGCTACTGTGGTGGCGCACTCCATCATCTCATATTGATGACCGCGTACGACTTTGTTCATGCTTAAAAAGTAGCTAGGTACATTATGAATGGTTATGGTGCATGCTAATGAAGAGTGATTTTCCATTATGCGCAGATAGCGATGCTCTTCTTTTTCTCAGTGTTTTGGGGATTCTACCCACTATACAATGCTGTTTTCACTTTTCCTCAAGAAAGAACAATGCTAATCAAGGAAAGATCATCTGGTATGTACCGCCTCTCCTCCTACTTCGTAGCCAGAACAGTTGGAGATCTTCCTCTGGAGCTGGCTCTGCCAACAGCATTTACGTTCATCTTTTATTGGATGGGCGGACTAAAGCCGGACCCAGCCACCTTTATCCTCTCTCTCCTGGTTGTTCTCTTCAGTGTCCTTGTTTCCCAAGGTCTTGGCTTGGCATTTGGCGCCATGCTAATGGACGTCAAACAAGCTGCAACTCTAGCCTCAGTAACAACAATGGTCTTCCTTATTGCCGGAGGATACTACGTTAGACATATTCCCCCATTCATAGCCTGGTTAAAATATCTGAGCTACAGCTACTACTGTTACAAACTTCTTCTTGGGATTCAATACAAGGAGGATGACTATTATGAGTGTCAGCAGGGAGTTTACTGCAGAGTCGCAGAATATCCTCCCATCAAAGCAGTTGGTTTAAGCCATTTGTGGATAGATATCTTCATCATGATGCTGATGCTCCTGGGCTATCGGTTTATTGCCTACCTAGCTCTACACAGGGTGAAATGAAGTTTTAACAACTTTCCTCATATTTAATCGACCAATAATGTTAGTCTAGGTTAATACCCATTGCCAGGTTTTGATCATAAACAATTTTAATCTAGCACCCTCTGGCACTGGTTTATATAACTCTTTAGTGTATTGTTCCATAAATTCCGAAACATCTATGACAGAGACATGCATAATTTATGTATAACAGTTGCAAGCATTCTGTGAAGATATCAAAGCAATGGATCCATGTGGGGTCTGTGAATCCATCCATTAATTGCTTTTAGATTAACCGCATTGATTTGAATCCTTAGGAAACTGAATTATCATGGATGCGCATGATAATGATGCCACGGGCAGAGACAAAATGATCACATCATTCTTCACATGATCCACTCTTTAACAGTGTTGGTGAGTTTACTTACATATATTCTCATCAGCAGCACAGGAGGTCAGGTCCAACTTGAGATAAGAATTTGTCATAGCTTTTGCAGCCTCCGGGGGAACACCCACTTTCTCATGACCTTATCCATTAAGTCATAAACGTTTCAGTCACTGATCACTATATATCTTGAGGTAATCAGAGGAATAAGGCGGCTGGGCTCGTTTTAATTCCATTTAACATATACATGATCACATGGTTTTCTTTAACCATTTTCAACAGACTAAACTGTGCTTAGACATCAAACAGGAGAAGGCAAACCCTCCATTCTTGAGTGGATTCTTGAATATAAAAAATATATCCTTGTCACTTCTACTTCTCATAGTGCACTGTCCACTCACAACCATATCTACAATACTCTCCTTTTCCATCTTTCTCATTCCTTGTCCGTTCTCCATTGACAATAAAACAAACGCCTGCTTCACTTCACTTGCTTCTATCTTTCTACAAAACAATCCAACTATCAACTCAAAATACATATGCATTACATTAACCTTGATTAATTGCTTCAATTGGACCACTGAACCAACCCTCCAATTTCAGCAGAGTTCTACAACTGTTTGGATACTGGGCCATCCAAACTATAACATGTAATAATGGCTCTTAAAAATCAAAATAAAACATCAAAATTTTAATCATTCAAGAATGCCAAGATTAGAGGTCTTTTCTATAGCAAAGGGTTTAATTGAAATCTGCATCTAAAAGCCGGTCTCAACTCCATATATAGTCAACTAAAGAAGATTTCCTATTCTTATGTGAGCCGAACATCAAGAATCTATTAACTATAAAAAATCCCACTATTGCTAGTACTGCAATTAATAGATCATAAGTGGATTCTTGATGATTCTTTTCACGAAATTTACAGCCTAGATTGGATATTTCAGAAAAACAACTGGAATATTGGGGTGGATCTTCACAATTATTCATGAACAAGTTCTTTACACATATATGACAATATATAGATACAAAGATAGCATATATATTCAACAATATACATACAGGTGAGTTGTATCTTCGATGTTCTGTGTTCAGACCATCCATCCTTTGTGCAAGCATGTATGCCTACAAACACAGAACATCGTCTCCTAAACCATCGTTCTCAAACGACGATCAAGGTATAGTGGTTGATGTATTTTCACGAGTTAAACGTGCAGGAATTATTGATTCAACCATGCAATTAGTCAAAAATGGGCTTTTTCTAAGGATTTTAGTTTGGTCCTTCACTCGGATTGTGTCATCTTTATTTTGGACTCGGCCCATTCAAATTTTGGATGGGCTCACTTAAAATTATGTCTGAATTAAAATTTACAAAAGCCCGTAATTTTATAATGTCTTTTCTAAACTTTTCAATAAAAATATTTGAATTTTCTATAATTCCAACTAAAAATATGTAATTTCATAACGATTATGTTAAAATAACATTTAACTCTAATTTTTACCTTTAAAATCTCAAAACAAACAAAAGAAATTCAAATTTTAAACATACAAAATTTGTAGGAATCCAAAACATTTACCTTAAATCTAGAAGAAATTCAGCCTAAAGATGGTATCATATAAATCTAGAAATTTAGATAAATGTCACTTCAACTTCTTTCTATGAAAATAATTGTCCAATATTTTAATTTTTCATGATTCAATCTCATGTGATACCGTCTCACGGATTATTTCATTTGAGACGGGTCAACCATGACTCACACCTTACAATTCACATATAAATTTATTATTTCATTTGAGACGGGTCAACCCATGACTCACACCTTACAATTCACATATAAATTTATGGATATTGATTGGGTTAATGGGCAAAAAAAGATCAGTATTACGAAAATCATCCATCAGAACACACAAGTTTTTCTGATTTTTCTTTTGAAAAATGTCATATATGGTTGCGTGTATGAACGCGTGTAATGACATGAAACCATATGCATTTATAGTAAAATTAAATATTTAAGATCTTTTTTAATCGAGTGATAAATTAATGTGGTATTAATGTAAATCTTCCGATAATGCAAGGAATGTGATATGAGAGTCTGATATCACTTAATTATAGAGGGTGGGAACAATTTTAGCAAGACAAAAACTTCATTATCCACAACCCTATATTTAGTTAATAGTTGGATGTTGCCTATATTTAGTTAGTAGTTGGATGTTGACTCATCTTACTAAATTAGTTGCTAGTTGGATGCTAGAATATAATTGATTTTAAAAAAATTGAGGATTTGTTTAGATCAAAAATTCAAATTCGATTAACACTTAATTTATTCATATTATCATAATAAATTACAATATAATTGATTTACTATATTAAGATTTGAGGATTTGTTTAGAGCAATAATTCGATTAACACTCAATTTATTCACATCATAGCTGTCGAAACTAAAAATATAGAATATCATTGATTAGCTGAAAATGTTTTGAAACTAAAACTATAGAATATCATTTATTTAAAATTTGAGGATTTTTTTTAGTAAAAATATAGAATACGAATGATTTTTTAAAAATTTGAGAATTTGTTTAAAATTCACTAACATTCCTTGCATAAAATTATTTTATAAAAATTATTATTATTATCCTAAGAAATTATAATATAATTGAATTTTTTTAAATTTGAGGATTTATTTAAATCAAAAATTCAAATTCGATTAACACTTAATTTATTCCTATTGAAACAAAAAACATAGAATATGAATGATTTAAAATTTGAGAATTTGGTCAGAGCTACATTTGAAATTCGATCCACACTCAACTTATTCAAATTATAAGTGAAAATATTGAAACTAAAAATATATAATATGAATGAAATTTTTGAATTTTGAGGATTTGTTTAAGATACATTAAAATAAAATTAGAGTTTTTTTTCTTTCCAACCTCCTAAAATACCATCTACGAACAGAAAATATTAGAGGCCCAATTTTTTTTGCTCACCTCCAACCTCCCAATATTGCAGACCCATGCAAATATCGACAACAGAAACAACAGAAAAAAGAGGATATTTATCGTAGATAAGAGAGAAAATATTACATATACAATTCTCTACCCAAAACAAAAAAGAAAGAGAACAATTTCCAATCCTCATCTTCTCTATGAGAATTTCATGAAAGAATGAAATTGAATATGAATGATTGAAATTCGATTTTATTTGAAAAAATGACAATTTATGAGAAAGAGAGTGATTGAATGAAATTGAATATGAATGATTGAAATTCGATTTTATCTGAAAATATGACAATTTATGAGAAAGAGAGTGATTGAATGAAATTGAATATGAATGATTGAAATTCGATTTTATCTAAAAATATGACAATTTATGGGAAAGAGAGTGATTGAATGAAATTGAATATGAATGATTGAAATTCGATTTTATCTGAAAATATGACAATTTATTGGAAAGACAGTGATTGAAAAATATGGAAAAAGGGTAATGGAAAGGTTAGGGATGAAAAGGGGGTAACAGTTTTTTTAATTATTTTATGTTTTTATATATAGATAGATAGATTTTGTTAGATTTTTAAAAGAATTATATTTATGGTCGTAAATGTATTTTAAAGTTTCCAATATTTACTATTCATGTACAAAATATAGGACTAAGAGTGACATTTGTGTGCCCCTGTTGCCCATAAATTAATCATCATATGATGTTGAATATATACTCTACAGGTATGATGTATATACTCTTCATGTATAACACCAAGAAATATAACACTAAGAAACATAACACCAAGAAACATAACACCTATACAGTATATATATAACACCTGAAAAACATATATATAACATCTAGATTCGTGCTCCTATGTGTATATAAGTTTTTGCCTAGGACTAATCTTGCATGTGCCTGTTAAATCAGACCACATCACTGATTTTCAAGAATTGGATTTAGTGATTTATTTGATTATTATTTAATTCAATTATATTTTATTGTTTTATTTTCAATAATTTCCAGTTTATCAAAAGGAAAATCAATTTGACTCTATCATGTAAATTAGAAATCCAATATAACTATCAACTACAGGTACAAATCAATATTCTATCCAACATGACTAAATTAAAATTAAACTCTAAAAAAAGGAAAGATCTCATACAGCAGATTAGAATTGTCAAACTTGATTTAATTGATTAATTATTTAATTGGGCTCCTCTTATCCCTAAAACATTTGACAAAATCATGTATCATGTCGATATCAATTATGACAGTTATATATAATATGAATTGTTATAAGTAAAACAAATTATTAAAGAATGATAAATAAAATATATTATTTAATGACACGTGTCATGTGCCCAGTGCAGGTGGTAATAACACGTCATTTACGCGTTTAAGCAACGCGTAGAATCCAATTAATATGCTCTCAAGAAATACATGCTACAAAGGTTCAGAAATTCGTGCGTATCCACTCTTTCTCTCACATTCAATTCTATCCTATCCTATCGAGCTTTCCAAGGTAATCCATACCTTCCTTGTCTTGTTTTCAATTACCATGTATTTGTTGTTGTAATTTTGCGTGATGTTTGGAAGTGTGGTGTAGTTGTTCGTTGAATTTTACTGCTCTTTTCATTGTGAGTATATGGATGTGATGTTGTAGATCGTGTATGACCTATATATCAAGAATTGGGTGATTTTGTGCGAGAACTTAGTTTGATTTACTGGGTTTATGATCAACTTTCATTTATTGGTTTCAGAATTTTTGTGTTTGGTTTGCTTGGTTGCTGCTGATTTGGTGTGTGGTGAAGTAATCATATGAGATTTTAGAGAAATTGGAGATTGGATGTCTCTGTTTCTTTGTTTTGATTGAGAAATCAATGGAAATAGGATGCTTTTTTAATTTTTGCCTTGTCATTATTGTATTTTGGAACTGCTGTTTACATTGTTGCTTTGGATCTTTTTTCCTTCATCTTTTGCCAGTGAGTGATTTTAAAGAGAGATAGAATGACACTGCCCAGTATCAGAAATTGCTTAGCAATAGTAGCTGCTGTTATATTTTAATATTTCCAAAGTTATGTTTGGTCTGATAGAAAGGGAAATGCTAATTACCAAGTGTTTTGCTCATTAATCATTTTCCGCATTCTCTTTCTTTTCTGGGCAAAATCAGATCCAATGGTAGCATAAAGAGTTTTGTTTTACGGTTGATTGCTTTTTCATTAAGATGTTAGTTCCTTGTTGGAAATAAGTGCTTTTTGAAAGCATTGTCTGGTGAACTTATATGACCTATTACTAATCAATGTCGAGTTGAATGCGATTTTACTCAAATTGTTGATATATGCTTATCCTGCCTCATCTTACGAGTTTGTGGCTTTTCAGGTGATAGCGTATATTAAGATTAGATAAAATGGGAGGTGGAAAGGACAAACATGATGAATCCGACAAAGGGCTTTTCTCTAATCTTGCGCATTATGCTCAACCAGGTGGTGGGCATTATCCACCTGGTCAATACCCTCCGGCACCTGGGGGCTACCCTCCGGCCCATGGAGGTTACCCTCCTCAACAAGGGTATCCACCATCAGGATATCCTCCACAAGGTTATCCTCCCTCTGGCTATCCTCAGCAAGGCTATCCCCCAGCTGGTTATCCGGGTCCACATCACTCAGGTGGATCACATCACTCAGGTGCTGTTCCTCAAAGTTTTTGATTACTTCCTTTTTTTGATATCTGTTTGGCAAAGTGGTTTAGTATCTAATCTTTAGATAATGAGAACTAAAGGGGGGGAGATATGTTGATGTACTCAAATACTAGAGTGTACCAGACTTGCACTAATTAATGTGAGAAAACAAATGGATCTTTGACATAGATATGCTATGCTTCAAGTTAGAATCTGCCAGAAATAATGATTTTGCGTCTATGTTGGTCGTTATTTTTCTTGTGAGTCCAATTTAGATATTTCATGTACATGAATATGGGCCAGCTTGTTTTTCATTTCAGCACCAACGTGGGCTGGAGGTAGTATTTGTTCATTTATGTTGTCCTTATTTATGCTGTCCTCAAACATTCTTTGATTCTTTGACTCACCTTCATGGCTCATACGTACACATGTTTCTGCATGCCATCACACCGCAGGTCTTAATAAGAAATTTTCTTCTCAGGGGGAGGATTAGGATCTATGGGAGGAATTCTAGCTGGAGGCGCTGCAGCAGCAGCAGCCGCCTATGGTGCTTCACATCTGGCACATGGTGGTTCACATATGCCACATGGTGGTTCACATATGCCACATGGTGCGGTTCACTATGGCGGTGGTCATGGCATGGGTGGCTATGGTCACGGGAAAATGAAGCATGGCAAGTTCAAGCACGGAAAATTTGGCAAGCATGGAAAGCACAAGGGGGGAAAGCATGGCATGTTTGGAGGCAAATTCAAGAAGTGGAAGTAATCCATTGGTGTCCTAAGACTATGGTTGTTTATCCTGGATCTTATATTATATATACTAAAGCAGGCTATGTGTGCCTGCTATATTTTCTTTTCTTTTTTTCTTTTCGACTGCTGAATGAAATGAGTGATCCATAATGATGTACCTTCGCACTGATATTGTGTTCCAAGCCTTTGGTTCTTGGGACATATAAATGTTATGATTATGAATACCTTGGTCTGACATGGCTGGGGGTTTGCTGTTTATATGTTGTGGATTCTTTATATATCAAGTGACTTTAACCTCCGACTTGTTGCTTTTCATTCTTCTGGTCTGATGCAACTTTGTTTGACCTCAATATTTGGGTTTTTCATCTTTGTGAGGACTTGAAACACAATCCTTTTGTATTATGACAAAATCTTTAGTATAACAATTCTCACGTTTTAGCATTGCCACCATAATGACGATCAACATCTCACCATGTGCACAACACACTATTTTTTGTCCTACTCTTACATTCTCCTTGAATATTTTACCGGACTGCTAAAAGTAAAATTCAAAAAACTATTCAACTGGCAATGTGAGATCAAAGAAAGAAAAATAAAATATAAGGTATTGTTAACCACTCATGACCTAAAGAAAAAGAACTATAAATCGTTTAACCGCAAAGTTATTTTTCATGAAAGTTTAATACTCGAACACTCAACAATTAAAAGAATAAGGATACAATTTTTCTAAAAGGTTATAATTAAGAGTTGTGACTTAATTATTTTGATGCAGAAAAACAATTTCATGATTGTATATTTATGTGACGTCTCCATAATGAATTTAAGTATCAAAGAATAAATAAATTCAAATTGAAAAATGAAGTATGTGATTTTTTTTGTTAATTTTTGAAAGGTTATGATTAAAATGTAATTTTAGTGATTTTTTTTAATTGGAGATGACATGACATATGACGCGACATATTTGTCGGACACATGAATTCTGATTGCCAAAAAATTAAAAAGTTGTTTAAATTGCAACAAGAAGCTGTGAGTTTTTTATAATCATTAAAAAGTGATGATAAATCTACAATTTTCTAAAAAATATTGATTTTTATTACACAGTTGAATTAGCCCTTCTCAAATCTAGTACTTCCTCCGTCCCAGTCGAATTTGTCTACTTGCCATTTTCGTTTGTCCCAATCCAAATTTTCAGCCCATAAATGACAAATAAATTATAAAACAAAAAATATAAAAAAACATTTTTTCAATCAAAAGTAAACAAAAAGTAATCTAAAACGACAAGTCAACTGCATTTTCTTAGATTTCGTGCCCGATCTAAGTAGACAAATTGGATCGGGATGGAGGTAATACTAGTTTTCCACTCGACTTCTGTCTGTCTTGAGAAGATATTACACATGACATAGTTGTTTGTGGGTTATATTTGGTAATTTACATTATTTGAAAGAATAATAAAAAGGAAAGAATTGCATAAAGCGTAAGTTATCAGAGAATAAATATAAATAAATAAAAAGAAAGAGAGGCCATTTTTTAATTCAATCGTGAACCCTAGCACTGGTGGGTCTCTTCTGCGTGTGTCTACCATCATACCGCCTCTTCTCTCCCTTTCTCTCTCTTCCCAATCTCGCTCCCCGGTAACCTCATCCTCTCTCTCTCTCTATTTCTCTATGACTATCTCGTTTTTTTCACTCAATTGGATTAGTGTTAGTTTTCTTGAATCCTGGTTTAAAATTTCATCTTGATTGATAACAAACAGTTAAATTGAGAGAGATGTCGGATCAGAAGTTGACGCGTATTGCTATAGTGAGTTCCGACAAGTGCAAGCCCAAAAAATGTCGTCAGGAGTGCAAAAAGAGTTGCCCTGTTGTGAAAACAGGTAATTTCCCCAATTTCCGGGATTATTATATTTTCTTGTACATGAATTTGATGACGGTTGTGTGGATTCCTGATTTGAATTGGGGGCCAGGATTTGCTATTTATGCTTATTAATTACTGATGGGCGCTTGTAGAATTTTCTGATAAATCTAGCTATTTTTTTGTGAGTATTTGTCTGCTGAAGTATTTCTATTACTCTTGAATTATGAACTTTGTTCATTGACATAAAATTCTTATGATAATTACACATGTATATGACATTACATAACAAAATAAAATATATAGTTGACTGTGATGGACATTGTGTGGCTGCTTTCAATGAAGATTATGTGTATTGATGCATATTATTCAGAGAAATTGGTCCTCCACCTAGTTCATATCAATCATAGTACATTAATGTGGGCAAGGTGATGAATTAATCAGAGTAGTTGAACTTTGTTATTATTCATGAACCAAAAGGTCATTTTGTTACTAGAAACACAGGGAAAAAAAAAAAGAGCTGCTAGTTTCTGTATGTTTGACTATAAAGTGTAATCCTCCTTTGCCCTTCCTTTTAGATTTAGGGCTTTCACTCCCTTCTAATTTAAGAAATGTAATGTGCAATTTCTTATGATTGTTTCTGTTAATGTCCAGGTAAGCTTTGCATTGAGGTGACTGCAGCATCCAAGATTGCTTTCATCTCAGAGGAGTTGTGTATCGGATGTGGTATCTGTGTGAAGGTTTGACCAAAATGAAAGAAAATATTTTCTTTGCTAAAATCGTGAATGTATGGCAGTTTCCCAACTTGTTTTACATGTTTCTTTCAGAAATGCCCATTTGAAGCAATCCAGATTATCAATCTACCAAAAGACTTGGACAAAGATACTACTCATCGTTATGGTCCCAACACCTTTAAATTGCATAGGTTCGATCATTGTGCAATTTCATTTGCAACTTGCCTTATTGTGTTGCTTTCTAACTATCACTCAAATTTCTCACAGATTACCTGTTCCAAGGCCTGGGCAAGTTCTTGGCTTGGTTGGAACTAATGGTATTGGAAAATCAACCTGCACTTAAAGTTTTGGCTGGGAAATTGAAACCTAACCTGGGACGCTTTAACGTAATCTCTATTTGCCTCCTCAGATTTTCCCTTTGGAGGTTTACATATTGCTAAACAATTCTGCATAAATTTCTATTGCAGAATCCTCCTGATTGGCAGGAAATTTTGACCTACTTCCGAGGATCTGAGCTGCAAAATTACTTTACTCGTATTCTTGAAGATAATCTGAAGGTAACCTCTGATAAAAGACACGTTGCTATAATATGGACTCCACTATCGGTTTTTAATTCTGATTTTAATTTTAATTTTCACTACTCTTATCTTTCAATATGATATTAGCTATAGCTCTTTTGAGAAAGTAGATTATCGGTTTCTTTTTAGTTAAACACTGTATTCATAGCACTATTTAGATCATATATTAATCATGGTATTTAGTCCACTTATGTTGACATAATTGATAATTATGAGGATAACATTACATTTACTCATAGAACCTCTTTCTAGAAAATGATATGTTATTATTGAGCTTAAGTACGTGCAATTTAGTTACTTTCTTTCCATTTTTTGTTGATGTCAATAATTTAATTATTTTGATGTGTGTATAGCTTCTTTAGCTAATTGTTCTGCTAATATTCTCTGATGCCTTTATCCCAGGCAATCATCAAGCCGCAGTACTGTTGACCATATCCCTAAAGCTGTTCAAGGCAATGTTGGGCAAGTTCTTGCTCAGAAGGATGAGAGAGATATAAAAGACGAGCTTGCTGTTGATCTTGAGTTGGTTCAGGTCCTGGACCGTAATGTGGGAGATTTATCTGGTGGAGAGCTTCAAAGATTTGCTATAGCTGTTGTTGCTGTTCAGAATGCAGAGATCTACATGTTTGATGAACCCTCAAGTTATCTTGATGTTAAACAGAGACTCAAAGCTGCCCAAGTTGTCAGATCCTTGCTTCGACCTAATAGGTCTATGATGTTTTTATGTTAACCATTTTTGCCATGCAGTGCTTTAACTTTCTGTAAAGGCGTTACATGGTTAATGTCTCTGTTTTCAGCTACGTAATCGTGGTAGAGCATGATCTTAGTGTGCTGGATTATTTATCGGACTTCATCTGCTGCCTCTATGGGAAACCTGGTGTTTATGGGGTGGTTACACTTCCATTCTCTGTGAGAGAAGGGATTAATATATTTCTGGCTGGATTTGTCCCAACCGAGAATTTAAGGTTTCGGGATGAATCTCTTACATTTAAGGTAAGCCTTTTCTCTTATTGATAACTGGATGTTAGTTGATGACCATCGCCAGCTGCCAGTAATGTATTTTGTCCTTCCAGGTGGCAGAGACTCCGCAAGAAAGTGCTGAGGAAATCGAGACATATGCAAGATACAAGTATCCAACCATGAGTAAAACTCAGGGAAATTTCAAACTTAAGGTTGTGGAGGGTGAATTCACTGATTCACAAATAGTTGTGATGCTTGGTGAAAATGGAACAGGGAAGACGACATTCATACGGATGCTGGTATATTTCTTATATAATGTGATTGCTTCAGTATGCATGTTGAGATTGTCAATGTAAACTAAAGTTCATGGCTTTTCAAATAATAGGCTGGGCTTTTGAAGCCTGATTCAGTTGAAGGATCTGATGTAGAGATTCCCGAATTCAACGTCTCTTACAAGCCACAAAAAATCAGTCCTAAATTTCAGGCTACTGTGAGAATGCTGCTACATCAAAAAATTCGTGATTCATACATGCATCCTCAGTTTGTATCAGATGTGATGAAGCCTCTTTTAATTGAACAACTGATGGATCAAGAGGTTGTGAATCTATCTGGTGGAGAATTGCAAAGAGTTGCCCTGACCCTCTGTCTTGGAAAGGTAACTTTCTCTTTATGTAGTTTTTCTCTCTATTTTTGCTGTTAATTATTTATAATTTAGATACTTTATTTGAGCTTTGTATCAACCACTTATTCCCCCTTAGTGCATCTTTCTTTGAAAGCTAACTTTTATGCGCTCAAATTTTGTTTCTTGTCCAATAGTTTGTCGGTATTTATTATTTAGGTGTCAATGGGTGGAAATATTGTTTACTTATTGCTGTCTCGTAGCAATAATTGATCTTAAGAAGCAATCATTCGAATGGTAGTTGCCCTGTAAATGAAACTACACAATTTTGATGTTGATATATAAAAACAACGTATAATCTTTCATCAGGCTAAAATGGTAACACATTCATGATTATTTTTTTCCCTTTTGTATTTTGTTGATATCTTATTCTTCGTTTTCCTTGGTTTGGTTGCAGCCTGCTGACATATATTTAATAGATGAACCAAGTGCATATCTTGACTCAGAGCAACGTATTGTTGCTTCAAAAGTCATAAAAAGATTCATACTTCATGCAAAAAAGACTGCATTTGTTGTCGAGCATGACTTTATTATGGCAACATATCTTGCGGATAGGGTGATTGTGTATGAGGGGAGGCCATCCATAGACTGTATAGCCAATTCACCTCAATCGCTTTTGACTGGAATGAACCTGTTCTTATCTGTAAGCCTCATCTTTTTTATTTTTCATTGGCTTTCATGAAATCATGTCCATTAAATCCCACTAATGCAATTTATTGATGTATGTAGCATCTGGATATCACATTCAGAAGAGACCCTACAAACTTTCGACCAAGAATCAACAAATTGGAGTCAACCAAGGACCGGGAGCAGAAGAATGCAGGGTCCTACTACTACCTGGATGACTAATGTGATTATTAACATGCTATAATTATGCTCCCTGGTTACCTCTTCTTACGAGCATGTAGAGTTAATGAGAAAGCTGCTATCTTGCCTTGGATGGTGCCATTTGTTAATGATGAAGATCTTTCAATCAGTGATTCTCAAAGTTTCAATTTGACAACTGGGGAGATGGTTAATGCGGTGAGGTTAATCATCGATGGCATTTGAATACTTGTTACAAGTGTGGATGGATAAATCTTGATGGTTAGCTCCTTATTCGGAGTTTTGGCTGTTATATATGAGAGTCCTAACTGAGGATTTACCTTTTGGATCTTCATTATAAACCATTTTACTCTGTTTTATCAATTTTGTCTTTTGGCGGAGAAGTGATCGTTGATTTTGATATAAATTAAAGAGGAAAAACCCTGATGAGTGTGTAAATTACCGTGTATTCCTTGAGCTATTTGATTTGAAATCTTTATTGACTCAAGTGTTGTTTTTCTGCAGATTTTCAATGAAATGACATTTTTAAGTCTTAGGATTATTAAATCTTGTTTCATCAAAAAATACTTACAAATGTGATAATGTTCTTGATGTCTTGCTAGTTCTCATCAGAAGGGAAAAATCAAATCCAATACTCTTACTGATGATATGTATAATGATTGTGTGTACTTGGATCATAAATATTATGACGTTTACTTCATTCGATCATCATATGGATCTTCAAAAAGTGTAAAGTTGGTACAATTACATTGATACTCAAGCACTTGGATTTTAACTCGAACCGATATCAATTATACTAAGACCAGCTGGTTTCTTTAGCTGTTTATCCTGAATTGTACTTCTCAACCCTACAGCTTCCTCCCATCTTCCTGCAGCTACATACATATTGCATAACGCTATGTAATAACTAATGTTGTCTGGTTCCAAAGAGAAAAGGATTTCTGCAACTTGTCTCCCCATCTTCAGATCTCCATGATAGCTGCAAGCACTCAACAGAGCTCCCCATATGCCTGGCTTGGGCTGAGTTGGCAGATTCTTGATGAACTCGTAAGCTTCATCGAGCCTTCCTGATCGACCCAACATATCAACCATACACACATGATGCTCAGTAGTGGGTACCACTTTGAATTTCCTCGACATATTCTCATAATACATTAGCCCTTCACCAACCAACCCTGCATGGCTGCAAGCTGAGAGGAGGCTTGTGAAGGAGCCATTCGTCGGACAAATTCCAGAACTGATCATATCATGGAATGTCTGAATTGCTTTAGAGCCAAAGGTATGGAATCCGTATGCAGATATTAAAGAATTCCATGCAGACACTGACTTCTCAGGTGAGAATAAGAAAACTCGTTCAGCAGTATCTAAACTACCACAATTGCTGTACATGTCTGTAAGTGCAGCTGATATGAAAGGATTTTGTTGGAAACCAAACCTGAAAACATGGCCATGGATTTGTTTTCCATAAGTCATGGCCCCTAGGTGGCTGCAAGCTGACAGAACGGTAGAAATGGTGATCTCATTCGGCTCAAATTCGAGAGAACGAAACAATTCTAGGGCCTTTTTAGCATCCTCATTCTGTGACATAGCTGATATTATGCAATTCCATGAACATAAATTGTGATCATGACTAAGGTTGAATGCTAATTTGGCACTCTCAGAATCACCCAATCTGCCATACATTGTCACTAGTGAATTTTGCACTCGTGTATCAGTACCTGCCATGGTTTTAAGAGCTAAACCATGAATTAGCTTTCCCTCAAATGCTAACCCCAAATTCCCACAAGCCGATATGATACTTCCAAGAGTTACAGAACTTAAATGGACCAAGGCTTGCTTCCTCATTAAGTTGAAATATTCTAAAGCTTCCCAGAAATGTCCCTTCTGATTGCAACCAGCAATTAAAGTGTTCCAGCTAGTACCATCAGCTTTAATCGAGGTTCTTCTGAACAATGTAAAAGCATCAGATGAAGCTTCACAACTAATGTACATGTGCATGAGGGAATTCAAAGAAAAAATTTGGCTTAAAAATCCCAACTTGATACTCCATCCGTGAAGTGATCTACCAAGTTGAAGTGAATCTGGAGAATTGCAGGATGGAATAATTGCCAGTAGAGTTAGCAAGTTGAATGTTGAACAACAAACCAACATTTTCTTGAATAATGTTTGAGCTTCCCAATATTGCCTGTTTTGGGCATACCCTAAGATCATAGTATTCCATGCAACCAAATCTTTTTTTGGCATGTTAGAGAATAAACACACTGCTTCCTTGACTCTATAGCACTTGGCGTACATATTCATGAGGCTGTTGATAACTGATATTTCGGATGTCAACTCTCTCCTAACAATGAAGCCATGAGCAGCTTTTCCTTCTCGTAGAAGCATCAGCTCAGCACAGAATGGAACTATTGTGACCATTGTTGTTATATCAGGTTGGAGTGATTGCACAAGCTGCATATTACGTACAAGTTGAAATGCTTTCATAGCTTCTTCATTTAGAAACAACCCCTTAATCATGGCATTCCAAGAAACCACATTCTTTATTATCACCTCTTCAAAAACACATTTTGCAGCATGGATATCACGGAGTTGAGAATAGAATGAAATGAGAGAGTTAGCAACTGAAATGTGGCTATTCGCTACATACCCCAATTTGGTTGCCCATCCATGGATTGCCAGCCCAACATCAAGCTCTTGAAGACAAGTACATGCTGCTAAGGCACAAGAAATGCTAACACTATCAGCTTCATTTTCACAAGAAACCATGTCTGTGAAATACCACAGAGACTTCAGGGGCTGGTTGTTATAGAAACAACCGGTTATAATTGAATTCCATGTAACTAAGTCTTTACATCCTACTTCCGCAAAAACACATTCTGATGAAGTCAAATCACCACATTTTGCATACATATCAATCACGGCATTACTCAAGACTCTGTCTTTAAGCACCCCTGCTTTAAAACTCAAACCATGAGCAACCTCACCTTGTCCAAGGCTCTTCATATTGGTAAACACCGATACCACTATAACAACACTTGTGATATCAAATTCATTCCCTTGACCGACCATTTTCTTGAAAACCCCAATTGCAGCTTCAAAACAGTTGTTCTCTATGCATGAACTCATCATAGCATTCCAGAACACCACATCTCTATCAAGAACTTCACCAAACAAAGCCAATGAGGAGCCAAATTCCTTACATCTCGAGTAAACAGTGAGAAGAGAAGTAGCTATACACAAATTGGTAAGAGCTCCTTGTTTCACAGCGAGGGCATGCACCATAGCGGCATTAGTTATACTTGGCTCTTTGATGACATGTTGAACAATCTTGAAGACATCCCACAAAAGGGTACGTTCAGACTCTTCCAGTTTTGTTTGAGACATTTCGTCGAGTAACTGGGGTGCATATGAAGAGTGACCAACGGAATTAGAAAACAATGTACATGTTCTTGAAATAGCATGGGATTGCTTGATTGGTAGAACGACATTGGTGCTGAATTCTTGAAAAGGGATATATGAAGAATATAAGAAATGTTGGGACTTTGTAATAGGAGGAATTGTAAAAGATGAAAAGTTGAGGAGAAAGGTGGCGAGTGATGGGTAATGAATTGACTTTGTAAATTTGGTCTGAATTTTAGAACTAAACATTAGCCTCTTTGTCCAAATCACGTAACTGTCACTCTCCAGACAAGATAGATATACTTCGTCACAGAAACCTAAAAATAAAAAAAATACAAGACAAGAACAAGTGTTTCTTGAAATAAAGGAAAATTGTAATTCTTGCTCCGCGTGTTTTCATGTTTTTTGGTCTCTTGCACTTTAATCATATATAGTAAATCTCATGTGAGACCGTCTCATGAATATTTTTCTGTGTGATGGGTCGACCCACAATTTATATTTTACAATTAATATAACTTTATGAAAATTGATTAGTTTAATGGGTAAAAATGATTCATCTCATGGAAACTATCCGTGAAATTCTTGTGTGTTAATTTTTACTTTCTTGCACTATGTGAAAAACATTTCCCCTAAAAATTGTGGTAATGTTTTATGGAAAAAAAAAACACGAAATCATAATGTAAATGAGGTTTTAATTAATACTTCAACATGATAATATGTATAAAATCAGTCGCCACGTGATTGAACACCATTAAAGCAACAACACTTTTCTATTCATCAAAACTAACCAAAGTAAGTTAGTGGCATATGGCATTCTGATTATCAATGAAAAGTTTTGCTTGAGCCCAAATTATTCATCCCATTGTTGCTTTGGGGCTCTATACATTTTCTGAAAAGAATACAAAATCTGTATTATTCGTAGAAGGGTACATAATAATCTTTAAAACTAGCAGAAGAAGAAAAAAAAAGAAATGGAAATTTCTGTATATAGTATTTAAAAGCACAATTTCTATTAACATCAGGGTTAGGGTTCAGTAAGTGTAAACACATTGCCAATTTCTTCTCTCTCTTCTCATTCATTCACTGGTATAGAGTTACATACGCCAAATCAAGCCTTATAAAGGAGGGTGATCCTCTTCTGGAGTCTGGGGAGGTTTTGGCTTCCAATTGGGCTTTTCGTCCCAATACATGTCGTAGTATATGTGCCCTGGACTGCGATCCACTACACAGCACCAAATACCCGTATACCTCTTTACACGCTTCCTGAATCTTTCTTCCCTCGTCTGTTTATATAGACATGTACTCGAGTGAGTATCCATACAAGAATATGAAGTACAAGAAATGAACAATCAATTGAAAAAGAGGTTGTGAAGAACAGCATGCCTTGTCAGTGAATCCTAAGAAAGCGTCTTGCATCGATGAGAACTGAATGACTTTGACGTCCTTGAAGGATGAGAATATGGTTTTGAACTGTTTGGAAGGAACCATGTTAAAATGAAGTTCAAATTCAATAACACTCTACATATGTCGAGTGTAAAACTTCCATAGGATAAAGTGAATCTCTACCAGTGTTACTTAAATGGTTCACATGCTTCGGGATGCACATCAAATACAAAGGCTTTGAAAGTTTAAATATCATAAAGACTCGTGAACTAGTATCAAGAATTTCAGAAACGAAGCCTAATAGGAAACAAGTCTCAAATAAAAATAAGTAACAAAATTGATATCTACTCAGCTAATAGATAAATAAAAACCAAGATAAGTCTCTGTAAGACTGTAACAATTTGATTTAAAAAAAAAAAAAAAAAGACCCTCTGCAGTAAGCATAACTATTTTTACCGTGGGGGGTAGAGATGATTAGGCCCCACTAATTTAACATTAGGTATTGGTGTTCTACAGATTCCTTTTATGATAAGAGTGGTGTGGTTATCGATATATGCTCCTCATACTTGCTGCTCCAGAATACTTCTACTATACATGGAAGTTAAAAGCATTTTAATTATTGTGCACTATTTTAAATCAGTTTCTTCTGAAGGTAAGAGCCCTAGTAAGATATTTAAATTTAACCTAGAATCTAAAGGTGGCATGCTGCCAGAGCTCCAGCAGAATGTGCAAATAAAGGGAACAAAAATGAATTGAAGATGCTCATCAGCATCATATTACCGTTTCTTCTGTACTCATCTTAGGGAATTTGAGAATTCCTGCTTGACTCGTGCTGTTTGAAACTTCACAACCATGTGATCCTTTTTGACAAAGATGCACATCAAGCCATGAATCTTTCACCTGATATAAGTGATTGATGAGTTACTTTAGCAGACAGTAAGAATAATTATTATGTGCAAGTCTGAAGCAGAAACCTGTTGGGGCATAGATGGATTGTCCAAGAAAGAATATTCTCTAATATCAATGGATGGTCCAAGTTCCTCCTCCTCTGGAAATTCTTTTAGCATTACATTAACCTGCCATCATAAATATCAATAAATTATGGAATTTAAGACAAAATCTGTTTCAACATAGCCTCCAAAATTTTCTTCACAGTCTACAGGTTTTGAACCAATCTGGTCACCAGGCAACAAGAGTTTACGAAGGATTGTTGTACCGATTAAGATAAAGGAAGACTGACATTCCAGATTATGGCAATTTTTTATTCAACAAAATGGAATCTGGATTGATTTAGAAGCTGAGCCTTAAAATAAACATTTTTCATGTTCCCTACATTTTAGGCCTAAAATAAAGAACACAGCGAAGTGGACTACCCTTTTAAGTTCTCCCTAATGGTGCTTGGCACAAGCTTTATGACTTATACCGACATATAATGATACTAATGGAAATAGCAAAGGTTATTCTAAATTGACTTCATCATCAGCATGCACATAACATAATTCATTAACATGAAACTTCAAGCAACATGATTCAGTACACTTTTTAACATTGGTTTTAGCCACAAATAGTGTTCTTTAATTTCCCTGGGAAAACATAGCATAGCATACTAATAGCAATATAGATAGCTATATATCTATGGTATTCTTCTTTTATTAGCATATAGAAATCAACAGGTAAATGCAAGAGAGCAGACTAATACCTCAAACACATGATCCAAAGGACATATGAATGGCTGCCTAGTCAAAGAGCCCTCCAAAATCCCTGGATGTCCAAACCACAGCCTATCCAACCTGCACCATAGCGGAGGCATTACCTAAAATCACAAATAAGAACAAATATCACAAAATGCACTCAAAACAAACATGTGTGAGCAAACTAGGAAGTAAAAAAGTGAATGATGGCAATTGCCAATGGAAGTGAAAGATATTCACCGGCAACAAATTTTTCAATAAAGTATCATCCAAATAGAATTTTATCAAGCAAGAAATCAGAAACCAACATTCCTTAATCTGGAAGTACTGATGGTTTGGATGACTATTGAGAATGAGAATTTTCTATAATCAGCTAGAAGATGAAGGAACTTCAACTAAATATGTATATTCATTTTTAACAAAAAAAAAAAAAGGATTAATGATACAGATAGGTTGACAAATTGGCAATTACAAAGCTGGAAGAACTAATGAGATGAAATGTAAACAAATTCAAAGGCAACTAACATTTTCAGTCATTACTCACATCAGAAACCATTTATGTAGTTCAAAAAATGTACAGGCATGACATGAAAATAAATGAATAAAATCATTCTATAATAAAGCAAAATGTCATCTAACCAAGTAGGCAAATATTTAAAATGTCAAAAGACCATAGCAGTTCTCACCAATGTGCGACCCAATATTGAAGCAATGGCAAGTGCTGTCCGTATCTGCTTTATCTGAAAATCATGTTAAATTATTAGCAAAATCAGGTGCACATTCAAACTGCAAACATATTTAAACAAGAAGAAGGAAAGAAAGAAAAGGTTGGAGAAGTCTACACACACATACTTGGTAATTAACGAGAGCAAAGTGGGAGTCAATGTTATGCTCTCCATCTAACAACAAGGTCTTTGGTATAGACGGTTTAAATGCCAAAAATCCTCCTGCATATAATTGTCCAAAAGACTTAGGGATTGACTAATAATCTTAGAATGTGAAAAGAAACAAGCTATCTTAGAATGGGTTCTTCACACTTTATTTACATAAAGGCAAAGCCTCAACCCCATAGAGCTATGATGTGAACCACCAGATATAAAGCTGTAAGGTAAGCTATAGCCTACTGAAGATCCTGCATCCTTATTGGCTTACTGTTTGAAACTCCAGACTCAAATTGATTGCTTTCTTTACTGGGGCATTGAAGGCATCCCCATTGGCTAAAACTGGAAAAAAAAAAAATTCTTGAAAAAACCTAGTTACTTGGATATGACGCGACAGTACAAACTCTCGCTCAATACCCTTTTGGCCCAAAACCAAGGTAGGACATACGAAAACAAAAATTTGGAAGGAGAGGAGAATATATCAGCACTTATCTACAATATTTTTAAACCTCTTAATTTTTGTGCAACTTAGCATGTGGTTACCATGCTTTCTCCAAAATCATCTCAAGGTCATCATATTAACACTATCACTGATTTATAATCAGATGCCACGAGAAAATCATGAGATAAGCCATCACATGCTTTATGGTTGCCTTTTCTTTTGACATATTGCTATTTTGAGAAAGAGATAGAATAGTGAGTGTCAAAAAGAATAAGAACCTGCAGTATCATAATATTCTGGTGGATCATAGA
The DNA here is from genome assembly GCA_005771605.1 of Scutellaria baicalensis. Lineage (NCBI taxonomy): Eukaryota > Viridiplantae > Streptophyta > Magnoliopsida > Lamiales > Lamiaceae > Scutellaria > Scutellaria baicalensis. Next base: position 41,011,024 of record CM016722.1, read on the forward strand.
ACAGCATAGCTTCACGTAACCGATGGCGTTTTCCATCAGTACCAGCATACTGGAATGTGGTGTGCACAGCGTATGGCTCCAGTCTGAGTTGTTGATACATGGCCTGCCAAGTAAAGATAAGGTTTATTAGACATAAATGCTGCATTTATGCACTTCACACTTGCAAATTCTTTTTTTTTTTTTCTTTGTATCTAACATCTGATTTGCATTTAAGGATACCAAAAAAAATAAAAAAATCACACCTGAACAAAGTAGGTATGACCACTGCAAAATATACTTGCAGGGAGAAGGCCTAGCTTAAGTTCTCCATCATAAGCATATGCAAGTCCACTCTCTTCATCAACAGGTGGGCCCAACTGCCTACGAACAATCTCATTGAAACCATTTTGATCCCATATCGTATCATCAGCTAGAAGCGTTTGTTTCCATTCTTTTGCCAATTTAATTGAAGATGGAGTTGGCCTCCAATGAAAAATTCCTATGTTATAGGCAGCACCGGCTGTTCATAGGCAAAATTTTAGAAGATAAAATTCATGTGATATTGCAAAAGGAGATGATGTCCAATATATATAAACAGGACCCAGATGAATGAAAAAATCATAGATTGAGCACTTGTAATTGGTAAAGTATCAACTCCCTCTGTTTTTCAGCAGCTACCTTCAGAATCTGGCACTATTATTGAAAGATTTGTGATTTCCTCAGACAAAATTTTACTTTCTTGTACAATAATACAAGTTCACATTTAGTTTTACGTATCAACTAATATAATTTCTAAGCACTGAACTGTTTAAAGTAATGTCAGCCCACTGCAGGCACTATTTTCTCCCAAGACCATGACAGTTTATAATGATAAGCCCGGACATACCATAGTAAACAGAGTAAATATAAGTTGAGAAACTAGACCAACCCCAAAATCTTTCTCATGAATCAAATTCCTCAATGCATGAAATCTGAATCTCCATTGAATTATAGTAGCATAGAAGGAAAATGGTTTGATTGAACTCTCCTCTTTGTTTAGGGAAAGGGAAAAGGAAGAGTAAGCAACAGAAAGTTCATCCACGGAAGTCTTACTTTGTCTCCAATCGTCCAACCGATCATCAACTACTGTTGGTGAAACTTGATCAGTAGAAGTCAGCACATCTGCTTCAGGAAAACGTGCAAGATAAGGAAGCGGGTTCTGTTCAAGAAAAGTTGTAGTTATTAAAATTTAGCAAACTTTACTCTTCTTCTTTGTCTAACTGAATGGTTTGAAAAAGGAGCAGACAGTTGGAAAGGAGTCTCAGATGACCAATAGAGAAAAAAAAAGAAAGGAAGAAATAAGACAAAGCAAAGTCTATAAGCGATTTTTATGTGGGTTGTATAAAGTGAATCATTAGCAAGCAGTTCAACATATATTAGAAAATAGTAAAAGAGATCAGATATATCAAACCACCTGTGTCAGTATCTCATGTGTATAGCAAAAACCAAAATGTACATGACAATAAGAGTCATAGATGTGTAACACAAGGCATGCAATTAGCATGTACATTTACCCATAACACTTATAGCAGAAACACAATGGCAGTTCTCCTTAGTCCTTACTAAATCTCAACTATAACACATAGCAGAAGGATGCATCAAAAAGACAAATAACCTCAACTCATCAATAACAGAAGCAGTAATAGATCTTATAGATTTAATTTAAGATAATAAGTGTGAAAAGATATTACCTTTAACCAGACCATGTCAGTATCGCACATCAGTAATTCAAAGCCGAAAGGTAAGACAGAATCTATCAGAATAACCTTCTCTCTCCCCATTTTATGAAATGTTGGAGATCCCCATCCAACATCTATTGTGCTCATGTGACTACCCATATCAAAAACTGGAACACCCTTCCAATAAAGAGCCTCCAACAGTTTTGTGTCCATCGCACCTGAGAACAGGAAGCTTGTTTGGATTTAACTTTCACAATGTTAATTTTGTCTATTGTGAAGGAAATTCAAGAATACTTACCAACAAGTAGGTTATCAACACCCATATCTGATAAGCTTTTAACCCAAGTCAAGATGAAATCCATGAAAGCAAAGTTACCAAATGTCATAATTATCACGTTATCCTTCACTCTTTGCTGAACCAGTTCCTTCGTCAATTTAAAGGTCTCCAGAGGTGGCATTTTTGATCCAGGAGGTGGCGCTTTCCAAATAGGCTGCAGAGGTTTTTTCTCTTTGTGGGAAGCAGAATCTGGTGCTATGCCAGGCACTACTTGCTTGGAAGAATTGGATGCTCGAGTGGAGGTTGGCGGGTGTGTTTCTATCATAAGCCAGGGACACAACCAAAAAAAAAAAAAAGACATAAATATAATCAAGTATGTATCATTGTGTCAGTCTAAGCAAAATACATATAAAAAACCACTGATAAGTTCTGTCCCTAAAAGAAACTACTTTCTGTCACTATGTATCTGAATATATAGAATTAGTAAATAACGATTATCTAACACTAAAAGGGAAACGGAAAAGCCAAAACAAGATAGATAGTAAGACATTTCAGGTATGAAAGGTTTGATAGAAATTGCCGACTATGATCAAGATTAATGCCAAAATTTTCTACCCAAAAAAAAAAAATCTCACAATTACACATCTGCATATGATGGCAAACATAGTCTTAGGACATGGACTGGAACATATAAGCATAATTTGTGTATATGCAAAGTATTGTGAGCAAAAAAGGGATAAAGGAAACAAATATTAAGTCTAGTGTATTAAATGAACAAGAGGAGAATTGTAAAGTAAGTGGGACTTATTCTCTGTGCAAATTATATTTTCGTCTACTACTTTCCCAAATGAAAATGATTCAGATGGAAAAGTGTCAAACAGTATGAAAGCATGAAATTCCCATTTTCAATCAGGAACAGAAAGGCTTCCTCGGGGTTATAATTCATAAGAGTTCGATACCAAAACAGAGCTTAAACAGAGTACATTGAGCAAATGGGTGTTGATACATAGGATCAAAAACTTAGCCACCCAAGTATATATTCAGGAATCATCCACAAATAATAACTTAGACTTGAAACATATTGTCATCACAAATATTAAATCATATAGGCCTCCCTCTTCAATAAAACAACAAAATCATTTTCATTGATCAGAATACAAATGACTCAGGCAGATGCAATAATAGATTTCATTCATTGATTAAATAACAAGTACGACATATCAACACCAGGACTCGCTCTTCAGAAATCAATACAGTAAAACTGAACTTGGATAAATTCACACCTAAGATTAAATATTCAAAGAAAGAATAGGCGCCAAAATTATACTCACGAGAGAGGTCATCGCCGGAGGCAAGTGAAGTGGAAAGCCACGGAGAAGAGACGGAATTGGAACCGGAGAAAACAGAGGAAAATACATAAAATGAAGAGACCAAAATACCAATAACCACAGTGGCGTAGATCGTCAAGAACAATGGCCTGGAAGTCCCCACCTCCTTCAATGGACTACTCCCAGCCATTTCTCCGGCTGATTTTTTCGACCTAAAACCCTTCCCAAAGAAAATTAGAAGGAAACAATCACGAATTGGATAGCCAATCACTCCATAAATATCAACAGATTTTCATTTCAAGTCCTTCGCGTTGCGATCATGGTGGTCTCTGGTCTCAACTGAACAGAAATTAGCCAGTTTACAGTTTCAATCTATTGCCATGGAGGATTGATTCATGATTTAGAAGGTGGAGGAGAGAGAGAAGAAGGGTTTTAGGCTTTTCGCTGTAATTCATTTTCCGTCAACATTTTCTTGATGGAAAATTGCTGGAATTCTGTTTTTTTATTCTTGTTTTTCTTTCCTCTTTGTCGGAAAACAAAGGGTTGTACATTTGATTTCTTGCAGGGTACCACTAATTTATGTTTTTTTTCCCAACATTACCCTTGATTTAATATCACGAAAACAAATAAATATTCATAAACTAAACTAAAATTTAGGAAAAAGAAAATTCAAAATTGGGATTTTGACAAGTTTAAAATTGTCCAGTGCGTACAACCCTGCAATGAAATAAAAAACACATGCAACGGTAGGTGAATCGTATTGGGTCAAGTAGTGGGCCTTAGGCCCAAGCCCAACCTAAAAGTCAACGGCTCCGCTAGAGTTGAATCTTAACAATTTATTATTTTTAACTAAATTAATTGATAAATGGAATCGTTAAATTAATTTATTGCCAAAAATGAGTAGTTGTTTGGAAGTGGACAAGGTCATTAGGTGATTGAATTTTTTATTGGCATTTTGCTGGATAGGGCTTTTAAAATATACTTATTTGAGTAGGACTTGGGTGCCCCGGGTACGGATCCAGGATCCGTACCCCCAACCCGACCCGGATTTTATATATATATATATATTTTTTTTTTCTTTTTTTCTCTCTCTATTTTTTCCATCTTCTTCTTCTTCTTCTCATCCAATCCTCTTCTTCTTCCCCTTCTCCTCATCCGATCCTCTTCTTCATCTCCTCCTCATCCAATCCTCTTCCTCTTCTTCTTCTCCTCCTCCTCCTCATCCGATCTTCTTCTTAAGGGGAAAATATCTTGGGGAAGCACTCGAGAAGTTTACTTCTGCATCAGAAGATTATTGTCCTTTTGGTATAGAAGTGATAGTGGCTGTTGTAGCATGCTTCAACTGGATCTTGGATTAGTTGTAGGCTATTGTATTATGAGCTCCATTAGATGAACTTCTGCTGTTAACTGCTGGAGGCAGTTTTTCTTAGAGAATCACTTTGACAATGCATTTATAACCTGGCTCATTTTCAACTACAAATGTTACTCTGTATTAAAAAAAAAAAGATTTTAATGTATAACTATTGTGTTGTGATTGTGGGTGTTGTAAGTTTCCTCTATTGGTATTGTATATTAGTTCTATTGGTATTGTAAATAAATCACAATCTGCTAGATTATTTACAGATTAAGGTATCAGTGTAATACCATAAAGACATTTGTGTAATACCATTAAGGTATTCGTGTAATACCTTTAAGATATTCACTGTTTTTTATAAACTTTGGAAAATAAATAGTTTCAAGACAAGTATATGATACCTTAGTCAATTTTTGTAATACCATTAAGGTATTAGTGTAATACCATAAAGACATTTCTGTAATACCATTAAGGTATCAGTGTAATACCATAAAAAGACATTTCTGTAATACCATTAAGGTATCAGTGTAATACCATAAAGACATTTCTGTAATACCATTAAGGTATCAGTGTAATACCATAAAAGATATTTCTGTAACTTATTTATATTTATTTGGATAATGAATTGGGGATTATGTACTCTCTGTTAATAGATATTGATCCAAAAATTTGACCGTTATGATTTTTATATATGAATAAAGTTGAGATAAACATCCTACGCCACCATTATCTCTCTTATATTGACTCCTAAAATAAGCATTGCTTATTTACATTTAAATTTGTACTCAATGTTTTTACATAGCTGACATAAGTTAATCAAATGAGCCAAGTAGGGTTTTGAAAATGAATCTCTACATTTATGTCATCATCATAACTAGCCCTAGTTGATATTAAATTATTGAATTTCTTTCCACAATTTTCTTTTATAATAATGTCAAGATGTCAATTTAAAACCTCGATTAGGACTAATAATAGTGAAAGTTAGCTAAGAGGTTTGACAATTTTATGAAATACTATCTTCTTAATTAGTTACTTGGTGCAATTAGGAATGTTTTATTTTAAAATACATCTTCTTATATATAGTACATCAATAACCAACTATTTTTAAAATAAAATTTAGAGACTCCTGTGAGACCGACTCATGTGAGACAGTACTCGCGCACGGTCGTGTCCAGGGACACGGTCGATCGTGCTCGAAAACACATACTTATAGCTCTAAAAAACATACTTATAGATAAATATCACATATATTTATCTCGACCGTATCCTGAGACCTGACCGTACACCACATATTGCTCTTAGTTTTCGCGTGAGGCATGGCCGTGTCCCAGGGCACGGTTTTGGGCGAGGAAAAAAATCACATACTTATAATGAAAAATCACATACTTCTTGTTAAAAAGACATACTTATACACCACAGTCACGCACGGTTGTGTCTTGGAACACGGTCGACCGTGCGCTAGTGCCATCGCATATGAGTATTTGTGTAAATTTTAAGTCCTCTAAAAAAATACTTCACAGTCACAGTCTTGTTACCCTACCCGACGTGGACACATATTAATGTGTACACCACTGACATGTCAAATATCTGTTATATCTATTATTTTCACTTCTTATATAACCAAAAAATGAAATCATTACACGTTAAACTCTAGGCATATTAAAAAGTATCTACATGAATATATTAGCATTTTCCAAATACTTTTCATACCAAACTTATCTCTTGTGCAACATGACAACATTTTGAGTTAGTTTGGCTGACCTAATTAAAAGACAGAACAAGGACCCTTAAATGTGCACAAGTTTATTATCACACATAAGACTCATATGTATGAAAAATACAAATGAATGAATCTTGATCACACTTATACTTGTAAATTCCTAGTATAGACATGCACAAAATTAAGGATATTAATATACTCTGCTCTTAGTTTAAAATGAAGTAGAAGACATAACAGAACAACGTGGTACATAGTAATCAATGTTTAGGCTCAAGCAAGAATGTGGTTTCTTGGTTTCTCCACATCAAGTAGAAGAAGCTACTTGATTATAGGTGCAATAACACTTGTTATCATCCTCACAATCATCCTCAGAAAGTGGGCTATTTACCTCGAGTCTAATCCAGATGATAACTCTGATCATCAAAAGTCTAAGGATGTTAGAGTAGCACATGATATCAATCACAAAACAACGATTCATCCACGTTCTTATTCTGCAATCAGGACTTATGCACTAGAGGAGCTGAAGGTGGCCACGAGCGATTTCAGGATCCGGATCGGAGTTGGAGCCACGTCGTACGTGTACCTTGCTGAGCTCGGAGATGGAAGATTCGGTGCTGTTAAGCGTGTGATGGAGACAAGAGGTGGAAGCCAGAAAATGTTTCTTGATGAGGTCTCTGTTTTGCTAAGGATTTCACATCCCAATTTGGTAGGCTTGTTGGGATTCTGCCTCGAAAAAGGTAGCTATATATATATATATATTAAACTTGTAAATGAAAATCAAGACTAATTAATTGTGGTATCATGTAACAGGAGAACAGCTGCTCCTACTGGAATATGTCCCAAACAAGAGCCTGTTCGATCGAATGCACACAGGAGAGGGGCAAGACTCAGGCATCCTCTCATGGTCTAATCGTCTCAGCATAGCTTTGGACATAGCCTACGCCCTCGACTATCTCCACTCCGTGGCCGACCCTCCAGTCATACACAGAGACATCAAGTCCTCCAACGTGCTCCTCATCAACGACCATCACGCCAAGCTCGCAGACTTCGGCCTCTGCAAGCTTGGCAGCGACGCTCAGACGGCTCACACTCCCATAGCCGTGAAGGGCTCACTCGGCTACGTTGACACCACGTATCTGAACACGGGCATAGTCTCACCCAAGAGCGACGTTTACAGCTTTGGAATACTGCTGCTGGAGCTCATAACGGGGCTCAAGTCTCTGCAGGGCTCCTCCACGCTGGCAGAGTGGACGGAGGAGTACAGAGAGAGTGAGAGTGTGGAGGTGATGCTCAAGATGGTGGACCCTAAGTTGGGACCAGCTGATGTTAACGTTGAACAGCTCAGGGCTATGGTTGATGTTGTTAATCTTGCCTTGCTTCCAACCCCTCAAGAAAGGCCTGATATGACACAAATTGCATATAGGCTTTCCACTTGTATGCTCATTCTATCTCAACCTCATCATCCTCACTTCCCACTTTAGTTCTTTTTACCTTCTCCATATGTACCTTTTTTTTTTTCTTTCAACAATACTTGCCAAATTTTCTAAAATTGAAAACTTCATTAAACAAGAGAAAATTTTCAGTTAACGGGCTGGGCCTAATTCTAATAGCCCTTTGTACAAGTTGGATATTAAGCCCACTAATATATAGTACGCTCAAAGAAGAGGCTTTTCAGATGTGACTACTAAGAATAGTAGTACCAATTAGGGAATGATTAAGACAATATATCTAATGGGCCAATAATTTGTCGGCCCACTTTGGCACATTTCTTCCACGTTTAAATTTTTTTGAGTGTATGCATCTCGCACTTCCAATTAATTGCTTCCACCAATTTATTCTTAAACAGAACTAGAACTAGAACTAGAACTAGTTCAAATTCAATAAAATAGATAAGAAAGTTTTTTTTACATTATATGATGCTAAAATTATCGGAAATATCTATATTAAGATGTTGGCTTGAATAGAGGGTTATCTTCGAGAATGCAAATATTTCTGAATATTCTCAAATTAGTTTTAGAATATGGAGAATATATTTCATTACTATGTATAGTACTTGGATGCATTAAACCAGGAAAAATACTACTAAAGTTTATCAAATATTAACTTGAGTGGGCTCTTGATCCCAGATTCTTGTCCCATAGAAGAAAACAAAAAAATTGAGTTACTTAAGAATTAATCTTCCATTAAACCATGTCCAATTAAACAACTAATTTTAAGCCACTCTAAAAGTAAATAAAGAAACTACTTTGCGACTCTAATGTACTTCATTTGAGGGCTCTGTAAACAAGAAACACATGACCTTGAATCTGCTGAAATTAATTCACTTGAAATTAACTTATACTAATTAACTCTTCTAAGAGTCCAAAAGTCCAGTGAACTTAGATTAATTAGTAGATTAATAGACACTTGAATGTGCAGCTACTTGCTTATTTATTTTATAATCACTTTTGTCCCACTCGTGCTTATTCAATGAATTTGCTTAATCTAGTAACTGTTTGATTAAGAGTTTACTTTGTTGACTCCAAATCCAGGTCAATTTTCTATTTCTCTATTGACAAAATTAAAATATCCAAATTCCAAGGGTCGCTAATTATCAATAGATAACTTTATTTTTACTGAAATGATAGTTTTGGAAAAGACAAAAATATCATTTTAATAACTATCTACTTATAGTAGTATATTGTATATAAATAAATTAAAATCTTTGAAATAACTTTCTGTTTATACATTTTCTTCAAGAATGATCAAATAATAAAATAGAAAAATCAAACACGTCTTTTGAATGTCCTATCAATATGCATACATAGTTGGATCCAATCACTCATTAGTAGTAAATCCAAAAGTTAGAACAAAAAAGAAATATAGATTTGTTGACTAATAATTGCAATTAAAGCCAGTACTAATACGTACATGTCTAAACATAAATGAGATTATGATTAAGCAAAGCCAACTGGCTTTGACTAATTAATTAAGGAACCCATGACTTATCCTTGGTTAAATGCTCCCTCGTGCTGGCCTACTACCTCCAGGCTCGATATTTCCATTTCCAAATTAAATACACATTAATCTTCTTAAATCAAGGAAGAAAAAAATCCCAAAACTAAATGGGTTCCACGTCAGCAGTAATTAAAGTTGGTGCTTAACGAATATTTGGTATGTACGTATAACGTACATGCACGCGTACGTTAGTCTAAGCACGTGTCTACAGTTACCTGGATTTTCATTTTTCAATACCTCAACTCCACTTTTAATTTATTTAGGAAATTGATAGCTCAGCTTTGGGAGTTAGATTACATTATATTTAACCGTTAATGACTGTTAATTTAATTATGGGAGTGAAAGTACCATGGGACACTGCGACAACAACAGCCACACCTTATCTGTAAAGTCGAAGAATGACTTGGATCGAAAGTGATCCTCTTTATTTAATTTTTAACCATCATGTATTTTACATATCATTGATGTGAAGTCGTTTTATGAATATAAGATTATTACAAAACAATTCTCGCACAATCTTAAAATGACACGTAACTTTCGAATTATACATGTAATTCATACTTTAGTGTTTAACTTATATTAAAAGGATCTATCCAATTCCTCAAAATTGTGAAACAAAACCTTGCTACATACAAAGAACATATTTAATTGGAGGAGCCAAAAATAGGAGAACTCTTGCGAGTGATCTATGGACATGTCCCTAAATATATGCTAAATGAACTCAATTATGAAGAATATTAATACAATAATCCCAATTGTGCCATTGGATTTGATCACATCATCAAAAAGTTGTTTTAGAGTGGTTTCCACCCCACAACTTGCAATAAACTATTAAAATATGAATAAAATTTGATTGTGGGTGGGAGAGACTTATTTCTATATTCATTTTATTTTTTTTGCCTCCTCCTTTTAATATATTTTTTTTGCATGAAGTTTTTTCATGTCCCATCCTATCCTGTCTCCTTCCAATGATTAATAAGGGCCACAATAGCGAGTACTACTTCTTATCATTTTTTTTTTTGGATATTTACTATTATAATTATTATTATTTCTATTGTTGTTATTAATATTATTGATCACAAGTACAAATTTGGCCCATGCTACTATGCATACGTAATTCATAAATATGATCAAGACTTTGAGGAAAAGAAATGATGAAAAAAGGGTTAAAAAAATAGTTGGGTGGTATTGTCAAACTGTGAGAGGTAGGAGACCTGGTTTTGAATGGCACATAGTATTAAGTATGGACTGGTATTATAATTATAGCGTGGCAATTAATAATATAGAGATTGAGATTTAATTTACAATATACGACTTTTCTCCATGTCTCATCTAATTAATACAAGGTCAAACCACACATTGTTTGTTACCTCAAAACTAAACGAAAATGCAGACAAAGTTTGACATTCTTCTATAAAGACATCTCTACCACTTATTAATATTATTATTTTTTTAGTGTAATATCTCTCATTCATTTTCAGTTATCACTATTTTGCATTATTTTTGTGTTAAAAATGAATGTTATGGAATATTAGTTATGCACATTTAATTTTTGACGCGTGGAAGTTGAATATATATTGGATTTATCCAACAAATTAGGGATACTAGTTATTTTAAGTCTCGAGCACACATACCGTGTTCCAATTTACAAATAAAAGGGAAAAATGATTTTACAACTATTTAAGAAAATATATAAAAAATGTCTCCAACTATATATTGGAATAAAAAGGGCTGATGAATAATGACATATAAATGTTATTTTTGTTGGCTTGTGAATTTTAAATAAAGATTCACTTTCCTGTGCATGAGGTATACATGTGTAGTCTGATCAAGTTCGGGTCAATTTGGATTCACGTGCTTTTTTTTTTTTTAAACATTTATGTTAGTGTGACTTTTATATTACATAAATATTATAATTATGTACAAATATGCTAATTTTATGTAGTGTACATCAGGTAAAAAATAGAATTTCAATATAATTTGTATATATATATATTTTATGTGATGTTAGTTGCCTCATTATACTAACTTGCACCTTTATATATTTATATAATATATAAATGTGTAACTAACATCATATTAAAATATAAGTAATATCACAATAAAAGTAAGATGATCTAAAAATACCAAATACTATGTTAAATTTAACAACACCCAAAACTACACTAATTCTTGCATATTAAACAGCATCGAGTGTGAGGCTACATGGTTTGAGGTGTCCACAATTTTTACTCTCTCATCCGGAAAAAAAAAAAAAAAAGGAAAACATTGTTGTTTCTGTATTTTAGGAATCAATTACGTAGTTACTTAGAGAAATATTTTCATACCTTGTGTTTCAAAACTAACTTTTGGTCCTCTAATTTCAGAAAGAGCTGGACTCCTGTGAGACCGTCTCATGTGCGACGGCACTCGCGCACGGTCGTGCTCTGGGACACGGTCGTGTCCTGGGACACGGTCGTCCAGGACACGGTCGACCGTGCGCGAGAACACATACTTATAGCACAAAAAGACATACTTATAGACAAAAATCACATACTTATCTCGACCGTGTCCCAGAACACGACCGTGCGCCACAGATTGCTCTTAGTTTTCACGCGAGGCACGGTCTGTCCCAGGGCACGGTCGTGGACGAGAAAAAAAAATCACATACTTATAGTGAAAAATCACATACTTATTATTGAAAAAGACATACTTATACACTGCAGTCGCACACGGTCGTGTCCTTGGGCACTGGTCGACCGTGCGCGAGTGCACGTCGCATGTGAGACGGTTGCATATGAGTATTTGTGTTTCAGAAAACTACTTTTAAAGGTGCTATATTTGCAAAACCTATTTCACGCTCCACAACCTAATGTAATAGGTTATGTTCCAATTAGTAATGATTGAGTAATTTAATTAATTCAAATCAAATCAAGTAGATATCATTACTTTAATCTATCTTTTCACCTTAAATCATTTTAGCTGAAACCATTACTGGTCGATACAAATTTTCAGTTGCCACCCACGTATATATGTTAGGGGAAATTTTTGAAAATGTTTTTCCAAAACCTTGAAATAAAAAATCAATAATAAAGTGAATCTCTTATTCTATTAATATATATAAAGAAATTGGAAAGAAAGAAAAATAGATTAAATAAGAAATTAAGAATATCCCACATTTACCATGAACCATCTATATTTTTACTTGGGGCCGACTCAAACTGGATCAATGGGCTCACATTAATTGGATCATCACCACTGTTGATTTATCTTAGATTTTGCAGTAAATTTGTTTGAAAAGTGATTTAAAATTAAAAATTTGAAGTAACATATTTTAAATCGATTTAATTTAGAATGGAATGGATCCCAATTACGTACATTTATATTGTTCACAAGTTGGTTCAAAATTGAAATAATGCATATCAAATTCATATGAATCGAAATGCCACCAATCAATATCTAATATGAATTTCAAATTACTTTTCAAATCCTTTCATTCAAACATAAATCCAAATGCAATATTGTACACAAAAACTTACGTTAAACGGTCTTATTGATAGTTTTCGTGTAACAGAACCTTTCTACCCATGATTCAAACTCATTTACACTATTTCGTATGTAAATTATGAAATATGGGTTATGAGTTGACCAGTCTCACATAACATGATTCGTGAGACGGTCTCACATATATAAAAGACTCACTCAACGTGGTATCCTCTGTAGCCACATATCAATGCTAATATGTCATTCGTCATAAGAATTATGATTATATATTAAAATTAGTTATTATATCCATCGTGAATAGGTTTGTCATGAAATTTCAATCACATCAGGATTAATAAAGTTATCTATCATCTCATCATAAACAAAGTAATCCAAGAGAGTATAAATACATATAATAGATTATTAATAATAACAACTTCCCATACTCTCTAAGTTAACCACAAAATTAACCAAGTGATTATGGGAGCCCATCAAAATAAACTCATTATGCTAGTAAAAAAAAATCAAAATGAGGAAGTAATAAGTTTTGTTAAGCATATATAATATTAAATGATGATATATGGATTGGTGACGATATGTAGCACAAGTTTTTGGAGGCTTCTTGATGACCAATTCTGCATCAACAAATTGTTGAAAAGGGGATTATGATATTTGGGCAATTGTGGAACCAAAAATCTTGCAAATAAAGTGCAATCTTTGTGACATTATCCAACTCAACTAATCAAACTTAGAATTCAATTTTTATTGTGGACTTAAAAGGACGTGGGCGTAACTTAATGGCCACCCCCATTATATAAGAAAATAATATAATTTTGTTAATTAATCTTTTTACTAAAAATAATCACACTATGCTAGTCCATTTCATGGTGCTCTCTTTCTTTATCCCTCAACTAGAAATTAGCTGTAATCAAGTATGGGATAGAAAAGTTGAACTCAATTATTTATTTCAATGACATTTTTGGTGATATTTAGATGTACAAATATGACTTGTCTATCAAATTTATTTATTTATCTTGTTTCCAATACAAAAATATGATTTAAGATAAATAGGAGCTTGTTCATTATCCATTTTTAGATTTTAATTAAAATTTAATTTATTGTTTACTTGAATATTTTTAATGCATGCAAGTTGCAGCACCTATACCAATAATTATATCATTTTAAGGAAAAAAAATTATATCATTTTAAGGACGAAATATGCTTAATGAAAATGAAAATTAAATGATATAACACTACTTAAAATGACAAATATCCTGTTTTTATCATGATTTAGTGTTGGGCAATAGATTTGTGTGTCCCACATAATTTCTTTTTGTCTTTAGTTCAACAGTTCTTCTTTATGTGTTTTTTTAGGTCATGGACTGGTAATGATAAGTATTATTTGAAAAGAAACGAAAGAAAAGAGATTCACATGAATTTGACCCACTCACTAACTTTTTTTTCAAATCAAGAAATGTGAGCCTCAAAAAGTGAGATTATATACAGTGAGTGGAATTTAGTTTTCATAAGTGTTTACGTTAATTAAAGATGCCACGTGTTAATGATCAAATAAAGCGGGAATATTTGACCGTACAACTACGGCCGCCTATTATTTTCTTTTAAGTCTTATTAACCAAATTCTAACTTTACATCTAATCTAGTAAGATGTAGCTATATAACTTATTGTTTTATTTCTGTAAGTAGATTCAATTACAACATGAATTTTGACTGAAAAATAAAAAATATTTAATTTAAAACTGATTTCAAGTTAAGGTATATTGGATTTTTCTGACTCCAATTGACATTAATTTGGATAACTTAATTGTTAACATGTAATTCTAAATATAGTCATTATCCATATATAAACTGTACATTAATGGGTTCGAATTAAGAGGCTAGGATAACATGACAATCCTGAATTCATTTAACAAGATAAAGGGAAAGGTCTATCGGCACAATGAAGTCGATAAAATTTATGGTCACATAATAAAAAATATTCCGACAACACAAACTCAATCTTCGTGTGGGTTATTGACCAATTATTATGTAATTGAATCATATTAATTCTCTCCCACGGTATTTATTATTCAAAAAAATCGTTCAATTCATACCTCACCCGACCAAGAAGTATGCAAGTAGGGAAAGTTCTTCGTCCCTCCATTGCAAATAAAAAGGAAGAATAAATGTGGGAGGACCTACCCCAAGAAAACAAGATATCCATCATTGGAATTAAATTAACCCAACACTCAACCGACCTCTATTTTTAAATTCATTAGATGCTGAAAATTGCCTTTTTCTTTTTAATTCTTTTGAGCGTGTGTGTACAAACCGTGTGCTCATAGACATGTACTTATCATATGCTACCATTTTCAATCTCATTTTTCAAATAAATTTAGCTAAGAACGTCCAAATGATCTGCTTTTTACACCTTAAAACTTATGAACATACAAATTTAATTAATTAACATCATATATATATATATATATATATATGTATGCACATTTATAGTGAACATTAAATATGAACCTCTATTTACATATGATCTTATATATCGGTCGTAATTATTGACGCTTGAGATGATATTTTTATTCATTTTCTTTTGTAAAATTCAGGCAAAAAAAAATATCTAAAAAAGAAAGAAGTATTTATAAACCATGTGCAATTAATAATAAATAGTATGCAATGCATTATTCAACATTCAACTATGAGCTTCTTATTTTCCGTTTAATTGGTGACGTACAAATAATTGTCTCCTTGTCTTAAAATCCAATGCCCTACCTTCTTTAATATGTAAAGTTACATCTACCCAGCTATATTAATATACAAAAAAATTAATGTGAGACGATCTCACAGATAATTTTTGTGAGACGAATCCTTATTTCCCATGTGTTGAATTTATTTTCACAAATTCGTATATAAATTGTTAAGGGTGGGTTATAAATTGACCCGTCTCATACAACAAGATCCGAGATGATTTCACATAAAACCTACTCATTATTATATCAACATGAATATATATATATATATATATAATTTTTTCGGTATTTCTTCATTTCATTCGAATTAAATGTAAGTAGTTGTTGGAAAGTATAATTTGTTCGATCTCAATAATATGAGTTGACGATATTGTAAGTTATTTTGGTTGTATTGGTCAAGTCATTCCCTATTTTTCAAATAAAAACTTTCTGCTTTTATGGTGCTTGGACCATAGATTATGAAATGAAAAACGAAATATTTCTATATTGGGCACTGAAATTTGGACTCAACTTGATTTTTAAAATTCATCTTCGTTTTGGAAATGTATTTGTATTTTTGCTTGAGAGAACTTGATAATTATAAATAATCAAGATATTACGACCATCCATTGTTTTATAACTTGTTTTGTATAGGTAATACCTGTTCCGAACTTAAAATGGATTTCGTAAGTTTGGATTTAAAATATAGGAGAATTTTGTGGTCACTATTTCAAAAGAATCTTTTTGGATTTTGTATAGTAGAATTATAGCTAGGGTGTCATTTGAGAAGTGTGAAAGAAATTTATTATTGGTTAGATTGAAGTAAAAATATGATTTTTTTATCTAAAATTCATTTAAGATTTGTGGAGAGAGAGACTATGGGTAGAAGTCTAAGATTTTTTAAATTTCTATCTAAATCGTGATCTGAGCTTAATTCATCCAAAATATTAATGGATCAACAAACACACACTACTCAACTTTAAATTTCTTATATTCTCACGTTTACTACATATATAGAAATTATTTTCACTTATGGTTAATTTAAATTTATAACATTTTAAAATTAAAAAGCAGTTTAATTGTGTGAGACTTATCTAGTTATCTTGAAAATCCTTAAATTTCGCTTCGTATCCAACTAATAAAACATAATAATGATTTTTTTTTTTTGAATGGGAATTGGTGTTTTAATGCTTATTTGTGAAATTGAAAACTGATTAAAAAATGGAATTAATTTCTATTCTGATGAGTTATTCTGTAATTATCATTCTGTCTACCTGCTAATTGAACCTAAATTACTCTGGATTTCGACTGAATTATCGTATTCATAATTTAGCCGTTTAATCAATTTTTTTTCTTTGGTTGGAAATATATTAACAAAAATGATGAGCAGCTCATGGTAAACTTTATTTTTAAAAAAATGCATTTAAGAAAAAACATTTATTAAATTTAGATAAATCTCACGTAAAATTTTGTGTGTACAAAATTCTGTAAGAATCCAGCTAGTTAATATGTAGATTTTGAAAATTGTGAGTCCGTGTGAAAAAAAAACCATTTAATCTCCAAATACTTGTTAACTTATTAGCTAATTATAGCAACCAAAATAAATCTTATAGAATTATCCCTTTGAATCTTTTTCATACATATGTATACACACATTATCTATATTTAAAATATATTGAGTGCATTACACAAGGACTGCACTAGTTAATTAACATTTCACATGCAAAACCAATAATTTTTCAAAATTAATATTATTAGTTCTGATTGATTTTACTATGGTCTTTACACTTGATATAGCTATCTTAAATATTGAGGCTTATTTTCACGAACAACACTGCAATAACCTCGACTTATTAAGAATTAGGTTTTCATCTCAGATACAATCATATAGAACACCTTTTCACATAAGAACTTGTATTCTCTAATAATATCGTTAAAGACACAAAATGTCTTCAAGTTGAAGACAAATATGTATTGTTTTTGTGGATTGTGATAAAATCAGATTTTTTTAGAGGCCCAATTAACGTTAATAAAGCATGATTTTTATAATTTAGTAGTACCCAGTCTTTGCTTTTAACCATTTTAAATATCAAACTTTGTAATATTAAACATTGATATGCGGTTTTCCGTAAATTGGAACACTTAAAAAATATAATTGTTGTTATAAAATATTTTTTATTTATAAAATGTAAATTTATTTTAAATTTAAATTTAAACGTCAGATACTAATTTGTTATAAAAATGTAAAGACAAATGAGTAATGTATAATCTACATATATAGATCAACAGTGCAAAACCAACATCAAGTTCCTACACTCTAAAGTTGATACCTAAAATAATATAGACATCAATTTGTTGCAAAAATGTAAATGTGGATAGGACCATCTTTTATATGTTGAAAATTATATAAATCAATTCCAAAAACAATTATCATGAATTTGAATAAAACCAAATATACTGATGAAGATAGTTATACCTTAACATTAATATTAGTAAATACCTAAAATAATATAGACATCAATTTGTTGCAAAATGTAAATGTGGATAGGACCATCTTTTATATGTCGAAAATTATATAAATCAATTCCAAAAACAAATATCATGAATTTGAATAAAACCAAATATACTGATGAAGATAGTTATACCTTAACATTAATATTAGTAAATACATCACAACGTTTTACATACATATACTTATATAACTTGAAGGGAGCACAACGTTTTACATACATATACTTATATAACTTGGAGGGAGACCATACACCTTTGACGTTTTGTCATTGATCACTAATCTTTAAGAATGAAAATATTTGGTACATTAATTTTACGGAAATATCGATGGATATATCGGTTTCGGTGGAAATATCGGTATATATATTTTTCTGATTATTACCGATATTTTCCCGATATTTAGCGATATTTACAGATGTTTTCTCGATATTTAGCATGTTTACCGATATTTTCTCGATATTTACAGATTTTTTTCCTGATATTTACCAAAATTTTCCAATATTTACCAATATTTCACAGATATTCATGAATTTTCCTATAATTTTTACCTAAAGCCATCAATGTCGATATTTAACTAATAATTATTGATATTTCATTTATTTTTTTACAAAGAAATAAAAATATCGAAAATATATCGGGATATTTTCATCTATGCTAATCTTCAATACCCTTAATCCCTCCCCTTAATCAATCCCTCAATAAATTAGCTAACTATATACATAATAAAAGGTGGGCAAAAACTTGTGTGATTATACATATTTATAATAATATATATAATATATTTTTTTGCCCCTGAATACACAAGTCATTCTCATATTATTTTAATTTATAATAAAAATATATATAATATAGATTTACTAATACAAGCTTTTTACACATACTCATAATAACTATTAGATGATTAATTTTTTCTGCTGTTTGCACTTAAAGCAAACTAAAGAAAAGTTATATATATAATTTTATGTTTTTATTGAACAAAAAAATATTTTGAATGCAGATATATTTGTAAATAACCCGGATAAATTTATGCAAAAAAAAAGATTATACACAAATAAAAAAACAAGATTATATACCTAACAAAAAATGAATAGATTAAAATAAAATGTAGATATATTTGTAAATAAACTGGATAAATTTATGAAAAAGATAGATTATACACAAATAAGAAACAAGATTATATACATAACAGAAAAATGAATGGATAAAAATATATATACACAAATAAGAAACACTATTATATACATAACAGAAAAATGAATGGATAAATGGATAAAAACAATAAATAAAAATAAACAGATATATAAAATGAATGGATGTAAATACACCCGTGACATCTGCCATGTATATATATGCGCGCCATTGGAAAGGTTGACAGTGATATTAATTTGACAAAAAATTAGTATTTATTAGTAATTATCATCGGAAACATACATATCATCGAAAATAGGATTGGCATGAGGTATTGCAAACAGAAATATCATCGGAATATGAGAAATTAATAAAAACGTCAGTCCTAGAGAAATAGGAAAATAAGAGAAATTAATAAAAACGTCAGTCTTGGAGAAATAGCAAAATAAGAGAAATTAATAAAAATGTCTATCCTAGAGAAATAGCAAAATAAGAGAGTGAAGAATAGGTTTACACGTATATGTTGCATGCAAGAGTTGCAGACAAGTAGCAATGTCATTAAGAGGATGAGTCGATATTCATAGAAATCACGGACGCGTGTTACTTATGATTTATATATGTTTTCATTCAATATATATAATATCATCACATTACACATTTAGTTGTTTTATTCTTAATTTAATTTATGTAGTATCCTCACTTGTATATAACTTTGAATACAAAATGTAACATAAACATGTCATTTTCTTAGAGTTTTGTTTAAGATAATGTATTACTCTAAATTCAATATATATACTATCCTCGCATCAGATATTTAGTTATTTTATTCTTAATTTAATTTATGTCCTATCCTCACTTCTAGTATAACTTTGAATACAAAATGTAACATGAACATGTCATTTTTTTCAAGTTCTGTTTAAGGTAATGTATTAAAGTTTGTATTAAAGTTTGTTGTGATATATCCTCAAATTGGATAAATTTTCAAAATTTTTATACAATTTTCATATAACATGTTATTTCTTCAGGTTTTAGTTAATGAATTAAAATTTGTTGTGATATATCCTCAAATTGGATAAATTTTCAATAGAATTTTCATTTAACATGTTATTTCTTCAGGTGTTAGTTAATGCATTAAAGTTTATTGTGATATATCCTCAAATTAGATAAATTTTCGAAATTTTAATAGAATTTGCCTATAACATGTCATTTTCTTCATGTTTTACTTAATATATTAAAGTTTGTTGCCATAGATCCTCAAATTAGATAACTTAGTTGTTTTACTATTTGAAGTGAGTTTTTTTATTAATAAACTTGATAGGAGTGGAAGTAGGATAGAAAATACTAACTATAACTCTGCACCATAACTTCAAATACTTACTATTTGAAGTAAGTTTACTAGTTGTTAATGTTTTCGGATTATTTTTCATGTGATAAATTACTAGTTGAACTACTAAATTTACTAATTGTAAGTGTCTTCAGATTGTTTTTTGTGTGATGAATTAATAAGTTTACTTGTTGGTAGTGTTTTCAGATTGTTTTTCATGTGATAAATTACTAGTTGAACTAAGTTTACTTGAAATTCAAATTGTAAATTACTCGTTAAATTAAGTTTACTTAATGCATATTTTACATTTGTAGTTAGGGTAAGTTTTATATGAAATCGTGATAAGGATTATTTTATTTGAGATGGTCAACCACAACCCATACATCACAATTCATAAATAATATTATGAAATGCGTCTTATTAGTAGTAAAAAAAGATTTATCCAAAACTTATATGCCCTTGGGGAGGTGTTATATACATGATCTTCAGGTGTTACATATATACTCTATAGATGTTGTGTTTCTTGATGTTATAAATATATCATACGTATATAAGAGTATTCATGTGATACCTGAAGAATATATATATGATATCTGTAGAGTATATATTTAACATCATATAATGATTAATTTTGGGGCACCATGCCCCTGGGGCACACAAGTGTCACTCTTATATAAAATAATGAAATGAATCTTATTAGTAGTCAAAAAGGATTTTGTGTCACATAGATTATAATTATTTTTTGTGTTGGCGTTAATATTATAGACCCATCCTTTTCCTAACTTTAATCTTAAAAAATTATATGCATGCATATGACTTTTATAGTGCTTTGGATATATCTAAAATTCTAGAAAAAATATATCATACTACATATAAAAGAAATATTTCTCTATACTATATAGTCAAATATAATTATATTGGTTAAACATGTTTTATGATATGTTTTAGGGTTCATTTAAATAGACTCATTTGTTGGGTGGGTGATTTGAAATTTATAGAACAAACCGTGGTGTTTGGATTCATTTCAAATATTGTATTCCAAATCTTTGTTCCATTTTTTCTAAGAAAAATAATTCTCAAACCACAAAAATTCAAATGAAAAATATTTTATATTCAATTATTAGTTACAACTAAAATTTACAACTTCTTTATAGCTAACTATGTTGTCAACTAAACTTCACAATGCATTATTTCTAACTCAGAATTCTGAGTAATTAGGCTTTGGGAGGGGACCTTTGAAGAAGATATATATTATTGTGAAATACCTCTGTTTACCCATTTTTGTATGTCAATGAACTTATTTACTCATTTTTTTAAAAATGTACTTTTTTACCAATTTTTTGGACGAAATATCAATAATGCCCTCAACTTAAGTTTATATTACATAAAGTGGAAATACCTCTGATATCATATCAGCATATTGTGTACACGATATCAGCATATCAACATATCATGAACACGATATCAGCATATCGTGAACACGATATCAATATATCAGCATATCATGAACACGATATCAGCATATCGTGAACACAATATCAGCATATTGTGAACACGATATCGGCATATCATGAACACGATATCAGCATATCGTGAACACAGTATTAGCATATTGTGAACACGATATCAGCATATCAGCATATCATGAACACGATATCAGCATATCGTGAACACAATATCAGCATATCATGAACACGATATCAGCATATCGTGAACACAATATTATATTTTGTGTTCACCTTATCTGAAAGGTAGACGCGGGTAGAGTTTCTTATGTAAATATAACTAAAATTAAGGGTATTATGGAGATTTCACTTTAAAAATTGAGTAAAAAAGTTATTTTTTTAAAAAATGGGTAAAAAAGTTCATTGACTTATGAAAATGAGTATTTTGGAAATCTTCCCAATATTATTTATACATAGATAAACTATATAGATACATTTCCCAAGACCTTTTCTTTCTTTTCTCTTCTTTTGCTGGCTTCCAAAATTGGTAAATTATTTAGGTGGAAAACACATTTTCTTTTCTATTTTGGTAGTGGTTCTTCTTTCATATATATATATATATATATATATATATATATATATCTTTTAACACATTAATTAAAAGGGATTTTAGCCCTTGTAGATTTATTCTAGCAGCTTAGCAATAAATGTGAGTGTTGTGTGATACCATCTCACAGATCATGTTACGTGAGACGGGTTGATCAACAACCCAAACTTCCCAATTCACATATAAATTAATGGATATGAATTTGATTCATGGATAAAAATGATCCGTCTCACGGAAATTATCCGTCAGACCGTCTCACACAAGTTTTTGTATAGGAATAATATTAGTGTTGGTCTTAGATT
The DNA here is from genome assembly GCA_005771605.1 of Scutellaria baicalensis. NCBI lineage: Eukaryota > Viridiplantae > Streptophyta > Magnoliopsida > Lamiales > Lamiaceae > Scutellaria > Scutellaria baicalensis. The sequence continues at coordinate 41,033,911 of CM016722.1, forward strand.
AGTGAACTTATATTAATATGATCTTTGATTGATATATTTGAAATTCCAAAAATATCAGTTTTCAAACATTAATTAGTTAATGTTAATATACCCACAATGTACATTTTCAATGACCGATCAACAGGTTATTACAGTACAATTCTTTACATGAATATGATCATACTCGTATGGTCAACCCACGAGTTGATGCAATGGGTTTTCATGTTATAATGAGCTTTAAGAATATTGTACAAAGAAAAATAAAATTCAAGTCATCTAAAATCTAAATACAAGTAATGAATACAGACGAAATTTGATTTATGGAAAAGTAGTTGGGTCATGCATATCAAATCGAAGCTTGAATTTCATGAGTTTCGAAAAAGTTATTGCCCGTCATTTTGGTATGACTGGGAATTAAAAAATCATTAGGAGAAAAATAAAGCAAGAATAGTATTTAAAGCAAGAATCAAATTTAATTATCATGAAGACTTACTTGCCAAATAGAATTTTATCATAACAAGTTATAAATAGTACATTTCGACAAGTATTGAGAAAGGACATATAAATTGTCAATTTCATCTGAAAAGTATGCAAACACTCATCTGAAAAATTCAATTCCGAGTAAATTTCAGTATACGTTTGGAGACAAATTTTCAAACTAATTATTTCAATTCCGAGAAGCGTCTGTTTTTCGAACTAATTATTTAATTAAATTGAGGATTTCTCATGATTTAAATAAATAGGTTTAAGATCAAATCATGATAAGAACATGATGACAAAATTAAAATTTATAAGAAAATAAATAAGTAATATAAAGTCTAAAAGAAGAAAGTGGTTGATTTTCTAATAGAGATATCATGTCTTTTCTAAGATTATAACATAAGTAGTCACAACATTAAAATCTTAATTTCATCTGTTCTCTACCAACACAATACAAATGAAATGTAGACATCCCAAGCTTTCTCATAATAAAATAAAAATAATTACATAAAGGGGTTGATTGTATATACTAACAATATTTTCATATACAACTAAAGTACGGAATATGAACGGATTACCACAATTTCTACACCCACAAATTCAGGGGGTGTTTGGCTAAACTTATTTTTAAAGCTTATAAGCTCTCATATCTTATAAGATGTTTTTATAACTTATACGATGTTTAATTTAAGTTTAATATAAGTTGGTGAAGTGTTTGGGTAAATAAGATGGTGGAGCTTAAGTTGTTAGTAATGACATTTGTGTAATTTCAATAATCAAATCCAAAGGTGTTTTGAAAAATAAGTTCTTATTTTAGAAATAAGTTGGGATTTCACAACCTTTCGAAAAAGAGTTTATAAGCTCATAAAATAAGATCTTATTTAATTTTTAAGAGTGTGAACTTATCTAAATTAAAGTTTATAAAAAAAGAGAATTGTCAAATGTTTCCAAGCTTCTTTTCTTGGTTTCAACCATACCCTAGATAATATTGTACAAAAGTATGATTATGTGTTTTAGAGTTAGACGAGTTATATACTCTCTTGGATATGAACATGTAATAAAAATCAAATTCAAACACTTAATATTATCAACAAAGTTAATGGGTTTATATTTGATTTTATATGTTTGAAAAACATCAAACTATTCCTTATTGTTTGAATGAAAATATCAACCTATTAAGAAGAAAAAGTGAAAGAACCCAAAATCTGGGGACAAAATAATTTGACCATCGAAATTCATAAATTTCAGTCAATCCATATAAGTCCCACTTGACCATATTTTAGCTGATTTTCCTGACTCTTTCAAATATTTAAATATCGATGTTGATTGTGAAACAGTTCAACGAGTCCCCCCTCCCCCTACCCCCCCCCCCCCCCCCCAATCAAAGCCATATTGTTGCAGACAAACTTAACTTTAAATTATGTAGAGCCTCAATTCAAATCCAATAATTCTATTACCTTTATTTATTTATACATGAGTATATATATATATATATATATGTATATTTATATACGAGTATCAGCACATGCGTCGCATGTGGATGATGAATTATTTAAATAAGAAATATTATAATACTATTAATATTAAATAATAATTTTTTATAAGGATATACAATCTATATTAAATTAAATTAAATTTAAAAAAATGTATAGTAAATTAGAGTCCTACTCATAATAAAACTTTATATGATTTTGGTTTAGAATTCTTTTGTAGAACTATTTAAATATGAAAATCATAAATTACTATTATAACCTTAAATAAAATCTTTATTAAGGATATATTAGGCAATCCATATTTTGTAATAAATATTCATACGTATGTGTGTGTGGTTATTTATTTAATCTTACTTCAAATACACACAATATACCATCTCTAGAATCCTCCTCACTAACCAGAACTCCATTTCTTCTATGAATAAATGCCCTTTAAAAAAAAAAAAAAATAGTGTTGCCCATTTTTGTTGAACATATTAATTTCTTACAGTTCCATAGTTGTTAACTCATCTAAAATGCATGTCTACCTTCCTTCACATATTGTTTTACAACTTGTGTGTATCTTGTGTGAGACCATCTCACGGATAATTTTTTATGAGACGGGTTAACCCATAATCCACACTTGACAATTCATATGAAAATTTGTGGGTATGAGCTTAATTCATGGGTAATAAAGATCCGTCTCACGTCTCACGGAAACTATCCATGAAACCGTCTCATATGAATTTTTATATTACAACTTACCCCTCTTTAAACTCCAACTAAGTTTAATAATGGTTACAAATATCAATTAATTGTATTTTAACATAATTATGGATATATGTAGGGGTGGGATTGGGTCGAGTTTCAGACTTTTGGCGTCACTTGAAATAACCATTTTTCTCGGATACCTGCTAAATCGGCCTCAACTTGTCGGATAGGATCAGTTTTTCCCCCATTTTCCTCCTTTTTTATTAGCCGTTGATATATAAATATATATGGAAAATTTCGTATTCAAATATACTATTCCACATTTTCATTATATTCAAGTATTAAAACCCGATCGGGTAATAAATAAAATACCCACAACTAATCCGAATTTTTCGGGTATCTTACTCGAAATCCTGTAAAGTCCAGTAAAACCGGACCCGATCGGATAATAGCTACATAGGTCGGGTACCTAATAACCGTAAAAAACTCCCACGGGAGGATATACTAAAATCAAGGATGAAAATATTGGTACCTTGATTTTACGGAAATATCGATGGATATATCGGTTTCGGTGGAAATATCGGTACATTTATTTTCTCGATATTTTCCCGATATTTACCAATATATATCGATATTTTTCGATATTTTTTTCTACATTACCGATATTTACATATATATTCCCGATATTTTCCTATATTTACCGATATTTACTGATATTTCTTTGATATTCACGAATTTTTCTATAATTTGTACCTGAAACCAGTAATATCGAAATTGATATCGATATTTGGTCAATAATTATTGATATTTCATTTATCTTTTTACCAAAAATTGAAAATATCAGTAATATATCGTTACAACCCGCTTTTGTTTCGATCACATGAAAAAAAAAAATATCATGAATATATTAGAAATATATCGGGATATTTTCATATTTGACTAAAATATTGATATGAAAGGGGGTGCGAAGCTGAGACCATGGTTTGGGTTACAAGTGGGAAATAAAAAAAAAAAAAAGAGGGAAAAGATGGTACGGATATGAAATTCATCCCCTTTAAACCAAAAGGAATAGTTTCCTGGCAATTCTTGAATCATAAATGATACCTCAACTAGACACTCTACACTACTCCCCCACACGCCCTTTGTTTTTGTGCTAACCCCCCTCTCTCTCTCTCTCATCATATACATACACATACATACACATACATACATGTATACATGTTTCTCTCTCTACCCTCTTCATGACTTAATGAGCTGGAGGGAGATTCCGTGTGTGGGATTCGAGCTGTAATTGAAAGGGCCATGCTTTTGCCTCCTCCCCTCCTACTTATATATACCCCCTATCACTTCTTTTGTTATCCATCAAACATAACTTGGATCTGTTTTTTCACTCAAAACTAAACCTACTATTTCTCACTATCATATCATCATACTATCAACCATGGAACTCATCTCCTTGTGTTTCTTGCTATCTGCTTCCCTGCTTCTACCATTCTTTGTCCTTAACTACTTCCTTAAATTCATGTCTTTTGGACATGCTAAGTTGCCACTCCCACCGGGCACCATGGGCTGGTTCTATATTGGTGAAACTTTTCAGCTTTACTCTCAGAACCCCAACACTTTCTTTGCTTCCAAAGTCAAGAAGTGAGTTTCACTCTTTTTCTTTTTTCTTTGGGTCCCTTATTTTCTTGAAAAGGGATTTGAGGACTAATTCTTGATTGATTTTTGAACAGGTATGGTTCCATATTCAAGTCACACATATTGGGGTGTCCTTGTGTGATGATTTCAAGCCCAGAAGCTGCAAAACTTGTGCTGGTTTCAAAAGCCCATCTTTTCAAGCCCACATTTCCAGCAAGCAAAGAGAGGATGCTGGGAAAACAAGCAATATTTTTCCACCAAGGTGACTACCACATGAAGCTAAGAAAGCTTGTTCTCAGAGCATTCAAGCCTGAGGCCATCAAGAACATTGTTTCTGAAGTTGAGTCCATTGCTGTTGGCTCTTTGGAATCATGGCAAGGCAAAGTGATCACCACTTTCCAAGAAATGAAAACAGTATGTTCTTGATTTCTCAAAACCCTAAAAGCAGAGCCCCTCTGTTTTCTGAACAACAGAGCCCCCCTGTTCTTTATGTTTCGGTGCTAATCAAGTTCAACTTTTGGTTCTTGCAGTATGCATTCAACGTGGCATTACTTTCTATCCTTGGAAAGGATGAAGTTTTGTACAGAGAAGACCTCAAGAAGTGCTACTACAATCTTGAAAAGGGGTACAATTCAATGCCCGTCAACCTGCCCGGAACACTCTTCCACAAGGCCATGAAGGCTAGGAAGGAATTAGCAAAGATATTGGCTAAAATTCTGTCACTTAGAAGAGAAACAGACCAGACTCACAATGATTTGTTGGGATCATTCATGGGAGACTCTGAAGGCCTAACCGATGAGCAAATCGCCGACAACATCATCGGTGTGATCTTCGCGGCCCGTGACACCACAGCTAGTGTTCTTACATGGATTCTCAAGTACCTTGGTGAAAATCCAAGTGTTTTAGAAGCTGTCACTGTAAGATTCTGCACCCATTTAAAAAATGAAAACCCCAGTTGTTAATAGTGCCTGAAAATGGGAAACTGAATGATTTTCTTGATATTTTACAGGAAGAGCAAGAGGGAATAATGAAGGCTAAAGAAAAGAGTGGTGAGGAGAAAGTGTTGAATTGGTCAGACACAAGGAAGATGCCAATCACTACAAGGGTTATTCAAGAAACACTCAGAGCTGCTTCTATTCTATCTTTTACTTTCAGAGAAGCTGTTGAGGATGTTGAGTTTAATGGTAAGTAACACTAAATCAGTAAAAACTTTATTTACTGTTCTTTATTTGATTCATCCTACAGAAATAACTGATTTCTTTGTTCTTGAAATTTGACAGGCTATCTGATTCCAAAAGGCTGGAAAGTGTTGCCTCTATTCAGAAACATTCACCACAGCCCAGAAAATTTCCCAGAGCCTGAGAAATTTGATCCTTCAAGATTTGAGGTAAATATTAAAACACCACAGCATTCAAGATTGTATTAAAAACAGTATTTGTTTTGATCTTAGAAATCTTCTTCCATGATCTGAGGGCTAAAAAAGTATTAATTTATTGTGACAGGTGGCTCCCAAGCCCAATACTTTCATGCCATTTGGCAATGGAGTCCATGCATGTCCAGGGAATGAGTTGGCCAAGCTTGAGATTCTGGTTCTATTGCACCATCTAACCACAAAGTACAGGTAGGTGAAAGTGAAAACCTAAGTTTCTACAAAAAAACACATCTTTTCATCTTTGGTGAAACTGTGTTGTTTGTCCTAAAAATAGCATGGTCTCAAAATGATGATGTCCCATTCTGATAAGATTGTTGAAATCCTTTAATCTTGCAGGTGGTCTATGTTGGCCCCACAGAATGGAATCCAGTATGGACCCTTTCCTCTTCCCCAGAATGGGTTGCCCATCAAGCTCACTCTCAAGACATGAAGAGTTTTTAAGACCATATAGAGTAACTAAAAATAATAAACATCAAGGAATCAACACCACAGGCCAAAACCAGAAGAAGATTTCTGGTGTGGTACAACATGAGAAAGCCAATTGTACATACAAAATTTCCTCATATAGCATAAGTTTGAAGATGAAGAAGAAGAACCTGACAAAGAACTTACCCATATTTCATTTTCTACTAGGATGAGAAGAAGCTCGAGAATTAGAGTTTTTTTTTATTACATGTTACGGTAACCAAGCAGTTAGGCAGGCAAATTCTTTTTGTATCTTATTTTGTACTTTTGTTCCTTTATTATCCGATGTAGTATGTACAAAGTCCGCAAGGCAATTAATGATAATCTCAAGTCTCAGTTTTGCACCTGCATATGCCCCTTAAACTTTTCTTGAATTCTTGATTTTAGCTTTCTTTCTTGTTCTATAAATTTAAGTATTTTTTTTCCTTCTTCGAAAAGCGATGGTAGATGGTACTACCACTAATAGTCCTCTAGGTAACAAAGACATCCAAGAACGGAAATAACAAACATCATACTCCATAGCTAACACCTCAAATGAAACAAAACACAAAAAAAAAGATGAAGACAAGGACTTGATGTGTTGAGTGAAGTTCACAAAACACAGAGAAACAATTCAACAGCAACTGATGTTATCTGTTGCTAATCTTCTCCATGTTGATAAGGTTTTGATGTCGCCATTCTTGGCAAATCATAAGCTAACTGACAATGACTTGGATCCCTTTCATGGATTTGTACGTGTAATAAAACAGTATCCCATCACATTCCACTTATAAGTTGAAGTGAGAAGACAAGGAGACAAGCTTTTCGTGTAAAACTATAACCATAATATCCATGAACAACTTCTAAAGCATGAATCAACACAGCAGAACATGTGTCGAATTCTTATTAACCGAAGTATCTATCTATAACAGAAATCGCTGCTCAACCAAATCGAATAGCGAGAACAAGAAAATAAGAAAAGTCTACAGTTAATGAATTCTTACACTTCCTTTATATCGGTACCTTAATTTTACGGAAATATCGATGGATATATCGATTTCGGTGGAAATATCGTACATATATTTTTCCGATATTTACCGATATATTTCCGATATTTTCCCCATATTTATCGATATTTCAGCGATATTTACCGACATTTCATTTTATGAATTTTCTTATAATTTTTACCTGAAGCCACTGATATTGAAATCGATACCAATTTTTACCGACATTTCCTTTTATGAATTTTCTTATAATTTTTACCTGAAACCACTGATATTGAAATCGATACCAATTTTTACCGATATTTAGCTAATAATTATTGATATTTCATTTATTTTTTAATCAAAAATGAAAATATCGAAGATATATTTTGTTTCGATCACGTGAAAAACGAAAATATCGAGATATTTCATCCTTGCCTTTGTCTTAACACAGCCAAATTATTCAAACTTATCATTAATTAGACTCCCAAACACTGAAAATTGCAGTCTTAAGGTCATAAATGACAGCAGAAAGAGGAGAACTCTAACTCCAAGATGAAATATCCCAGAACTGAGAACTGTCATATATTTTGCTTATTTATTACAGTCAAACTTCATATGTTGTATAGCTACATAAAAAAAGTATAGTAGGTTGAGTCTCTATCATTGATGCCAACCAAGAAACTTGATCTGATCAATCTTTTGGGTATTCTAGTGTAACATCAAAAACAGTGACCAGATCTAATTTTTCTTCAATTGACTTTACAAGAATTCAATGCTTGATTAGCAAAGTAGGCTAAGTAGTAGCTGCCATGGACCCTTTGCCATTTATGATCTTTAAGCACAACTGTCACTCATTTGAGCATGTATGATGCCATCATTCCTTGTTTGACTTGGAGGAAACTCGATCTAACTTATTTTAAAGATCTTAAAATTCTCTACATCTAATAATTTAAATTTAAAAAAAAAAAACATTCAAGCAATTAACCAAAAAAAAAAAAAATTAGATACATCTCTCAAATACTGTTTGAAAGAAAAAAAATCCCAATAAAAATCCAGATCGAAACATATATTTCTTTTAGTGTTTTCCATTAAATTCGAAACCAAACAACAATTGGGCCTGGATTTTAAACGTGTAAGGATAGGTGTGCAGGTTCATTCATGGTTGTATTATCGGTGCTGATGTGTCGATTAGAATTTGTTGAATATTAAATTGCTGATTGACAATTATTGAATGTGCTATTTCTGATAACATCATTCTTAATTTTCTCCATCTGTAAATCAGACAAAAATAAGCGATATATTTGATTTGTTACATAATATTTGTCACAATCAAAAAAGTCATAAGGGGATGCGCTAACAATCCTCCCAAGTGTCCACTGCTATCATCATCATCATCATGTCAAAGATTTGAGCTATATTTTTCAAAAGATTTAATATTGAATTTTCTCATCTTAATTAAGGCTTAACTATTGAAAATAATCATGAGTTGACTATGCAATCTACCCAATTAAATAACAAAACTTTCTTTCAGAGTCCATCAGCTCTCCAACTCCAACTATTTTAGTATTTCCACAGAACTCATATAATGCATAAGATGGTTCCATCAAACTAACCATGTATAAAATATTCAAATAAAATCAAACAGAAGGTGGCAAGAAGATGGTTCAATGACTTTGAACAAAAAGTCTAAACATATTTAAAAGGGTTAAAAAACTTAAATCATCCTAAGTTTTGTCACATTAAAGAAGTCATGAGATCAGACAAAAAGGACAGGTCAAACGCTGGCATTAAATGAGGCTACAAACATATGAGACTAAATTATATCAACTCTAAATGTCAACCACCATAAATATTGCAAAACAACAAGTCTAAAGTATTAATGTGATAAACATTTGTATAAACATTGCCAGGCTATCATATTTGTCCAATGGTATACTTATTTCCCTTGTCCTAGTCAGCTAGATTCACAAGTATAGAGACATAGCATGAATAATGAATAGTTCAATGCAAAAACATGCACATATAACCAAGATTAAGGGGTACCATGGTTGCATGATTGAATCTAGAATATCTAAACAAGGGCTGCCTAGATGCTCCAAGTGTCATGTGTAAATGCTATTGTTTCTCAATCATGTAATGTGCATGTCATTGACTTATTGTATGTCAAAGAGACATGGGATGTAAAAAATACTCATATGATTGAGATGCTCACAAGTCACAACCTCATCATGTAGTATTACTTCAGGTATTAGTTCCTAGTCATGATGTGTGTATGATGAGCAGCTAACAATAACAAGCATTTTGTAGTAGGTTTGATGAGGGTAGGTATGGATTTGGTAATTGTGTCTTCATCTTAGAACTAAGTTGGGATTGTCTTAAGCCAATAACACTCTGTTTCGATCAAATAATGCACTAGGGTATTGATGTCATACTTCGTAATGCACTGATGATTTCGATGGAAAATCAACATTGTGATTTCCATTTGGTCAACTGCTACTATAATTCAATATGTTTATTGTGAGCTGTCATGAAAAAGTAAACCATATTTTTAAAGTATAGACAGATGGGTCACATGAAGAACTTCCGGAGGAACTTTGAGTTGATCAAAAGAAATTGCAGAACAAACATATGCTGAAATGTTGTGAAGAAGGTTTAGGCTGCAAGAATAGAAGCTGATAAAAGAAAATAAATATACAAAGTCTTGTAAAAGCTTAAGAGAATGTGTAAAAGAACAATACATGACCATACATATGCAGTACCAGATTGTGCATAAACCTGTTAATGGATGCTGCAGTTTTTGCGAATAGTTGTGCCAAAAAGGTTGGTCCTAGCCCAGAAAAAAAGATCTAGCCATCTAGTTGTTGGTCCGGACCTCCAGTTTGATTCGAAAGAAATATAGTTCTTCTAGACAATGCTTATCACATTCACAGATTAACAAGCTTAGTACGGTAGCCAGTCTCATAGTTCTTAATTCTGGTCCTTAACTGTGCCATGAAAAGGACAAATAGTTTTAGCAGGCCAATTTAAAGAAAGATTCTATGGTTGCAACGCAAAATATATATAACAACAATCCCAACCTCTTGCACAAGATTTGCAGCTCCGGAAAAGTCTTGCTTTTCTTTCTTGAGGAGTTCAATACGTGCTTTCAATTTACGTTTCTGTTCCTCTGCCTAATATTTGGAGAGGGGGATTCGAATGAAGAAACAAACAAACAAAAAAGACAAGCAAAGAAAAGATTAACTTCAGATGGATATATGGTCGGTGCCAGGTAAAAAAAATTGAGGCCATCATAGTGCTGCCTCATAAAGTTAAATCAATATAGAGGCCAGGTACAAAAGTGTCAGAACTTGAATATTGAGTGATATCCAAGAACAGAAAATCAAGGATAGCAGACAAAAACCATTTTTCTATATTTATTACATTCCTAATTTAAGGGAGACGGATTTATATGTTTACTGAATTATGAAATACTTGAAACAGCATCATTGTTCAAGTCCAATGAAACTAAAGATAAACAATATTCTTGGCACCATCAGTGTTATTAACTTCTTACTGAATTAAAGATGCACATTATTATTGATTCCAATGGAACTAAAGGTACTTCCTTCCATAAATCACCAAGCTCCATTTCCCAGAAAATCATAATTAACTAACTCCTGATGTCATTGATTGCAATTTCTAATTTTGAGGATTCTTGCAAAAACTTTGGAATTAAAACCATCTTAAGAATTAAAATTGTGAGAGACAAACCTGTCTAATCAGTTCCAATTAGTACCAAAATCTTTTCTACCGGCTCACCTTTTCCAGTAGTCCAATAAGATAGTTGAGCTCATTCTTCTTTGCTTCTGACAAATTTTGAACCGTTTCCCCTACATTACTCCTGCAGTTTTCCAGTCATTGTCTCTCTTCATAAAGATATAGTATAGCAGAGTTAGAAAGTCCAAGGTATAACATGTAATTCTGTTTGGATAACAACATGAATGCAAGCTTTCATTTTCACTTAAAACAAATTCTCTACTATGCAAATATAGCCATTTAATTTTTTATTTAGTTTTGGAGGAGAAGCCGCACAATTTCAAAGTTAACCAGGTTATATAAAGGCATACTTCTTAGAAAATAGGGGATCCAGACTCTGTTCTTCCACTAGCTCTTCTACATTGTCAAGAACAGCTCCTGCCTACAACAAAAATAAAACTTCTGTGAAACATCGTGTACAGCTAAATATGTCATCTTGTCTTACTGCATAAACATATTCCATCAGTTTTAACCAGCAAGAAAATGAAGATGTGCCTTAATGTAGACCAAAGATGAACATTCATCTCCTCCTGCAGCAACATCACAATACAGCTTAGCGATCTTGTTTAACACATTATCATGGGAAATACCTGAGTCTCAAGAAATATCGACTCAAATTCTTCCTGCAAGATTGAGGAAAGCTAAGGTCAATATATTTGATAATTTCAATTAATTCATGATATATTTCACACTGATTGGGAAATAATATGAAATTATGAGCAAGATGATGGAGCTATTAAACTTATAACACTAAGAAATATCTATAAAATTTATCCACTTAGAAGAAAATTGGGAAAATGATCCATATTGTGTCCCATAAAATTTACTTCAGCAGAAAACAAGCAAGACCAGTGTTAAACATTCAAGTAGTATATTTATTATAGGGTTAAATGCAAAACACAACCTAAACTATTGACAATTTTTTTATTTTCCAACTTAAAACTTTTTTATCCAATTGCAACATGAACTACTATGATTTATCAAATTGCAACTTTGGAACCATTTTTCAATGAAAACTTGAATATGTGACCTGCACATTGAAAACACAAGGGTATTAGTGTAATCTTATAATTTAAGGTGAACCTAATTTGAAGAAAGCACATTGCATGTTCACTTTTTTGCGGGAAAATGATTCAAAAGCTGCAATTTAAAATTTTTTAGTAGTTTAGATGACAATTTAATTTTTTTTTTAAATAGGTTGGAAAATGACAAAAAACCAATAGTTTAAGTTGTTTTTTTGCATTTACCCCTTTATTATAATACTGCATTACAAAAACTTATATGTCCCCTTTATATCCCATTTACCAAGACAGAAAAATATTCAAGCATACATAATCCCGAACAACGAAAACACCAGATATAATCCGAGAATAACTATGATAGTAGAAATAAACTGGAAGCTATAAGTAATTAATCAGTCACAGAAAACAAAGCATACATTGCACAGAAATGTTATATTGATGAATTAGCTTGCTAAGGATTGGTGTAAATCAATGGCATGCTTTTATGAATGCAGAAGCATTTAGCAACAAATGCTCCTTGAACACACTCATGGATTGCAAAGGTGGTTGAAAGAAACATTAAAATTTTGAAGGTATTAAATACAAAGCTGTAGACATGTATAGCATTGTAGCAATCAAGAAAAGGCATTCAGAAGTTCAAATTCTAATCGCGACAGAGAGGCTCAATGAATAATTTATACAGCATACCTCAATATCTTCATGCAAAGAGGAAATAACCTGAAATACATATAAAGATCAAGTTGAGATGGCTAATATTTGAAGGTATAGAATAGTCTTATGACACAATGAAATGGGTGTAAAAATATGACAAAAAAGATTATGCATGGCAGCATGAGTTCTCTTGGCAACATTTTGGTGTTCAATAACTGAATTAAAAGGCAGCAACAAGATGCAGATAAACCATAACTAATTCCCTTACACAGCATTTCAAAAAAGGAATCAAATATAAGTGACAAAGAGCAAACTTTCATGTGGATGCCGGGCATTGAACTATGAAAATTTGTTCTTAATCCTTTTAACTGTGAGATGGAAATAAAGTTTTTGTTCTTCCAACATTTATCGTTGAAGATTCAAAAACCAAATGCTTCCCCCCCAGCATCCAATCTACCCTCGTATTATGCATTTCAAAGCAATGTAATAAATGCACAAGGCCCATCTTGTCGTCTAAGAGCTTAAGGTGGAATATGTATTTTCTCGCCCAACAAAAGTTCATCAATTAATACATAAAAGATTCATGAACCCTCTCGCAATTCAAAAAATTCGGTCAAATAAATTAAGTAATTTTCTGTAGCAGTCCTAAACAAAAACTAAAATTCACCACTAATAGTTAACAAGAAACAGAGAAAAATTTAGACTAACCTGAATAAAAAGGCGGTGGAGCCGTTCCTGCTCAACCGCAGTAAAACTCGGAAAAGCTTTACGAAATTCCTACATCAAGTAGATTTTAGGAACAATTATAACAACAGAAATCGTAAAAAAAAAAAAAAAACATATAAATTATAATTCCTGAACAAAATAAAATACACCAACCAATCGACAAGAAACCAAACCCGTACCTCGTTGGGACAGGCTGTTAATAAGCACCGCAAGCCGCGATTGAACGATTTTTTCAAATTCAATTGCCTGGATCCAGGAACTGCTGCAGTATTTTCCATGTTTCTTCTGTTTCTTTCTCTACGAAATGAGATTTTTTTCTTTTAGATTTACAAGAAAAAGTGAGAGTTCAAAAGTGCAGAGAAATAGAGAGAAGTGAGAGAAAGAGAAAAATAGGCGGGAGAATGGAAAATGAGGGAATTAAACGTCTTTCTTGGCGGCCCATACTATATTAGGTTTTGTCCTTCTCCTCTGTGGGCTGGGCCCATATGAGAGTTTTTGGGCTTTCTATGTAACTAATTTTTGTTTAATTTTTATATCTTTATAATTCTTGATTTCTTTTCTCATCTTCCAATCCTATGGGTTTGTGCTTTTATTTTCCTCGGTAACACCGATCATTCCCTATTAGAGGTCATCATATGAAACTTCTTTCATTTATTTCACAAGAAGCTGATTTTCTTTATTAATATATCACAAAAAATAGTAATCAATTGGGCTCCAAGGCCTTAAGATCATGCTACTTCTACTTCCAAAATACAGTGGTTTCTCTTGGGGGTTTATAGTTTAATAACACAGTTATTTTTCAGCAATTACCTTTAATATTTCGATGAGAACTTGCTATCGTGTCTAACAATTATTTTTTAAGTGTTTACGTCTCTCTACTTCATTAGTTTATTTTATATTTTATCTTGACCGACAAGTAGCTAGCAACACAAAAAAAAAGGTCTACAACAAAGCAATGTTAAATCCATAAGTCATTTTACTAAATTTACAAGGCCGTGTTTACGCTAGAGTCGTTCTAGACTTGGAATAAAATGCATATCAGAAAATCCAGAACAAACTATCTGCTTTCATTCAAAGTAATATAGTGACACTGATACCTTAGAAACAATAGGTCAAGAAGTAACATAAACACAATCAACTTGTCATCGTGACTATTATTATACGAATATTACGAAGACGCAATGAAATTCCCTGTAATGTTTCAAAAATTAAAGGGTTCAAAACATGCACAATACAGAGATCTCTACTATTCAAGAACCTGTATTGTCTAGCTCTCTCTGAATTTATACATACCGAAATGATCGCAACCACAAAAACAAAGTACACCTGATATTACCACCAACACATGAAGTTCAACCTACTTGCCTTGTGTTTCCCGATTTCTGCTCGGGGTAACTGGTTTCGATAGATTATATCCTCACAGCTTAGAAACCAAAGGGTGGAGAAACACCAGAGCAATGATTCCCAAGAAATCCAAGTCAATCTGTATCCTTGAAGATTCTACACAAAAATTTAGCCTAACAAGTCCTTGAATAAGTTGGGATTCTGACCTGATGGTGTTACCCCCACTTGTCTTACGAGTGCATCCTTTTCCAAAGCTTCCTTCAAATTTGGACCTTTATTCAGTTGTTGTACTGAATGTTCAACTGCACTCCCTCCAAGACCGTTCATCTCCATCACATTTGGCAATGGATTTGTATCAGTATGACTCTGATTGCTTAAAGACATGTTTGAAAAAAGGGACATAACATCGGAGGACTCTGTGGCTCCTCCATCAGCACTCAAGGGAGTCGTGTCTAGTGTAAGACCAAGAAGACCTTCAAATTGCTTGAAAGGATCTATTGATGGTGTGGAACTGGTAATTGTTGGTTCTCCCAAGTCCAGCAAGTCAGGTGGTGGCTGGGATGTTTTTGCAGCTGTATGAGAAGCTGTAGCCTTGCCTGCACGAGGCTTTTCTGAAGTGTGATTCTGAGGTTTCGGATTCTTCTGGGTAGAAGAAGAGTGTCTGTTCTCAGATTTTGACGCACCCCCAAAAAGTGAAGCAGCCAGTTTTTGCTTCTCAGGTGAAATTTCTACTTGCTGCTTTCTTGAATCATAAGACGTAGTATGTGATTTTGAGTTTGAATTGCTGACTGGATCTCGTTGAGTTGCCTCATTCTGAATCTTAACAGTATCAGTACTCGAAGTAGATGGCACTGGAGAGGAGTAAGTAGGGCGACCCCACTTCTTTTGAACCCCATCAAGTCTTAGCTTGAGATCTGATGGCCCAGCATCAGAAACTGGTGGAACAGAGGTGGGTTGTTGGAAGATATTAGCAGCAGATTGCTCTGGAACAGAAACTAGCTCAGTTGAGGATGGTAGAACTGGAGGAATTGAAGGTTTAGGTAACTCATAGGCCTCAAACCTAAGAGCATGTGTAGAAGTCTCATTATCTTCTTGAGTTTTGAAGTTGCTAATACTTAAGACCCCAAAGCGCTCACTTTCCGGAATATAAGGTTGAGCACCACTTTCAATTGATTGTTGTACATAACCATCGAGAAACGATAGATTTTTGTCAATCTGCAGAAGTTTAAAAAATATATTGGAATTATACAAAATGAACACGACCAAAGTAGTAGCAAACATAACAGACAATTTCATACTCATTATATGATGAATCACAAGAATAGGGAATGCAGATTTGACAGAAATTAATCAGGCATCACCAACTGCTTGTTTAATTCAATTCCAGATAACCCATAAGGTGAAAGAATATGATATGAATTGAGGGATATACAAAAATAGCTCATGAAAAAGTAAAATGGACAAAGTTCATATCCACAACATGTCAAATAAAACCTAATCAAGGCCAATGGTAAGGACAATTGAACTGATAGTTTATTCTAAACCAAAATAATACCTCAACTTCATCACAAGTAGAATCCATTGGCATTATTTCCTTGAGAGCATGGGCATCTAAATTAAGGATTGCTTGAAGCTCATAGGCACGCTGCTGAAGATCCGTTGAGTGGGATGCTAACATTTCGTCAATCAATGACTGGCACTGTAGAACACAAGGTGTCATCAGTATGAAAATATTGCTTGTTCAGAAAGGATGGATGTACTTGAGACGTAATTAAAATGTCAAATCGAGCACTAAGTTCAAAATGTCTACCTCAGGTAGTATGTCCACTGTTCTCCCATTAGCTATTTCAAATGAATATATCTTCATAATTGCTGTTACTGCATATGCCTTCAAACAAGCAGGGAAAAAAAAAAAAAAAGGAAAGTACAAATAAATATAAGACCAAATACAGTGTAATAAGAAAATCAATATATGATCCACGGCTAAAGAAAGAGTAGGATAGCCAAGAGAAGGAATAGCAAGTTAATATAAAATTTTCCTCTTTTCTTTTTATGTCTGGAAAAGCTTATATATCATGATTCTTGCCCTTCAACAAGGATAATTATTTCACCGAACAAGAGCTTAGACTTAATCAAAAAGCAAAGATAATTCCCAACTTTATTCAATACATGCAACTAATCAATTATATCAAGTCTGCACAACACACTGATATTTTGCACGCCCTTCAAAAATAACAACTGTAATTTTGATACTCAGTATTTCTAAATAGTATATTTGATACAATCATGATATTTTATTTTTAAATAATAAAGTGCATTTGAATGTAAAACTAGAGATGAAAACAGCTATTATAAAGAGTCTAGAATGGACCACCCACGCATACAGTAAAGACCATGTTTCTCTGTATTGCATTACAAAGAACACAAAGTTGAGTCCCTAAAAACAAAAAGCATGCGTGTGTGAGTGTGTTTGTGTTTTTATATATATCAACATATCTCTATACATAACCTTAATTATTGGCCAAAAAAGGAATCTTTCTCCAAGAATTGAAAGGACAAAGGTTCGCAGCTTGTGGAAGTACTGGTATTGCATAGTAGGTGAATGTGTGTTACTTAGATAATTTGTTCTTTCCAAGGCATGAAACTTCCTTAATGTACTGAACTTATATAAAGCCTTTGGTATCTAGAAAAGTTATTATTCCTATTACTCTGGAAAGAAACCATTTTTCGCTCAACTCAAATGCTTATGATTGTGAAGTATCCTTTTCCTGGTATATCATCATTTCATGTTTGTATTTTGATGTTACTATGGTTTTCCAAGTTCCTTGACAGTCTACTGGTACTTTGGAGTGTGTGTATATAGACATTGTAAGTCTTACTTGATAATCCTCAGCACATTTCACACTTCAACGGTAATCCGAACATCATAAGCATAATAATTAAACTTACTAGCCATCACAATTGTGTGACACGATATAAAGATCAACTTGACCAGGTAACAAATTTGGGCATGTCAGCGCCTCCCACAGTGTGAAACGTGAATGCACAAAATTTAAGGCTATTTTATTCAAATTTTTTGGCTACTCTTAAGATCAGGGATCTACATTCATAAAATCAATGACTTGCATTTAACAGGCAGCATATGGACTAATTGTAGTTTTAAGAGTAGCAGTTATAATTAGGATCGGCAGTGCTACTTTCTTCAAAAAATAAATGCAAAATGTATAACTTCTATTACTAAGTTCTACAGATGGAAGCAGGGAAGCAGACATACCAAAAGAATTTTATTAGCCTGTGGTTTTCATTCTCAGGAATTCAAAATTCCAAATTACATGAACAGGCAATTAGATCAAAAGTAGTATTACAACAAATTTGCATGATGTTAACAGCACAATAAGATGCACATGACTTTACCATTTTGAACTGTGTGATAAGACCATAAAACATCATGACTGTGATAAGATCATAAAACACCGTGAACAAACAGACAAACTAAATACCTACTTTCACTGTATCATCTGCTGAATGTGCCTCTGCCACATCACACAACTTTCCAGTAATATATGAGGCAGAATACTTCCCATCTGCAATGCCATATTCTCCCAAGACCCAGCAAATTACCTGGAACATTAAGTAGATGAATATTAAGTAGACAGAGCATGAGAGAGAGAGAGAGAGAGCTTATTTAATGGAGAGTTTTAATGGAGAAGGATATAATTAAAATGCTCAGTAAACAAAGATAAAATTAGAGTGAATAGGGAAGCCTGGATGACATAAATCATACTTGGAGAAAAGCAGATGGAAGTTTCGGCTCTCCCATAATTCGAAGATACGACTCCACCTGCACTCAGCAGATTTTTCAAGATTGTAATTAGAAGAGTTACAATGAGCAAACCATGACTTTGTTTCATCAAATACAACTGAAATAACCATAACATTTATTTAAAAAAAAAAAAAAGATAAATAACATCCAACTCAGTGAAGTGAGACAAAATGTGTGGAAAGGACCCAAACTCAGATGCCAAAGAAAACATACAGCAGAGGATCTAAGCTGACTATCTGCAGTATCATCATCCTCTCCAAACCCTTCAGCAATCAATCGCATCAGGTTATGTGCAACTTTAATATTCACCAGGTCCCCTGCATGCTCAAATACTTTATTCATGGTCTGCCAAGTAAAAAACACGGTATAAGGAACAAAAAGTCAAAAGCTCCTCCAATATTATGATGGCATAATGAGACATCAATAGAACAAACATATCAGTAAGCTAACCTGTATAAACCACTGATTGCTTGGAGCAAATTGTTCTGCAAGTTCAACACATCTGGATGCTATTTCTGTTTTGTAATGATTATCAGTGATGCTTATCATATACTCAATCATACGTTCCACAATTACTTCCACATTTGATGACTTGGTCATTTTATAGAGCAGTTCAAATGTCTTGCGCTTTAGGGTGTCATCTCGGTCCTGCAGATCATGAAAGAAGTATGCTGAAGAGCTTGAATGAAAGACTCACTCAATTACCAGAAGTCATCACAGATCTAACCAATGGTTTTTCAGTGAAAAACAAATAACACAGATGAGTGTAAAAGGGAAACGAACAAAATGAGAGGCGGTCACTCCTCCATAATATCCTTTTCATTTCTGTATTGATGGTTAGAACTTAGAAGTTCCACATTACACTCATAACCCGTTGAATTCCACGAAAATATTAACCATCAAGTAAATCCACACAGATTGACCTTGTTGAAGTAAAATGGTCATTATCAGAACAAAAATAAAAGTAGCATCAACTATAGAATTATCTAAAGTGACTCTGTCTCAAACAAATAGCAAGTGACATGTGAGAAATCTTCTACCGAAACACATCTCCATATAAGGACAACAAATTGTTGGCCTAGTATCTGTTAGGGAAAATATACTTTTAGCTCATATTTACAAAGAACTTCGATTTCAGGTCAATGATACACCTTCCATGAACTTCTAACTCTTAACACACCAAATTGAATGAGTTCTAACTGCCTAAAACAAAATCTTCTTGGAAGTATCAAAATTTGCTTTATTATTCTAGATTGAGACTCTTTGCAAGTATCTTTAGGTTAATAGCAAAATTTTAGAAATATTGATAGCTTCACCCTAATGTGAAATCCACAAGTACAGGTATATCTTGTATGAGTCATAAAAGAAGAAACTTAAATACCATCGTCTGTGAGTGACTCAGAAAATCATTTTCTTCAAATTTTAGAACAATATATATCTGACCTCTAAGCAATCAATGACAGCCAGTTGGTGCTGTTCAGCTATTTCTGGGCTTATCTTTATCAGTCGACTGAGAGCATCAATACCAAGATACTTCAGATTGTGGCTGTCACTCTGCCCATAGATATAAATCTTGTTAGTGATACAATAGCAATTGCCATAAAAATAATGATTCCAGAAAATGTCACTAAGTTGCAGAAACAGACTTTCAGGAACTTTGAGATGGCATCAGCAGCAGCTTCAAGCAATTTGGGGTTAGGGTGTAATGATGAAACACAGCAGATGCATTCATAAAGAATGGCATTCCCGATATTGGTTGTTGAATCGCATTTTCTCATTATGTCACCAACAATTGTATACATCTGTTCACTGGCCTTTTTGTCACCGGTGCCCAGAAGGGTCAGAATTTTCAACAATTTGATCTGTCAAAACAAGGGACAAAGAAAAGTTAAAAAATGAGAAACATGAAGAGAATATGTGAATTTACACATTCCTCTTTGCAATTGCCTACATCTGCTTAACAGTTCATGTTCCCTGAGTAGTGCATCTTACGTTGGCCTTCATGCTTATGATACAGCAAGTAGATTAGGGTGCCAGAGGAAGAACTTTTGGGGTTAACAACACTCATCTACTCAATAAAAGGAGGCCTAGATTGCACACGGAAAAGAAAGCAACCTCATGGTTACACTTTTAAATATCCCACCTCAAACTATTATCTGACGTTAGATTTCCAACTCTTTTTATTGTGATCTTGCACTAAAACAAGACAACATTAATCAAACATCAATGTGCTATATACACTGAATGCATAAGATGCATAGGAAAAGCGGGCTCACCTGAATGAATGGAGCTGGCATCTGATGGTAGTCATAGCTCTTTGGTAGTCTGCGCTCAGCTACTTGCTTAAGAATGTTTACAAAACTAACCACCAAGTCCTTATACTTTTCAGCATCACCCGTGATAAGATCAAAAAGTGGACAAAGAGTAGCACCCATAACGCCAGGATCATTGTCACAAAGCTTCTGCAACAAATAAATTATTGAGGAGAAAGACATGAAACTTCCAAACCCAGAAATATTTAATTCTTTGAGCAAAGATAACCCCAGATCTTTAAGTTGATAAATAACAAAAGTCTAAACTGTTATTAAATGTTCCTACTACTACCACTGTTTGAGTCCCTAATCACCTCTGAGTAACCAAATGAGCATGCATCACAATCCAAAATTTCTCCAAATTGTGAAGTTTTATCGAGCTTATACATGCAACAAGAAATTACATAGTTTAGATTCTTCATAAAGCCAGGCATATGGCAATTTGCAAGTTAGGTATTGCCTACAACAAGTCACCCATACTCATACAAACATTCAGCACCCTGCTTTTTATTCCCATCATGGTTTGCGCAGCCACATATGTGAAAGTTCTATCATTAGATTACCGAAACAGTAGTTACCATCATATCTCCAAGTACCATCTCATTTTTGAAGTTGTAAACAAGGCACATAAGGAGTTTAAATGTGTTACAAGTCTTTAACATAAAAACACCCATAAATCCATCAAGGAATGGAGAATGTGCACCTTGCGGAAATTGGAAATGAGATGGGAAACCGATGAAGGAGACCTCAGATGAAACCTGTGAAGCGCCATAACAGCTTTCTTCCTCACCGCCTCCTTCTGATGTCCCAACAACTCCACCACCTGCGGCAAAACCGCCGGAATCGTCTCCTCATTAATCAATCTACACACCGCATTCAAAGCGGCACAAACCACCAGGTAGTTATCGCTCTTCAAGTCCTTCTGGATCGTGTTCACAATCAAAATAATCAAATCATGATCCTCATTCAGAAACAAAGTCACAGCCAAGTATCCAGTTCTTTTCAACAGTAAATTCTCATCGTGCGTCATCTTGACAGCGTGGATGTATCCAAAGGACGCGTCGTGGCCGAGCATCTCGACGTATAGGAGGCGGATCAAGTACTCCTTGAGCTTGTATTTGGGAGTACTTGGGTCAATTAGCCTAGTTTTCAGGGTCTCCACTTCGCGCAACACAATGCGATCTTCCTCGGCTTTGGATCGAGCCTCTCCGATGGATTTGATGAGGTCAAGGAACTCTTTTGATTGCCCAAATCCCCCTTGAGAACCCATCGCGAGCTCCCGACCGATTTTCTGTAATTGCTCCATCTTTAAAGATATTTAAAATTGAAGAGTCTTCCAACCGATCTCGGGCCAAACAGAAGACAATTCAGACCGATCGCGCGAAATTGTGAGCAGATTTTGGGTTTAGGGTTTGATATATTTCGAAAAATCTTCACAGAGGACCGACGAAAATCCAGAGAGAGAGAGAGAGAGAGAGAGACTAATCTACGGTCTGAAAATGAGATTTGTGTGTTTCTCAGTGTGTGCTATACGATACGTGTACAAAGTGTGAAGAGAGATGTGCAGAACGAAAGACGACGACGATTTCGTGTACAACTATTGCTGCGAACTGTATCACTCACCTCTGTGTCTAATTGCCCTTTTTTTTTTTAGCATAATTTAATAATTGTAATAATTTTCCGTCGTTTTGCACGCTGCAGATTAAGCATTTTGTGTCCACTGTGTATTTCTCTATTTTTGTAATAAGTTTAGGTTCCGTTTGAATATAGTGATTTGAAATCTAAAATTTGAAATAAGTGGATTTGAAATTCTCTAAGTTATAGTGGATTTGAAATCCACCAAAATGACTCCAAAATTAGCTCAAAATGAAAATAATGGATTTTAAATTCACATACATCCAAACACTACCAGATTTACTACCATGGATTTCAAATCTCTCCTCAAATCCACTCATTAAAGAATTCTTAATAAATCCACCTTTAAAACAAAATATATTCTACTTTCAGTGACCACTATATTTTTCGATTTTCAGTTATTTTTCTTAAATGAAACTTATATCTATGTGAGTATTACCATATAGGTTACACATCATATGAATTTTTTTTTTTTTTTTTTCAAGAAATAAATGTGATAAAGATCATGATAAAATTCATTTACACCAACAGAATTCGGAGGTTCCAATTTTTCTTTTTATGAAATAGATATTATTCATGATCAGAATCAAATAAAATTCACATAGATTTACACAAACATAATTTTGATGTTCCATCCAAAACCGATGAACTAGCATGAGCACAAGTCATTCGTACACAAAACACTAATATTAAGAGCTACTACCTCCATCCCAAAATAAATAACGTTTTAGCATTTTGCACATATATTAAGAAATGTGATAAAAAGTTCAATCTAACCCTATTTAAGTTTAATTAATGAGGAACTTTTATCTCTTTAACACATTTAATTTGAGATCAGTAAATAAGGGCATATTTGGTATATTGCATGTAAATATGTTTTGGAATACGAAAATGACAATTATTTTGGGATAAATTTTAATAACTAAAACGTCATTTATTTTGGGACGGAGGTAGTATTAGTTACATGTATGTATCATGTTGAGAGCATCTACTTATCAACTTAATAGTGACTACTCTCTCGTTTTATTAACTTAATAGTGACTACTCTCTCGTTTTATTTTCTTACGACTGATTCACACTATAAAATATAAGAGTTACTCTTCTATATACCAGTTGCACGGATTCAAATGTGCAACTGGGCCACGCGTGGGCTGGGCTGGCCCATGCCTCTTTACTTTTTTCGCGTGTTTTGGTCGTTACCTTCACGTTATGTTAGTGTTATCTTCGTGTTATGTTAGAGTTACCTTTGTGTTATGTTAATGTGACCTCATCTCCAAATTCCATACCCTTAGTTTAAAACTATTGAACTAAAATAACACGAAGGTAACACTAATATAACATGAAGTTAACATTAACATAACATGAAAGTAAAAAATAATGTTAATAATACATTCATGTTATGTTAGAGTGACTATCACATTATTTTAGGGTTACCTTCATGTTATGTTAGTGTTACTCTCATGAGGGTAACACTAACATAACATGAATACACTAACATAACATGAAGGTAATCCTAACATAACATGAGGGTATGACTGCTTAGAGCGAATCTTGGTAGATTTGAGCACACCCACCAGGCGCGTGGGGGCGCGTGGGGCGGGTCGACCTGAGTGCATGGATCCTAAAAAAAAAATACACCAGTTGTATAAAATATTTTGCCTAAAACAAAATATTGTACATTATACAAAACAAAAGATACAAAATTATTAATAAAATTTTCTAATCCCAAAATTTAGTAAATGGATGTAGAATTTTTAATATGCCCGAAATATATCTAAATAGATGTATGAAGTATTAAGAATAGCATCTAAAGTTTTATACATTATTATAGATCCATGCTCCAGATCCGGTCTCGTCCACATGTATT
This sequence comes from Scutellaria baicalensis, assembly GCA_005771605.1. Classification (NCBI taxonomy): domain Eukaryota; kingdom Viridiplantae; phylum Streptophyta; class Magnoliopsida; order Lamiales; family Lamiaceae; genus Scutellaria; species Scutellaria baicalensis. The sequence continues at coordinate 41,058,228 of CM016722.1, forward strand.
ACTAATACTTTCATATCTATTACTAATACTTTCATATCTTTTAACTGCAGTAGTAATACATTTTAGTTATATTAGTTACATTTTTATATTTTACATAAAAATACGATTGTGTATATGTAAACTGTAAAGGTATACATGTACAAATTGTGTCAAAATTAAGGGGTTTTTTTCAGTTAAAATATTACACAAATGTATGATTTTGTATATAATCGTATAACTAACACAATATAAAAGTCAGTGGTTTTTTTTTTTTTAAGTTATGATATCTTAATACAAATGTATGACTAATATAATATAAATTAATAATCAACATTACATAAAAGTTAGAGCGAAAAAATAGCCCAATACATAAATACATAATTCATGCACCTAATTTACATAAAACCTAATCTAGCTAAAACAAAGAGCCCAAATAAAATTATGTGATGGGTCATTATTATTTGAAGTCAAGCTACACAAATGGCTAAGAATATACGATCCATTTCATTTTACAGATGAATTTCGTTAGACTGATCATTTTTATCATGAATCAAATCAATTTCCACTAAATTATATATAAATTGTGAAATTTGAGTTATGAGTTGACACAATATGATCCGTGAAATGGTATCATATAAGATTCACATTGAGAACTAAGACATATTCATATGGATATGTTAGAGTTAGCTATTTTTTATTGAGAATTAGAAGTATTTCCATTTCTATTGATACTCGACTATACAATGCATTCAAACAACTGAGATGAAACTTAAAAAATCAAACAATTGATAAAATATTCGAAAATTAGGAAGAAAAAATGAATGAAAATTCACACGTGTGAGAAAATATGCAATAATGTGACGCGGCAATGAAAAATCATACAAATAACACTAATGCACTCGGGACATCTTCACTAGTGCACAAAAAAAGGAAGTGCAAACTTTGCATTATTTTGATACTGTAATTGACATTCATCTCAAACGGTATGTATTATAATTCACAGTAAAAGAGAATATTATGTAATCTATACTATATTTAAAACATGAAAAGTTTGACATATTTATTGATTTGCCACTCAATTGTAAAATTGGACATAATTACTGATTTGCTATTGACCAATAGAAAAATTGTGGAAAAAAAAAAACTAAAAAACTTTTGAGAATTTTATAGAACAAGCTTCATATATATTTTAAATATAATAAGTTGTCTTTTAATTTAATATAGGGGTAAAATGAAATAGAGGAAATTATTTTGGATGATATTATTATATGATTATGTCTTAATGATATAATTAAAAAATCTGAAAATAATGAAATTTAAACATTGTCAAAATTTTAAAAATTTGAAAATTATTCTACAATTTTAATATATAAATGTGAAAAATAGGTCTAAAAGCTAAATTTCATTTTATAAAGGGTTGTAAAATGTTTAAAAGTTTAAAAGTTATTATAAAATTATTAAAAATAATAATTAAATTTGAAAGTAAAACTAATTATAATCTAATAATGATGTGAGGTTAATCTAAAAAAAAATCCACAAATAACATTTAAAAATAAATTCAAACATATATGCAATACTAATTGTGTAAGATATAACTATAAGAAAAAATATTTTAAAATGGTTTCAAAATTCTAAAAAAAATATTGTTTTAAATGTAAAATGAATTTGAAACCTAAATTTTAAATATAAACTAAGTTTTTGAATAAATACAATGTTTGTAAAATAAATCCATCTAAAAAAATGTAGAAAATTATTTTCAAATTATTAAATATAATTCTAAGATATAAATGAACAAAAATATGAATAGAATATATATACTAACAAATATAATTAATCACTTATAATTAAAGCACACAAACACAAAACTATTATTATTATATTTTTTTATTGTCGTCGTCATCATCATCATTAAAAAAATACGTACAAATCTCAAAGTAATAAGATCTCATGAGTAATATTTTAATATAATATATTTATTATATTATTAATAATCGTATTTGTCAGAATAAATAATAAACCGCACATCGCGCGGGTATACTGCTAGTATGAGTAAAGATGAAATACAATAAGCCATTTTAAATGATATGACTATATCTTAATGATATGGTTCAATTTTGAAAATAATTAAATTTAAACATTGTCAAAAATCAAATAAAGTTTAAATTAGTTTATAATTTTGATAGATATATAAATGTGGAAAATAGGTTTTAATCTAATTTATTTTATGAAGGGCTATAAAATGTTTAAAAGTTTGAAAACTATTATTAAAATACCAACATTATAATTAATTTGAAATTAAAATTAATATGAATAAAATAGGTTTTAATCTAATTCATTTTATAAAGGGCTATAAAATGTTTAAAAGTTTGAAAACTATTATTAAAATACCAACATTATAATTAATTTGAAATTAAAATTAATATTAATAAAAGTTGTGTACCAATCTAAAATCTATCTATATCTATATATACATAATAATAAAAAAATGTTGGCAAAATTTATAATTTTGTCACTTTACATCCTAAAAATGTCACATCAATTTATGTAATTTTTTTAAATTTCATTTTGGTTTTCTAAATTAATTTAATAATTTTGAATCAATCTTTCATCTCAAGCCACTAAAATTAGCTTCCTCTACAAGCCATTAAAATTAAGTTTCCCCTACAAGCCATTTTCTACTTCTATATAAGCAAAGCATAAAATGGAGATGAAAGTCTCATTAAATGAGGATGAACTAACTTTTTGAAATGGAGATTATAAATATCAAAACAAGAAGAAAAATAGTGGAGGGTTGAAATATTAAAAGAAAAAAAAAATAGTGATGGAAATAAGAAAAAAGATTGAGATGAAAGTTATTTTCTCATATAAGCAATGTATATATAACAACTCATTTAATGAGAATGAAGTTAGATGAAATGGAGGTTAGAAATATTAAAAGAAGAATAAAATTTGGTGATGATGACAAGAAAAAAAAATTGAGATGAAAGTTATTGTATTATATAAGCAATATAATAACTCTCATTTTATGAGGATAAATAGCATCAAGTGGAGGTTAAAAATATCAAAAGAAGAAAAAAAACTAGTGATGGAAATAAGAAGAAAAACCTGGATGATAGTCATTATACTCTATAAGCAATGCATATATAACCATTCTCACTTAATGAGAAATATGTATCATGAAATTGAGGTTAGAAATATAAAAAAAAATATATATTGATGATGAAAATAAGAAGAAAAATTGGGATGAAAGCTTTTTCCAGATATAATGAGATATCAACAATACTAATTTGATTGCCATCTTCATTATCCAAATCCATTGATAAGTAATTGCATTAAAAATTAAAATTTAGCATTATAATAGAAAAAATATACAACCACTTTAGAGAAAGATAAGTGAAGGAGAAGGGGTTAGGTCCGTTAGGATATGATCATAACTCTACTATTTTTAGACAAATTTAAAGAGGAGGATAAATAAAGATGAGTGGAAAATGTGAAAAGTTTATCAAATACAATTATTTATATAAGTTGAATATATTAATTTTTTATTAATATATACATTAAAAGCAATATAAATTTTATTCTTAAGCAATATATCATTATACTATATCAACATTAAAAATTATTAGATTATAAAACAAGCCGCGCATCGCGTAGGTGCACTACTAGTATTTCATAAAAGAAAAAAAAATATTGATCTTGCGTTGAATCCAACATAAGGTTGATAGTTGAGGTAATTTATAGTGTGAACTTTAAAAGCAGTGCTAGAGTAAACAAATGTTAATTTCTTAGGCTATGTTTGGGAGAAGTTTCTAATGACAGGATTCTGGATTTCAAAATTCCGAGATTATGTTTGTTTACAAATTTAAATTTGGATTTCAAAATTCAAACAAAATCATTACTACTACATTTAATCATTACTAAATACACTTTTTTCACAATAAAATATTACATCATTTCAACTTCTTACAATAAAATATTACATTAACCCAATTTTTCCAACATTAATTTGACATTTACCATATAATCATATCCCACTAAATTCTCAAACAAACGCACATTTTAACTATTAACATTTAGTACAAAATCTAGAATTTCCCCAAACCCACTAAATTATCTTCCGGACATACCCTTATGAATTCCAGACACGGCTCGAGATGCACTCAGCAGTCAGCATGATAGAAATGCAGATTATACAGGTGTAAAAACCAGATAACTAATAAATTAGGTGGCAAATTATAAATAAGTGAAAGTAGCGGGGTCAATTGGAAACTCGCGAACCCTTTAAATTCTGTAACCATCGAAAATAAACGCAGCCGAAAATTGGATTGCCGTTTTCACACACGTAGGCATAGAAGAAGCGCCCTAAGACGATTATCGATTCAAATCAAACCGTCTTTTTGTTTTTCTCACAAATTTGTCTCTCTTCTTCAATCGATTTCGTCTCTTTAGGGTAAATTCATACTAATCAATGGCGAAAGAACCTTCTAGTAACAGCAACAATACGACGTCCCCGCCTTCCTCATCGCCGTCGGCGGAGTCGTTCATCGGAAGCTTCATAAGCGTGACGTCAAAGTCCGAGATTCGTTACGAGGGCGTTCTCTACTGCCTCAATCCCCAGGACTCCTCCTTCGGTCTCAAAGACGGTACTGTTTGTTTTTTCTTTTGCTATATTCCACATGATTACTTGCCACGTGCATGCTTTGCATGTTCGGCTTGTTTTATCTCGGATCCTTGCTGTTCTTGCTTCTGAGTTTCAATTTCTTAGGGTTTTTTATTTCGCTATTTTTTTTGTGCACTTGGAATTTCATTTTTCATGTATGTAAACATGCCTGCATTGAAGTGGGATTGCCATGGTGGAAGTTCATAGGTTTTAACGGTGTTTCATACTAGTGCTGGCTCTGTTTTAATTGAAATCGAACTGGTACGTAGTAATGATTTGGGGCCAAACACCAAACAACGCATTAAGAAATCTTTATCGTGACCAAACCACATGCGTGTTTTTGTGGTTTTACTATTCTTGTGTGTTTGTTTCTTTTCGTTCTCAGGTGATGGTTGCCACCCCTGACCTCTTGCCATTAACTTTGATGTTACTTTCTTCTGCACAAAGTGTTGTATTCCAGAAGCTGTGACCAGAAGATTATAGGAAATAATGATAAATGATTAAGCACTTCATACTTAATAGTGTAGATGAACTTGGAATAACAAATGCTCAATGAAGAACGATTAATAAGTTGTATCATTCACGTTGAATGCAACAAGGTGATGTCACCAGGACACGGTGACCTTTTAGTTTGTATTGTGTTATTGGTTTCCAAATCAAAAGAACATGTGGGGTTATTTTTACTGACAATTTCAATAAAATTTTATGCTGCTCTGCTCATTCTTCTTTGTTAGGCAACATTTCTCAAAACATTATTGATTAAATTTTACTGATCGTTCTTGCAGTGAGATCATATGGTACAGAGGGGAGAAGGAAAAATGGACAAGAAGTTCCTCCAAGCGACAAGGTCTATGAATACATTCTATTTCGTGGCAGTGACATTAAAGTAAGTTTGTTCGACCACGGTGAAAATAGCTTGGAATGAGTAGGTTAAATCTTTGTTTCCCTATTTTTATCAGTTTCCTTGTATTATTATCCATTGCTTTGTTGATGTGTCAGAGATGAGTTTCACACCTAGACTATTAGCTTTACCCAGATCATTTTAATGATAACTCCTACTTTTCATTTGCCTGGCCCATTCTCACTCTCTCCTACTTTGTTTTCTAGATTTGATTAGAAAATGTTAAAATTCATGTGCAGCTTCCAACCAATTAATTTAATGCTACGTGTAATAGCTTCTGAAAAGATTTTGTTGATCTTTTAAAAACTATGATTAATCTCATTTGAGAACTTTTTTCATAATCATTTTAATTTTTTTTTTTTTTGTTTGGTAAACTTGAGGAGAATCAACAGCCTAGCATTCTGTTGATAATTATGTGTGTGTATTATGTTTTTTCTTTTTTCTTTTTAATGAATGCCTTTGAAGTCATAACACAGTAAAAATCTTGGTATGTTCCATTGCAGGATTTAAAAGTTATTACTAATCCACCACTTCAAAAAGAGGAGTCAATTTACAATGATCCTGCAATAATTCAGGTGGTTAGAATTTTTACTAGTTTGTTATTACTAATATTGTTAAGTGAATGGATCACTCAAACACCATATTGACTTACCTTTCATATTATAGTCAAACTATCATGCGCCCACCTCTAGTTCATCAAAATCAATACCAGCTATCGGTGGATCCTTGACAGGATCCAGCTTGTACAGTGAACCCTCTGTGGTGAATGCAAGATCCTACTCGAGCATATTGCCTTCCCATCATTCTGGATCTGAGTTGGGGGTATGGAGATCTTCTCAGTTGACAAATACTGCTGAATCATCGTATGGCATGCCAACACAATGGCAGGGTTATAATGGAGTGCCAGGGAATACTGCTTGTGCAGAACCACGCTCCTTATCATTAACTCCTAGGGTGTACCTCTTTCAAGATCAGACATCTACAACCATGGCAGCGACAAATATATCCCATGATGTTCCCCATGGACATTCACTTTTAACTTCTAGTTCTATAAGTTTAAATGCTACACCAACTCTTACTCCTGAGAAACTGTCTATGCCCTTTATTGATTCCCTTTCACCTATCCCATCTCAGGCCTTCCATCATTCTACATTAATAAATTCTAATGGTTTGACCCTGCCTTATCCGGTAACCTACCAGAATTCAAGCAGTATTGAAGCTCCAGTTGTTAATTCTGTGGTTCCTGATCCTGTGTCATCTCTTCCTGTTAATTTGTTACCATATTCCATGCCCTCTGTTTCAGATCCAATATCAGAACCCTCGTTAATGCCACAACAAGGATTGCTAACTCCAAACCTGTCACAACCCAGACTATCTGAACATACTCTATCAAAAAACTTGTACCGCGATCAGAAGGATGTGGATGCTACGAGTCCTATTTCTTTGAAGTCCTCATCCTCAGCTACTGCTCCTGGAGCCCAACCACCACTTTTGCCATTGCCACCGGCTTCACAAAAGGTAATATATGCTTGAACTGTGAATTTCACTTGGTCATTCTTTCTGAACTTTTTCATTATGCTTCTTTTTTAGACTGAGTTTGGAAATAGTTCGACATTGGCTTTAGCTCCAAATTCTTGTTTAAAATTCCTCAGAGATCCAATCCAAAGCCTCTTTGCTTCTTTTTTGATTTCTCAAAAATAAATATTTAACTTTATGTGAATACTCTATTCATTTTATGTAATTAAGAGATCCAGAAAGGAGAAAGTTCTTAAGTAGAATGGGAAGGGTTTTTAACGGATATTGCTAATATGTTCAATCTTTGAAGACTAACCCTCTGAATGAATTTTGACAGCTTAACTGAGATCCTATCAATCTAAGCACAATACTAGTAATTGTTCATAAGTTCTGTCTTTTCACGAATACTTCTTCTGGAAATCTGCAGTTGCAATCCAATACTGAGTTTACTGAAGAATTTGATTTTCAAGCAATGAACGAGAAATTTAAGAAAGATGAAGTATGGGGTTATCTTGGAAAAGCAAACCAGAGAGAGAAAGTAGAGGGGATGCAAAATGCAACTAGCAGCCGGGACTTGGGTAATGATAAGCAGCCTGACTTGATATCCAAGAATGAATCCACGGTAGGTTTTAAAGATTATCCTGGCAGCAGTAATTATATGTTTCTCTTTCAATGAATGACTTCTAAGTTCTAGAAATAGAGCATGAAATGCACTAGTGGTTTTGTTATAATGTTCTCCTCTCTGTGCAGCCTGCGTACAACAAAGATGACTTCTTTGACACCATTTCTTGTAATTCTGTTGGCCGTGGAGCTAGGGGTGGACAGAATCGATTTTCTGAGAGAGTGAAATTGGACTCTGAGGTTATTTTATACTGTATGAATGTTTATATTTTTAGGAAATGGTCATTGTTTAGTGAATACTTACAATATCCTCCTTCAATTTGTGGTCAGACATTTGGCAATGTTCAAAGAAGAACTCAGTTTGGTTATGGTGGACACAGAGGTGGATATGGTCAACATCGTGGCCCATATAATTGGGGAAGAGGATATAACTATGGTAATAGAGGACGTGGTCGTTAATTATAGAGCTAATACAGGGCATTTCATGATTCAAGCACACAGTTGGTGGTAAAACTTGGAAGAAAATCATCTTCCATTCTCAATTGTGCTGTCTCTGGACATAAAACTGCATAGAATATGGGATTAGTTTGGGTGAGCTGTCATGGCATCTTTTTGGCACATAAGCTTTGTAATGGCAGGGTCATAAAACTCTTTTTTTTTTTTTTTTGGCTTTTGAACCTGCCTCAAATTATTAGTTTGTGCACACAAGCTATTATGGTTGTGTACTAGCAACTAAACCTTTAAATTTCTAGTGATAGTAAAAAGAAGACAAAGAAATAGGATCGCTGTTGTCACACACAGATTTTACTTGTTTCTTAATGTAGCTCAAATGGGAGTATTTTTCAAGTGCTTCATATGAAAGATAACAAGTTGCAAACTTATCTTGATTGCTATGTTGCTGTTGTATTGTTGCCATTATAAGCACTTTCATCCATTACAAATAAATATACCAATCTTGGGTTTTCCCTATACATATCTCTGTCTAGATTGATTTCACCTAAACTCTAAGAAAGACTATATGAATGCAAGTATACAAATCTTGGGTTGTATAGTGAATTTTTTCCTATAATCTTGCCATTGATCAACTTTTGCAAAAAACCCTTGTGTTATCTTCTTCGTTTTTCTGTCGCCTCACGGCCATGACGCCAGAGCCGAGGGTGGAGCTGAGAGCAAGCAAGGCCAGTATGGCTGAAGCAACATAGACTCCATCTTTAACCAAGTAGCACTCTCCTTCTAACCATCCTTCTCCCAAAGCTTGGCTTCGGCTCATGCTCGTGGCTCCACTTATTAAAATCACTGCAATTCCAAAGCTGATCCTGTCCCACCATTCATAACACAATTCTTCTAGTATAAATTAAACAACTGTTAACAAACACTAATTCATTACATATAATATATACATGTAGAGATGTATAATAGCTGTCCACGTTAGAGAGGTTGGATCATGTTAGTTAAGTGTTTTGGAGTTTTGTGGGGGTGTCAGTGTCAACTTCTTAAATATTTATTTATGCATTCCATTCTTTTTCAGAAAAAAAATACTAACCAAGAGAAAAGGAGCAAACTGCATGAAACCGTAGGCTTTCTGACTTGACGTGAATTTGAACAGAATTTTCCGCAAATGAATAAACTCGCAATGATTTGAGTGAGAGAGAGAAAGATCAAGGCTGCGATCCCGAGTTCAAAAGCCGCAGTTCCAGGCAAGTAACACAGCTTTCCATCCAATCTCAGATCATTTTTCTGAATCAATTCAACAAAACTCAGAATCCAATATATATTAATATCGAGAGGAGAAAATGAATCGAGTACGCAAACCACCTTTGATTTCTTGAATTCAGCCGCCAGGCAGAGGCCGAAGGAGACGGCGGCGGAGGCGGAGATGGAGACGGCCATGACCGGAAAACTGTATCGGTTTGTTGTTTCCATATACATTGGATTGAATGAACGACTGCGTTTGGATCGGAGAATGAAAAAGGTGAATTGGAGGCTTGGAGTTTACTCAAAGGAAACTCGAATCTTTGCCAAGAATTATTCTTTGATTGGCGTTTTCATGGTGGAAATCAAAATTAATGGGTTTTTAAAGGTTAGGTCACTGTTCTATTTTGTAAGTGAAAACAGTACAGGTCAGAAATAGAGGTTCTAATTTTCCAATCGGGGTCGGTCAACACGCATCTTAGATTTTATAGCCTTAATGGATGGATTCTAAGAATAATATTCAAAATTCAATCTTATTATGCTAAAATTCTTGAATCTCGAATTGGGTGAGAATATATATCTCATGAAATACTAAAACACACTTCAATTTTTTAAATATCAAAAGAATACAAGTTCTTCTTTTTATTTTATTTAGCATGTTTGATATTTCTTTAGGTAAGGATAGTTATATCTTTACGAATTTTTTTGGTGAAGGCTTAATTGTGGCAGGTGGGATTAGAATTTTAGCACATTTTATTTGGAGTGAAGGATTTACTATTTCAATGTGAGTTTGTGATGGAATTTCAAAATCTTGGATCTTGAATTCATTGTCTTATAAAGTTTAGTAAAATATTAATAAAATGGTGATTAGAAATTGCTTCTTTCATGGGGAAAATTGGTGAACATTAAAGATGTAGTTTGGGACAAGGACAAATAAATATCCTGATGCAACCTTAGCTTCAAAGTGACCACCAAAGAAAGGGTCCCAAATTAATTGACAACATCCACCCTAGCCTGTGAGATTTTAATGTTGTCACTTGTCATTACTTCCATCCCTTTGTCCCCTATCTACATATCTTACAAAGTCCTTGTCATCTTTATTTGTCTTGTAGAAATCTTGCATTCGACTCAATAGTCTAAAACAACACTTGTTTCATACATAAGAAAGACAATGGATATGTATAGAGACAGTATTTGAAGAGATGATCAGAAGAAGGTTAGACCAAGTTTCTTGGTGGCAAGACGATGGGCAACAGATTGTGCAGTGCAGTAAGCAATGGCCTGGACAGTGAGCATAGGATTGACACCTAATGCAGTTGGAAAAACACTTGAATCTGCAATGTACAGTCCCTCAACATCCCAACTCTCTCCATTTTGATTCACCACTGATTTCTGTGGATCAATCCCCATTCTGCAACTTCCCATCTGGTGAGCTGAGCATATGGGGCTTGACAGCTTCTTCAGTGGCTTCGAGCTCTCCTCTTTCACGAACCTCTCGAACTCCTCTCTGCTTGCTTTCTTCACATTCAGGACCCTTCCTTCCCTGTGATGGGTCCCGATTTCTTCTGCCCCGGCCCCGGCTAATATCCTCAGCACAGCCTCCATTCCCTTGCTCAGGTTTTCTTGATCAGAATCATCCATTCTGTAGCTTATCTCACTCGGTGTGGTCACGACCCCTGATCCTTTGTCTCTTGCCAATGTGAATATGTGGGCTGTTCTTGAGAACTTGCACATCCTGTTCTTGATGTCTGAGCCTGAAAGCCATGGCATTAAGGCAGAGAACATTCCAGGATGCAGAGATGGTGTCTGAATGATGGTGTTTGGTACCACATTTGACATTGCTGTCATTATGCCTCCTTCATAGCTTGTCTTAACAGCCTCAGGCCATGCATCAGGTGGGAAATAGCCCCAGGCTAAGACCACTGGGTGTAGGTGCAAGTTCTTGCCGATGTTTCGATTCTTTATCCCACTTCTTTTCAACAATGGTGGAGTTGAAAGTGCACCACAAGCTATGATGGTCGCTTTAGACTCAACAATGGCGGTCTCTTCCACCCCATGATTCTTGAACACAAAAGCAACACCCACAGCCTTTTTCCTGTCGATGATCACTTCAGTGGCCTCACACTCAGCAAGAATTGCACCATTCCCTGATTCAACCATGTCCACCAGCCATGTCTCAGAGGTGCCTTTCTTCTTCCCATCTTTACAGCCCAGAGAGCACCAGCCACAGTAATGGTCAGACGGCGCGTTTCGAGGGATATTCTCCACTGGGTAGCCCAGATTCTCACACCCTTTTCTCAGAATCATGTTGTTGAAACCTTCATGCTGGACTTTAGACTGGACTCCCATTTTCTCGGACACAACATCAAGAGCCTTCTCATAAAGCTGGCTTTCAAACAGTTGAAGCTTGTGGTTTTGGCTCCAATCTTTTCTTACATGTGGGGGGGTCCTGATTGAGGCCGACCAGTTTATGGTTGACCCTCCACCTACAGTTGACCCTGCAAGCAACAGAATGTCCATATATTCAGTAGCCAAAACCCCATGCCCAAGGTACATCTCATCCATTGCTTTCCCTTCTAGAAGGCACAGATTGTTTCTTGCCATGTAGCTTCCTTTCTCTAACACCACCACTTTGTACCCAGCCTGTGCAAGAACTCCGGCTGCCACGCCGCCACCGGAGCCTGAACCCACCACCACCACATCGCATTTGATCACCAAAGATGGACTTTTAGACTTGTTTGAAAGTGGTGTGGAAACTGGGAAGCCTGTTTTTCGTAGTTTGTTAATGGCTTTATCCTTGGATCGGCCTAACTCGATTATGGCGTTGTGTAGGGGTCCAAACTGCTCTTTATCATCGCTCCACTGCTCTTCCTTTTCATGGTGGTTTTCTCCAGGATTTCCCAACCCGGGTTTTCCGGATTTCGGGTCGGGTTTGCAGTATCCGATCGCTTTCCATGAAAGGTTCTCATCTTTCTCATCCACCTGCAAGTGTGATTCATTCAGATCATGCGGTGCATTTTCATGTCAAGATTAAGAGAACCACACAATGGATAATTAATATTACATGTTTTAACAACTCATGTTAGTGGATCAAAGTTAACTAAATTCAGGTTAAGTATATGATTAACCAAAACCTCAAGAAGATTTTTTAGCCAAAATGAGTAATTTTTCTGTAATTTGAAAATACTAGGTAATCCAGTATTCTAGTCCCCTCATCAATCAAACAGGATAAATCTATCTTATTTTAGTGTTTTAATTGATATTTCAAAATAATTATAAGGATAATAACATCACTTATTAACATATATCTTGAATTAAAAATAATAAAAAAATACAAAATGAAACATCGAATCACAATTATTGTGAAACACTGAAAATGTATTCATCTGCCTTTCTTTTGTCACGTATATATTTTTCCACCCGCCCTTCCAAAATTATAACTTATTTACCTATTTTATACAAGGAAAGAGTGAAATTGTCTTTACTCATGTTATTTTAACTATTAATTGCTATGGAGAATCCCGATTTGGGAATTTTTTTCCTTCTGTGACGTTTTTCAAAAAAATTCAGACCAAATGGTCAGTAATGGTAATTTAATAATTTCCTTATATGTAATGCATAGAAAGGTTAAATTTTAAAAGAATGGATAAAAAAGAAAAGAGTTAGACCAAAGACACCACGCTCATTTCTAAGGACACTACAATCATTTTACTAAATCTTTCATTGCATTACATATTTCATTTCTTATTCTTATTTCAAATATTCATCGTATATCAAATAAAACATAACATATGTTAATATATTAAAATTTGAGTAGGTTTTATGTGAGACTATTTCTCGATTTTTGGTATGTGAGATGGGCTAAACCTATAACCCACGATTAACAATTTATATAAAAATTGATTTAGTTTATGAATAAAAAGAATACGTGTCTCGTAAAATAATATCTATAAACTCGTCTCACATAAATTTTGTATTAAAACTTTGATAACTCTTCTGAAGAGAGAGAATATAAAATTAAGAAATAGACGAGTCATAGTGATGACAACATATGTGTGTGTACTTGAACTTGACACATGTATTCTAGAATGATACAGTGGAATCATGGCACAGAATGAACGGCCTTCTATCTGAAGCAAAGCAAAAACAAGTGTGTATATATCAATTAACGAAGAGAAAAGGGTGTGAATTAATTAATTGATGATGACCTGAGTGAAAAAGAGGAGGAGAGTGAAGATTTTGATAGCAGTGTAGAAGATCCTCAAGAGAAAGATAGAGCTACGAGACCATGAGACCATAATCTCTTCTCTTTTCTCAGCAGAAACCTTAGAAAACCTCTGAAAGTATGGAAAATGGGGGGACAAGCTCTTTCTTCCACATAGCATGAATGTTCCAATCCATGTTGACAGAGCCCGCAACCCCAATCTGGTCAGCTCTATCTTCGGATGCTCTACTTTCTCTTGCACCATCTCAGCAACCTGCCCAGAGAGAGAGAGAGAGAGAGAGAGAGTTAGTTAGTTATTGCAGAACTGCAGACATGTTGGTGTGTGGATGAATGAATAGGGTTCTTACACGTTGAGGAGTTGCAGTCATGGAAGCAGAAGTTTGGAAGAATTGAAAGAGGTGGTGGTTGTTGTTGTTGTGTTGGTGATGATGAGAGAGATTAATGGAGGGTAAGATGGTGTCACAGAGAGCAGTGAGGGCCTCCATTTCACCTCTCGAATAGCTATTCCCACCCCCCATTTCTTCTTACCTGCAGATTACTATGTTCTTCTTCCTGATCTTATTACTATTATTATTACAAGTTTGAATTTGGTGTCTGAACTGAGTGATCTAGAGAGAGATAGAGAGAGAGAGAGAAGGGTGGAGTTCAATATATACACACTGAATGGGAAACCTGGGGAGACCGTAGATTGGATTGATTACTACCAGGTGGGCCCCACCCCCCAACTTGAGCTTAAGAATTAAAGCCTCAGGGTGCAATATAATATTAATATTGCTGCTTTTATTTATTAATTTGGATATATAACTCTAATTTATCACTTCATTAAAACATGTCTGGGTAACAAGGTGTTTGATGATAAGAACAATAATGCTTCTAAATGAATTATATATGATCGCTTTGAATACCTAATTATTTAGAGATATAAAAAAAAAATGAATATGGTTTAAGACATAAATAGCGTAGATGGAGATAATGAATGAGCAAAATTTGCGCAGGGTTGTGCTGTCCCATGCAAATATACATGATACACTAATTCATCACGTCTAATATTTCCCCCTTTGCCCTTACATTTCCAACTCTCACTTAAATTTCTAACTTCAACATTTTCTGGAGTAAGTATGCGTGAGTTTGTCTCACGAATCATTTTATGTGAAACATGTTTATATATATATATATATATATATTTGTGAAAATGGATTTAGGCAGTTGGTAAAAAGATTCATATCACAAAAGTTATTTTCGAAATCGTATCACACAAGTTTTTGTGCATCACCTGTCATCTATTAACATAAATAGAAGATTTTAGTTAATTGATAAATAAATTATTTAATATTTTATAGTTTATAAATGTGGTGCACAGTCCTTATTTGTAATTTTGAAAACATTATCAATTAATGTTGTCAATAGGAACCCAAAAAAAAACCCTATAATGTTATCAGATTTTACCTATTTTAGTATGGAGGCCATTAACTTTATAAAGTACTAATTTGAGAATATATATTTTACTGAAATGGCTAAAATAAACAATGGTCCAATTGTTTTTTAATATGAAAATTATGTCCATTTTTGTCTTTACTGTTTCAGTTAGTTTTGAAGGTACATATTGAGTTGAATTTATACGTACAGGTAACATGTTCTATGCATTAATGAACATATAAGTGTTGTGAGGGTAAGTTGTTCCAAATAATCATGTTAATGTATTTTATTTTGAATTGTACTTGTGAGACTATTAACCGAATCTTATTTAATGAGACGAGTCGATTAGACTCGGTCAAATTCATTAATCAATTGGTCAATATTGTTGATCCAAAAATATTACTCCCTCCGTCCCAACTCAACTTGCTTACTTGTCATTTTAGTTTGTCCCAACTGAACTTGTCAGCCCATAAATGAGAACAAAAGTCAAATATTAATATCCTCATATTTCATCCTTATTACAAAAATGTCACTCAAAAGTAAAAAACAATCTTAAAATGTCATAAAAGTCAAACACTTATATCCCTATATTTCACCCTTATTACAAAAATGTCACCCAATTATCTTAAAAAACAATAGTCAACTGTTTTTTCTTAACATTTGTGCCCGGTCAAACTAGGCAAGTTCAATTGGGACGGAGGTAGTATATAATATAAATAAAAATATTATTAATACTTTTATGTATATGATGTGATAATTTCAGGCAAATATTATATGTTTACGCACAAAAGCTTTATATATTATTATCTGATAAATACAAAAGTTATCAAATTATAATTTTTCAAATTTTATCATCTAACATATGAACAAAATTATTGAACCAATGACCATTGACAATGCATCCACCATCATCTCATAAAATGACTTACACTCTATTTTGTTTTACACATGCATTGTATTATTAGTGTCATAAAAGCATTGTGAGGGAAACGGTTCTAAACTATAATGCTCTTATTTTTCTATTTTGTTTTGTGTTATACATGTATTAATGGTCATGTAACTCTTGTGAGTGAAAACAACTCTAAACGATAATGATTTATTATTTTACCTTTTTTTGGTGTCAGTGTTACACTTGGTAACAGTAAAAATAAAATATAAATTATTTCATAAAAACTAATAAATTTTTCTAGCATGTGATTTAAAACAAAATAAATTATTTCACATGCTATAGAGATGGTTAACGCAAATACTTGGGTGCCCCGGGATCCGTGCCCCCAAAACCGACCCGACCCGACCTAGTGCATTTCGGGTCAGTATAAAATGTGAAATTAGTTTTTTTTTTCTTTTCAAAACTTCTCCTGTTCATCTCCTCTCTTCTTCGCCCTTCTACTTCTCTGTTTTTTATTTTTTCTCATCGATTTTCGTCTTTTTCTTGTTTGTTCTTGTCGATCGGTATTATAGTTGATAGAATATTGTTGTTTGGAAAGGATTTTGGCAGATTTCGCTTTGCTCTGTTGGTGGTAATTCAGTGTTTCATGCATGTTTTGAAGTTTTTTTTTTTGTTAGGTTGTGTTGTAGTAGTCAAGATCTAGTATATTGTATGTTTATTTTGTTCGTTCTGCAATCGTTTTTTTGTTTGTGTGTTTGTGTGTTCAAATTTCTAGGGTTTTTGCAATTTTAGAGTTTCAATGGATTATATCTGTTTATATAAAATGTGCAGTTTCATATCATCTTTTGTGTTATTTCGTCATTTCTTTAGTTGTATGTATTGTTGAGTTGTGATTTTATATTATGTATTCTTTTTTTTTTTTGGTGTATGAGAGTTGATGTGTTTATTATTCTACATGATTATGATTTTCTTCCTGTATGTTTATAATGATCATTCTGTAATTTTATTTTTCTTGTTTGTTGTAGCATAATGGGTAAAGAATTTAGAACAAAGAATGTCATTGGAAAGAAAATGAAAACAATTCTTATTGATGATAGAAGTTGTGGAGAAAGATTTAAAAACGAAATTTTGGAGACTATAGAAAATGAACTTGATGTGAAGAAGAAAGTTGGAAGGGGAAAGGTTGTTGTTGTTGTTGATATGTATTTTTCATATACTGTTAAGGTGTTACGGCTTTTAGTTTAAGGTATCATACTAGATTTCTTAAAGTACAAGATGTTTTAAGGTTTTAGATAAATACTCTAATGGTATCACATGTTTTACTTAAAGGTATTACGTGCATATCTTTAAGGTATTACAATTTGTAGATTCAGGGTATTACATGTCTATACATAATATATAATATTGCTTTCAGGTATTAAATCAATAGTTTTAAGGTATCACATGTTTCTCTTAAAGGTATTACGTGCATAACTTTAAGGTATTAAACCTATGTCAGTAAGATATCATATGTTTTACTTAATTACGTGCATATCGTTAAGGTATTAAATCAATTTCTTTAAGGTATCACATGCTTTACTTGAAGTGTTAACATGTTTCTTATGCATACATTATTTTTTTTAGTGATAAGATGATTATGAAAAAGGAAGTTGTGGAGGAGAGATCAAATAATAAAAATGGATTTGGATTGTGGTGTACATATGATGCATCACGTTAAACATTTTGATAGGATTGCATATTCTTCTCCGAATATGACTAAGGTAATTTTTTTTTTTTTGTATTATAATTGACATTTTCATATAATGTTGTAATTTACCATATTTTTTTGTTTTTCAGGCTGCTCTTAGAAAAGTTCTCAGAAGTGAAATATGTGTTACAATTGTGTTGTCACAAAAGAATGGGTTGAGGAATGTCGTGCTACAAAAAGTATATGATTTTTATAAAAGCAAGCATGAGTTGAAAGTAAAGATTATAGAAGCAAAGAAGATGGAAATAATGGAAAAGGCTATGGTGTTGAAACATAAAAAGTTGAAGCTTCAAATATCTTATAGATCATGGATGAAAAGAGCTGAGAAATGATGGATTTTAAAACAATGTTTTAAATGTTTTCAATATTTCAGAATCAGTTGCAAACAATGTTTAATTTTTGTTTCAATGTTTCAGTTCAGTTTGTAAGATTTTAGTAAATGTTTTTTGTTGGATACAATGTTTATGTTAGTTGTTAATATTTGGTATCTACTTTCTGTCTTAATAATATTGTTATTGTTCTAGTAAATAAATTAAGTAATGCACAATGTTGTATTATTTTTTTATACAAGGTAAATATTGGAAGGTTTTATTTTGAAACATAGGTAATTATGCATGTAACATAAGATATTACATACTTATTTTTAAGGTATTAATTTTTGAAAGTTGAAAAAAACATTGATTTTGTAGTAAAAAAAGAAATAAAAAGTAATTCAGATAATTAAATATAAATGTTCTTTTACAGGGTACATGAAAATATTGACATAATGAAATCAGAGGTATTATTGAAACGTATTAGACGTAAATATATAAGGTATCATATTTATACGCTTAAGGTATTACATATTATCACATACATACGTTTAAGGTTTACATTTAAAATATCACATATTCTCTTATGTGGTATTATATACATTATAAGGTATTTCATATTTTTCTTTTAAGGTATGACCTAATCTTTATGTATTAGATAAATGTTTTTAAGATATTGCATACCTACATTCAGTGATAGGTATTATATACATACTCTTAAAGTATTACACATTTATCTTTAAGGTATTAAATTTAAAGCATAAGGTATTACATATGCGCCTTTGAGGTATTGCATATTTACCTTTGAGGTATTACATATGCACCTTTGAGGTATTACATATTCAGCTTTAAGGTATTACTACTTAAACTTTAAGGTATTATTGTTAATAGTTTAAGGTATTACACATTCATCCTTAAATTATTGCATAAAATATGTTTAAGGTATTACATTTTTATCTATATTGTATTACATATTTATGTTTAAGGTATTTGATACTCACTTTTCAGGTATTACATAAGTCTCTTCTTTAAGATGAAACTATAACAAGCTCCTTGAATATTAAAAAGTTAGAAAGCAAGAAGCAAATCAGTAAGAGGAATGAGAATTAATACTAGCTTAATAAGCCTCCAAGGTAACCAAAACTACAAAATAACACTGATTCATCTTAAATTATCTTATTGACTCTAGAAAAACTCGATTACTACAAGTGAAATTGAATATTTGACCTACACCTAATGTTGAAATTTCCACTCTTAAACATTCAAACAAGACATGGCCATCCTCAATGTTTTCCAAATCAACATCTTTCACAATCTTTAACAAATGCTTCTCACAAACAACACTCTTTCATCTTTGATATCAAGTTTTTTTCATTTTGCTTTTGTATGTTCTTCAGGTATTAGAACGTAAAGTTTAATATTACAACGATTTTCATCTTCTTCCTCCTTAAATATTCTGCAAATCATCATCTTCTTCAAAAATAAAGAAAAAATTCAGCCATTTTTGTCATATTCCTGCTTAAATATTCTGCAAATCATAAAAATTTGCAAATAACCTTAAAAATTCCATATTCACCAAACTTTCAAGGTAAAATCAAATAAATTAAAAACCAATGAAAATTTGGAAAAAGAATGGAGGAGATCTAAAAAAATAGCAGATTATATATGTGAAGATTTGAAGAAGATCTTTGAAGATGAAAGAGAAAACAACAAAATGGATGAAGAAAATATGGCGTTGTGCCCTTCGTCGTCAGTCGAGACTCAGAGATTTATGAAGATTTTGGAAGAGATCTGTGAAGATGAAGGAGAAAACTAGAGATTTATAAAGATTGATGAAGAACGATGTTAAGATTTGCAGAAGAAAGTAAGAAGATGAAGAAAAAAATACAGAGAGAAGGAGGAAGACAATGGAGAAGATAAGTGAAAAAACAAAGATATATAGATCCGTACCCCCAGGGTACACAAGTCCTTCTCGATGGTTAAATCAATCTTTTTATTTTTCCTCTTTCTCCTACAAATCATTTATCTATTTTTTCCATTTTTGATATATAAATTCACAAAACAATTAATCTTAACAAAATCATCTTCTTTCAATTTTGATTTGCGCACAGTACTTATGAAGTTTATTCCATGAATTTAGTTACAAGACATCATCTGTGGTCCCTCAACTTTTCAAAAATAAGTAATTGTGCACACTCAACTTCAAATTAATCATTTTGCTCCCTGAACTTGCTAATAAATACTTTTGTGGCCCATTAGTTTACCAAAAATAGTCCACTCGATCAACCCCAACTTTTTGCATTCATGATAGTCCCACCTACTTACACACACACACTTTAAAGAGTTCAACAAGTCAAGAACCTAAATCAAACATTGACGAGGAAAATGAATTGAAGAACAAATAAATTAACACAAAAACTCATGTGAGACGGTCTCACGGATGGTTTCCATGAGACGGATCTTTATTACCCATGAATTGGACTCATATCTACAAATTTTCACATGAACTACTAAGTGTGGGTTATGGGTTGACCCGTCTCACGAAAAAAGATCCGTGAGATGATCTCACATAAGAGTTACTCATTAATGATGTATCTGTGTCACACGACACTGACCTTTGTTCTGTCTTTTTCTTCTTCTTAATTCCATTGCAGTAACTCTCCTATGACTTTTAAAAGCCTACTTGCCAGGAAAAAAAAAGGATTTAAACATGGCAGATATTTTGCAATCTTTGGTCACATTACTAATTTTATGATCAATTGAATGTAATTTTTGTGCTAGTTTGTCGAAATTCACAGATCATAATATGATTTTAAGGGTCATAATTACGCACTTTGAAAGAGGCAACGAGTGAAATTATAGAGAATACTCAGTTGTGTATCGATTTTTCAATCGATTTTTTTATACATATGATGTGTATTTTGATCATGTATGCTTTGTGTGATGAACAAGAAAGTTGTGGATAACGAAGCAAAATGGCATGACTGGTTATTTAAAGATGGGTCCAGTGATGATTATGATTACATGAATTACAAGTTGTTATTAGTTGAAGTGTTGTCTTTCATTTGCTGTCTCATCCTTCTTGCCGAGCTCATATGCCACCTCCTCATTATTACATCATTTTCAATATGTACTTAATTTTGATTGAATCACTTATAACAATCAATGTGCTTTTCTAGTCGGCTCCCAATGAAAATGTTCTCACCATAACTGTAATTTTACCTTACAAAATTTTAAAATAAATGCAAAATTTTCAAAATTCATATTTATAAAATACTTCTAAAACTCAAATACAGATCCTCAAAAATCACTTTAAGTGCAGAACAAAATACATGTCAAAATAGAGGATTTTTTTCGGGTGGGATTTTAAGATCTTCACTACTACACAAGAAAATTTTGATGTTTTTAATTCTAATTTTCGCCCTTTGAGAAATTGTGGTATAAAAAATTGGCCAAAGTCAAAATTGACACACAAAATAAAACATTGAAATTCACTGAGGATTTGTTAAAGCGTTGACTCGACTTGTCCTAGTGATATTAATAAATGAGTAATTCTGCTTACGGATGGTTAACAAATATAGCAGACCCATATATATATTTCGCAAAAACTCATGTGAAATGATTTTATGGATAGTTTTCGTGAGACGGATCCTTATTATCTATGAATTGAATCCATATTCACAAATTTTCATATGAATTGCTAAGTGTGGGTTATGAGTTGACCCGTCTCACAAAAAAAATCAGTAAGACGGTCTTACGCAAGACTTACTCTATATATTTTGGGTGTACTTTTGTTAACTTATCTGGCCTTTATTTTTGTTTCTCTCTCTAAAACTCAGTTAGAAAATAATTGAAGTATTAAATTGGAAATTTAATTCACAACATTTAAAACCCTTTTTCTAAAAAGTTAGCACTATTTTGGTGAAAGAGAAATGTAGTCAGATTTTATCGTTAGAGTGATGCATTATATATGGAATTGAATATCAATCATACTTTGAAACCCCACATCTTTTTATTTCATTTGCTCATAAATAATACGTCTTGTCAAGTCTAATCGTTCTCATAATAAATAGTACGTGATGGATTTTAATAGGATTTTTATATATACTAAATGGATACCTATAAAAAGATACTCTCTCCGTCCCCCTTATCTTTGCCACGATTTGACCGTACGGAGTTTAAGAAAAAACTGTTGACTTTGATGTGATGTGTTATTTTAATGTTTTTGAGTGACAATTTTGTAATTAATGTGTGTTTTTTGAGTGCAAAAGTTGTAAAATGAAAGAAATGGAAGGGTAAGGGAGTGAATTTTTCTTTGCCATTTTTTGGTTGGCAAAGTTAGCTGGGACGTCAAAAAACGGAAAGTAGGCAAAGATAGTAGGGACGGAGATAGTACTTATCAATTCCACAAATATTCTCATTTTAACATTTTTTTTACAAATTAAATCTATTTAAAATCTAATTGATATTGCTATTAAATGCTATCAAGATTAATATTGATAATATACATTAATAATCTTTATATATACTAAATGAATAATCATAGAAGACACTTGTCAATCCCACAAATGTTCTTATTTTAATTTTTTTTACAAATTAAATCTATTTAAACCCTAATTAATGTTGTTATTAAATGCTATCAAGATTAATATTGATAATATACATTAGTAAATAATATAAAAAAATTAACTAAATGTGTTAAAGTAACACATATTGAAAATTGTTAATTTAAAAAGTTTATAATAAAATATAAATCAATAAATAATGGAAATAAAATAAATGTGGGTTGATTGAAAAGAAATTATTGAAACGTTTCAAATTAATAAATTGTTAAAATTATATAATTTTTTCGAATATGTGTTTTGAAATAATATATTAAATTTATTTGGAAATATTTGACTTTAATTTTTGTATCAATTCATAAAAGTAAAATTTGAGGGTTTGAATAATTGATACAAAAATATATAAATTTTCTAAATCATAGACCAATAATAACCATGTTCTTTTAGAATTATAGTTAGATATCATTCACGTTAGAAAATTAATGCAACATTAATATATTTTCTTATATAATTAATAATTAATTTTCTTTTTATAATTATTAAATTTAATTTAATTTTTGAATCCCGTGTATTTCACGGGTTATATAACATCTAGTATATTTCTAACCATTATTGTAAACAATTACTAAAATTACTTCATACATTGATGTATTTGTATATTAATTAATCTTATTGCCGACAAAGTGAACCCAACAAGTCGAATTTAAAGGTTAGAAATAAAATAGATCCCATATTTAGTTGGTTTAAATATTCCTATAAAAAAATAATCAATCAAGCCACTGTATTAATCAATAAAAAATCTGATTCTGTTGGCAGTTTGATGATCAATATAGCAGGCCCACCATTTCTTAAAACTGCCACATTTTTTTCTCAAAAGTCTTCAAAAATAATTGAAGTATTAATTGGAAGCTTAATTTATAGCAACTTTTAATAATTCATAAAAGCTTATGCACGCAATTTAACAGATAGTTTTCCTGATTATTTTTACCTATAAATTGAACTTATCTTCACAAATCTCTATATAAATTATTAAATTGGAATAATTAATTGACCTGTTTCATACAAATACATAATTTATTAAGATCCACTCTCAATAATTTATTATCCCAAACATTTAGCAATATCCCGTGGAAAAAATAAAACAAAACAAAACGTCATTGTCAACGTGGCACCATTATATTTATGGAATAGAAGGTTCCGTCTTGATTTAAAATGCAACTTTCACTATATATTTAGGTAATTAATTTCATTTGTTACTCCTCCCTTTCATATTACTTTTCATTTTAAAGTTTGAATTTTGTTTCATATTAATTACTTTTTCGTTGTTTCACCACAAACTTTTTCCAATTTTATCTTAAATCTCAGTCTTTAAAAGACTTTTAATTTATGTTATATTGGAAAGTTATAACGAAATAATTAAGTAATAGATAAAGAATGAATCAATTTATCTTTGAAATGAATGAAAAAGTTACATATTTTGTCTAATGGTGTAATTGTTCAAATTATATGTTCTTTAATCTCATATAAAAACTCCAAAAGACAATTAATATGAAAAGAAGGGAGTAATATATTTATGAAATAGAAAACAAAACGTATCAAATTTAATTAGTTGCACTTTCAACGCTCTTTGACCATAACTCTTACAGTAATGGGAAAATAACTTTTTTTCGTTCTATAAATTTCCAAAAATCTTATGTTCTTTCACTAAATTTTAACATACATCATCCGAAACCTTTAAAGCCCACTTAAAAGTTAAAACTAAAATGTAATAAAAGCTTCTAGTGTGAGAACATAACCTCTTTCGATGAAAAAAGAAATATTGTACACTATTAATTGGAGTGATTTCTCATAATTCCAAGAAAGATAATGTTTAAACTCAATAAAAATTATTATAATAAAAATTGTAATACAAACAATATTTTTTTAAATAGTTTAAACTCAATAAAAGTACCCTCGAAATCATGTTTTTTATAGACTAAGATAAGTGTTATTATAACTTGTAAGATACCAAAATAAGAGTAAACAGCATAAGGTACAAATTGAGAGACATACATAATTAGACTATGCAGAAAAGTATTAATCTTCACTCATTAAGCTTAGAGAGCAAGAAGAGGCAACCAGAACAGAGTAGCACTGATGCGGCGAAGCAAAGAAGATCAACTGGAGATTGTATTACTGCTTTCTTACTCTTGTCAAAAAAACCAATCAACAAAAGCATCACTATAACATGTCCAAGTTTCGTTTTCAGCTCGTTCACCGTTTTTATTTCCAACCATCGTGGTCGTTCCTGATCAATTTTGAATATTAAAGAAAAAATGAGAAGATCAGGTAATGAAGGAGATGTAATGTTCACAAATATCTTATAGCTCATAATGTTCAGTCATATAAAGCAAGAAGGGAAACGTTTTAGTACAGGTTGAATATCAGACAAACCTTGAGAGTGAACAAACCAAACAAATTAGATCTGTAGGCGCTTGTTCCATCCGGCATGGATTTAGCTTTGTCAAGATTACTGATGAATAGCTCGTAAAGGCCCATGCCAAATACCAACATCACTGTTCCCAGAAGGTAGACATCTAGGTGGATTCAAATGTTTTAAGATTAGTTAAAATTTTGTCAATGCAAGTGAGTTGAACACATGTATAGAGCTACAAAATAAAGGGGCAACGACTTGACAATCATACACCACACGCTCGCATGTGTGGCATAAACACACTAATTAGACTTATGCTCAATAAGCAAAAAAAAAAAAAAAAATCATTTCGATTGAGTTCAAACGCCTTGCATAAAGTCAAACTCTAAGTCTTTTGTACTTCGTGTACTCTATAAAACAAGAAAACACGAGTATATCCAGCTTCTGATAAGTGTTCCTTAACTGAGATGCTGCTACTTGCATAAAAAATTCAAGAAAAGAAAGCAATGATGAGAATGTAGGTAAGTATTTACATACCAGTAGCCTCAACAAGTGATGAGATCACCATTCCCCTGTCCACCATATAAGCTTGAAATGATGATATAACATGGACGCAACCCTGGATTTGGAAAAATAAATGAACAATCATTGTTATAGTAATGTCTTATAATGTCTTAGAACATTTTACTTAAGCCAAAAAAAGACCATTGAAATCAGAATCATGTCAAATACCAAGTACCAACTAACTGAAAAACCTGCTAAAGAAACTATTTCTTTTATATGCAATCATTGTCAAATGGAAACTCGAATCTGTTCTACCGGAACTGCTCACTGTTTTACATATTAAAGCTCACACACGTTGAAGTTGTACTTTGTACAATTTGAAAACTTTTTGCTCAACAACCATATGATAATTTCATTATCCAACAAGATTCTCAGATGTCTCAGCAATCATCTAACTCCTGTTAATCCTATCAAAAGGACCCTACGGAAAAAGTCAACCTGACACATGATTTCTGTTGAACCATAAGTTGAATCATGTTTGCTCCAGACACGTGATTATCAAGTGCAGTTTCATATAGTTAATGCTCAAGATAGTTGCAAACATTAGGATTTGAACATGATATAGAACTCCAAGAAATGTATCTTTAGATCAAGAGCATTAGTACTAGTACATCTAAAACTAGGGATAAAAGTTGCTTTGTTTCTTCATGGTGAATTGTTTTTAAGGAAAGATCTCAGTGTCTGGATTCAAACCTTGTTCAATTCCTAAAGAGCCATACCTTTTAACAATAATCAGATGCAATACAAGCAAAACAGGATGAATTATGCAATGTCATCAATGAAAATATTCACCTTGAAAAAACAAAGAAAAGATCCCACAAGTGATCCCCAAACCGCCAAAATGGCGAAAAACCGGCATCCATATATAACCTACAGGAAATAACAAAACAATTAAATACAACACGAAAAGAAAAAGGAGGATCTTCAAAACATTACCATCACCTTCTCTATACTCTCTTCTATAATCTCCAACTTGTCTTTGTTCTGATTATGCGACATTCCTGCAGAAGAAATAACATCTGATGCAACAGCAGGTACTGAACCAGCAACCACCGAAACCCGATCGTTGGCGGATTTTGGGGGCTTAAGGACAGGATATTTAGGGTAAAAACGAACAGCCCATTTGATATTGGGAGACAATTTTGTTATTCCATTGCAGAATAACGGCGTTGGGATTCTTGCTAGGGCTTTGGTAGGGTTCATGGTGATGGAAAAGTCAGGATATTTTCATGGGTCTGAATGTATATATCAAGAACTTGAGATTAACGACAAGATGAGAGAGTTGAGAGAGGAAAGTGTGGATGAAAAGACAGCAAGCGCAGAGATTGTCTGTGGACGCCATGCCACAACGGTCGAAGGTGAAACACGTTATCGGTTTTGATGTAAAATTTCAAGAAAACCAGATGGCAAAACTTCTCTAACTGCGTAACTTTCTTTCTCTTTCTTGTCAGAGAGGTGGCACCTAGGGTTTTTGTTTTTATATGCCACGAGTATATTTATTTTCTTGTATTTTTATTCAATTAACTTTACTTAATTTTAATTTTTTGCGAGTTTATATATTATATGGTATAAACTTCCTGAGGTTTTGGGGTTTCAAGAATTAGGGAAATCTTGACCTAATTCTCCTAGTCCTGGAATTGGGATGTTGCAGAAGTTGGAAATTTCTACTGCCACTTAGAATTCCGGCCGACGGAGGTGAATTCCGGCAGCCACCGTGAAGTTGATATCCACTTGCATACCTTGAATTGGAACTACATGGCGGCTGAGAACTTGGTCGATCACACCTCAACGACGCCGGCCCGGTTCCCTACACATTACACGGCGGCAAACGTTCCACCGGAAGCTCGCATCCTCTGCGAAATTGTTGCCACTGTACCCTTGCACGAAATTGAGGCCCGTCTAACCTCCACTAAAATCCAGCCCGAGCCCGAAATTATTCAACATGTCCTCAAACTCTCGTATAATTCCCCTTCTGCCGCCGCTAGGTTCTTTCGGTGGGCGGGGAATGGACAGAAGCAAACGGTCTATTCGTGGAATCTCATGGTGGATTTACTTGGGAAGAACCAACTTTTTGAGCCTATGTGGGATGCCATTCGGTCTATGAAGCAGGGGGGTGTGCTCTCTTTGACTACCTTCGTTTCGGTTTTCGAGAATTACTGCATTGCTAAGAGGTTTGATGAGGCTGTTATGACTTTTGATGTTATGGAAAGGTAAGAATATCTTTTTGGTTTCTTTATTTTACAGTGCATTCGTGATTGAAGTATTAGGGGATATAGGGTATTTGTGATTTTGTGTGTTTTTAAGTGTTTGTTTTATGGACTCTGTTGTAGATACACGAACTTAGGACCCTTGTCTTTTGAGACAAGAAAAAGTAGTTCAGAAATGGAAAGCAAATCTCTGAATGAGTCAGATTATCTGAGTTTTGAGATAGTGGTTCACTTGTTTCTACAGTCTCAAATATCTAAATGACCAAACTTCTCCTCAAGTGATAGTAGGAGAAGCTTGGTAGAAATTCAATTATATTCTCTAAGAATGGAACAAGATTTCCATGGTTCTTAGTAGAAGTGAGAGAACTTGTTGGATGTATGTGGCACTTTTGCAAAAGAGTGCACTACCATCAGCCATTGCTTTTGCACCTACAGACTTGTAGTGGGGCCGTTAATGGTGTTCTCTTCAGCACTGAAGAATTACAAGCTCTGCCTTTCCAGATGAAAAGTCTTAAGTGGACTCGTCGAGGATTGGACCAAGCCGCCAACCAAGTGCACTCATGTAGGCTTTCACTAAAACCGCACACTTTGTGTGTGTCGGGTAGCTCTGAACCTACTAGTGTGTATTTCTCATCCTCCAAAGTACTTGGGTACTGGGTACCTTTTTATGGAGCCCAAATATATTCTCACATTTGGGCTTAATAAAACATTTTCTGATGTGGTTTCACCTTTCCACTTTCTCATATTCCATTTGCTAATTATGGCTCATGTTGAGTTTAGTTTCTCATTAAGACGAAATTGGTTTAAAAAATTAAATCCACTTAACTAATGTAACCACGACGCTGATTGTGTGTTTACAATACGTTTTTTAATAGTAAATTATATATATATATATGTGTATATATTGTCAAATTGGGTCGACAGCTACATTTTTCTAGCAATTACAACATTTGTAACATGGGTGTTTGGAGTTTAGGTATAAATCTTGTAATACTCTATGAATCTTTAGCAGTTTCATTTTAGATATTGGGTCATGCAGAATAGGGTCTAAAGCGCGCAACATCTTTTACTCATTTGCAGACTGCAATGTTGATGAAAAGTATCAGTATTCCATTAACTTTGACAAAGGACAACTATTCATTCAATAGATGCAAATCACAATTTCCCATGGCCTCTTTGTAGTGCTGTTATAATGCAGTAAGATGTTGAATTTTTTCCTTTTATAGTGATGACATTTGTTCAGGGATAGAAAATTCTTTCAAATGTCTTTAAGAAATCACAGTTCCAATCATATAATGTATCATGTTTCGGATTTGTATCCAGTTGTAAATTTATTTATTTTTTGGTCGACATTTTCATATATATTAAAGTCTGCTGCCTAGTCTTTCTAAAAAGTTAAACCAGTTAATAGTTGGAGATGATTCATCTATTTTTAATGCTATACTAAAGCAACAAGAATGATTTGGTTTATTCATCTTTTCTGTTTTTATTTGCTATCTTCAGTGTATATGCATTCAAGTGAATAAGTTTACAGGTATGGGGTCCAACCTGATATTGTTGCAGTAAATTCTTTACTGAGTGCCATGTGTAGAGAAGAAAACCAAACTATGAGAGCACTTGATTTCTTTGAGAGAATAAAAGCTAACATACCTCCAGATGGCGACTCATTTGCGATCTTGTTGGAAGGATGGGAGAAGGAAGGGAATGTCAGCAAGGCCAAAACCACTTTTGGCGAGATGGTGATTCGGGTGGGTTGGAGCCCACAATATATGTTTGCTTATGATGCATTTTTGAACACTCTTGTGCGTGGATCACAGGGTGATGAAGCAATCAAGTTTTTGCAAGTGATGAAGGGGAAAAACTGCTTGCCAGGTTTGAGATTCTTCTCCAATGCAATAGATATTTTTGTGAAGCAGAATGATTCTGCTCATGCTATTATGTTGTGGGATATCATGGTTGGTAGTGGGCTGGTACCAGATTTGATGATGTATAACGTTATGATCGGTTTGCTAACCAACAACAATGATATTGATAATGCGTTTCGCCTACTTGATGACATGGTATTCCATGGCGCTTTTCCTAATTCTTTGACGTATAATATGATTTTCGGATGTTTGATCAAGAATGGGAAAGTACGTGAGGTGGGAAGGTTCTTTATAGAGATGATCAAGAATGAGTGGGAGCCAACACCTGCAAATTTTTCCGCTGCCATCAAGATGTTATTTGATGGTGATGATCCAGAGATGGCTATCGAGTTATGGAAATATATGGCTAAGCACAACATTTCACCCCGCGATGATTGTGCTAATGAAGTGCTTCTTGGTTTGTGTAATATGGGAAGACTATCAGATTTAAGAAGGTTTACAGAGAAGATGATTGATGATAAAATCATAATCTATGAATCAACAATGGCAAAGTTGAAAAGAACTTTCCTTAAGGAGGGAAGAAGTGCACGTGAAATCTATGACCATATCTCAAGGAAGTGGAAATCTTCCTGTATCTAACCTTAAATGTTAAATTGCAGTGGGCAATTTCTGTGTGGTTCATAATCCTTGGCATGGTTTTCATGATTGGTAAACTCTGGATATCTAGTGTTGCCCATTGAATGAATGTTCAATAGATGCTTCAGCTTCCTCATTTAGTTTCTCTTCTCCGAATAAGCTTATGTTCTGATTTTTTCCCCATTTTTTCCTTTCCTGTGCTCTTCGGTGTCATCTTTTACCTATGATGTTTTAGATGGGCAGGGACTACAAGGGGCAGGTTTCCACTGTTCTCCCTTCAATATATTCTTTTCAGTGTAAAGTATTTTCTTTTCTTTTTAGTTTAATATGATTTTGGCTATAATTTGGGTTGAAGCGGTACAATCCTCTGACTGTTGTGTTGGATTGAATTTGAATGGTTATGAAACAAGGGAAGAATTGTTCCCTGTTGAACTTAAAGAAGGGCAATGGGATCTAAACTTGTTTACAATCGTCTATTCACAAACCTTCGATCTTTGGCCTTTCTCTCTGTTTTTTGATGTGCAAATATTAAGATAATTTACCGAGGGAAATTAAAGGAACAACCCTGCCGGTCTTAGTGGTTAATGCTCTAGCACTTCACTGGGGGTGTGAGAGTCTAGATGTGACTCACTACATAAATATTGGCATTTCTCATTGATGGATTTGGTTAGTGTATTTGGTTTTATCAAATTCCATCTATGACTACATCCAAACACCAATGAGCATAGTCGGGCTCATTCCCCTCATGGGTAAGGATGTTGCCATGTGTACACTTTTGATGTCATAAGTGTAATTTTTTTTAATCATTTTAAATACAAAGTGTATACATGGCAACATCCTACCCATGAGGGTATTATTACCCTCATGGGTAGGGTGGAATAAGCCACATAGTCCATCAGTTGCATCCTTAATAGGGCTGAAAAGTTAACTGCATGGAGATACCATGTAAGCTTTTTTTATGACAGCATTTTTTTTTCTTCTTTTTTTCCTTTTCTTCTTCATGACAACATTTTTTTTCCTTCTTTTTTTTTTTTCCTTTTCTTCTTCATTATATTTTCAGTTATATGCATAAATGCATTGTGATTCTTCTATTTATGTGTTTCATTGTTTTATGTTGCACCAGTTTGATCCATGCTTGCATAAAACACACACTATGACGAGAAATTATTGCATACCATGGCATGGAAAAATTAGGTTAAAGAGATTACTCCATGGTGCTAGAAGTAGAAACCATGCAGTATCAGTTTTTATGCTTCTGAGCTAGATTTTTTTTTTTTAAAGAGGGAATACTTCTGATCTAGTTGTGTGCAGCTGTACTGTAAGAGTTGATATTTGGTAGCTGCCAAGGTAATGTTGCCTATGTTATTGAACATAAAACCCAATTGATCGATGGTACTTTTGTTGCTTGGAAGTTCCATTTATTTCATTGTCTGCATAATTGCGACTCCACTGTTCCCCTCTCCACCTCACTTAAAAACTGGAACTCTGTACATTTTAGCATCCCATGCCACTACCAGAATGGCGAAACTAGATCCTTATAATTCATGATGCGGTATTCTATCCTTTAAGGTTAAATATTACTAGTCTCTGGAGCCAATTTCTGTTGCTACAGTGATGAAAGTATCTAATCATCCGGATTTCCATTCTGAGGGTGCACAGACATTGAAACTAAGATGGACATTTTGAGCAGTCCGTTGAAATTCAGGCTGCATTTGGAAGAGACACTAATGCTTAATAGGGCTGTGATAATGGAAAAGCTGAATCTCAATTGTATGCAGAATGTTGCTTTCTGACTCTTCATTTGCTATGTGAAAGTGGCACTTCAGAAGAACAAGGCAATTAAGGGGTGACTACACTATATGAAAAGGCTGCATGCCCATCTAGTGCAGTGGCTTGGTATAAAAACTGCGACCATCTTGCAAAGCTCTGGATCAATTCGTCCAAGAGTAGCCAGTGCAGGCCGCCTCCAAGAGAGCCAGAAGAAACGCCATTACTATTCTTCACGGTGGATTAAAAGAAAAGGTACTTTGTCAGCTTATTACAAAAAATTGCCCTTGGGGATGTAATAGGTTTTTTTTTTTTTTTTTGACATTTTTGGTGAAAAAGTTCCATGATGGGGCCTGTTTTCTGCTCAATTGCAGATCTCTTTGTTTTGGTTTCTGCAGATTACTCATGTTGATGTATATTTTAGGGCATTACAAGTAGTGTTTGTAGATCTTTCTGCAACAACAAGGTTGTCTGGGAACTTGGAGGAGTCGTGAAAACTAAGGTACAAAAGTTGCAAATCAAGTTAAAGCCATATATACTGTGGTATCATAATATAGAATATCACAGAAGATGGCTTTATCCCCAGGAAAGGTAGATACCAAAACCTTCCCCACTCATCAGACCTAAGAACCCATCAACAATCCCCCCTTCTCTCTTCTCTCTCTATCTAAACATAAAACACCCAAAATCTTGCACTTTTGTCCCTAATGTTCTCTCTCTCTAACCACCACCTCCCCAATGCCAAAGCTAAAGTCCAAACTGGGTCCTCGCAACCACACCAACCCCCTAATCTGGTGCGCCTCCATCATCTGCGCCATAATCGCGGTGGTGGTCATCATAGCCGGTGTCGTGGTCTTCATCGGCTATCTAATAATCAAGCCAAAGGTGCCTCAAGTCAGCGTTGCAAAAGCCCAACTAGACACCATATACTTCGACCAAGTCAGCTCCCTGACCGTACAAGTCACTGTCGTGATCAAGGCCGAGAATGACAATTCAAAGGTCCGTGCAACTTTTGATAAGATGAGCTTCGGCCTCAGCATACACGGCTACAGAATATCAAACCTCATGAACCATGAGTTTGATGTGGGAGCCAACCAGTCCACGGAATTCAACTATGTATCGCAGTCAACTCCGATTCCTCTAACTACAGAGGAGGCGGAGGCGATAGGGTTGTTGTTACGGAGGGGAGTTGTGGATTTCGAACTCAAAGGGTCGACCAAGACTCGATGGAGAGTTTGGCTTCTCGGTTCGGTTAAGTATGAGTTGAATCTGGATTGCCAACTCCATTTGCCTATCGATAGGACACCCATATATAATCCACCTCGTTGTAGCTCGAGGTCTAAATAAGGTTGCAATAAGAGGGGGGCCTTTCTTTTTCTAGTGCTTGTCTGCCCCCAATAACGATCAAGATTGTCTTCTTAATCATACTTTTTTGGTGGTTAATAATTTCTTCAATCAAATTGTTCCTTTTCCCGTACGTTAATTTAGAATGTTATTTACCTCTTATTGATTGGTTATTTTCCTTGCTGCTAAGGTGACTTAAAATATAGTCAAGAACTGTAAAGGTTTTGGTAAATTGTATAGCAATCTATACACGTTTGGTGGATAGGAGGATTAAACTTGTACATTGTAAACTAGTGTTTGGGAGCAACCAACTGATCAACGACATTACTGGTTATTTGGGCTCAAGGATACATTGGGCCTGATATTTTACCCGTTCAATGAAATATCTCTTTCTTCTTCCTTATATTTTGGGCTTATTGGTGTGGACATTTTTACTGGTGAATTCTTTTATACTAACAAATGGAAGAGTTTTAGATTTCTCACATTATGAAGTTTAAATACTTATAAAAATATTAAAATGAATCTACTCAACTTTTTAATGCTTTGAATAAATTAAATGATGATTGCCAAAAATAAAAATTAAATGAACTTACTAGCTAGCTACATTAAAAGGAAACGAGATAGAGAGAAAGGGAGAGTTAAAACGAGATAGAGAGAGGAAGAGAGAATTAGTTCAGCCCATCTCTCTCTCTCCTCTCTCTCTCACTGTTGTGTGTCTTTGGATAAAAGAATATGAAAGACAATGGCCATTTCATGTTTATCCCTCTCACCTAATTTAACTGTCACTCCATCCCCTAATTTCCGGAAGCAATCACCCAAACTGAACCCTCTGAATTCAACTCTGAAATCTCTCTCTAAATCAGGGAAACTAGACGAAGCTCTTCACCTTTTACTAGAAGAACCCCATCACTCCAAATCCTCTTTCCCGCAACCCGATGTCGAATCCTACGCTACCCTCTTACACGCCTGTATTTCAAGAAAATCATTGCATCATGGCAAGCAACTTTATCTTCATCTCCTCCAATCTGAGGACAAGAAATATCTTCTCAAGAATCCCACTTTAAAATCCAAGTTTATTACTCTTTTCTCCGCCTGTGGCCAATTGTCTGAGGCACGTCGAGCTTTTCGACATGGAATTGGAATTGACGAGATGGGTTGTGTTCCTGAGTCGGTGTATGTGGCGATGGCCATTGGGTTCTCCAAAAATGGCAAGTTTAGGGAAGCTCTGCTTGTTTATAGGGAAATGTTGTCGTGGGGCGTTGAGCCTGGGAATTTCGCGTTTTCAGTTGCCCTCAAGGCTTGTTCAGCTATACTAGATACTAGGAATGGCAGAGCTGTGCATGCTCAGGTTATAAAGGCTGGTGAAGAACCTGATCAAGTGGTGCACAATGCTCTTTTGAAGTTTTACACCGAGTGTGGAAGTTTTGATGAAGTGTCAACGGTGTTTGATGACATGTCTGACCGAAATGTTGCAACGTGGAATGCGTTGGTTTCTGGGTTTGTTAAGAAAGATCAGTTCGTTGAGGCTCTAGAAACTTTCCGCAAAATGCAGAGGGACAAAATGGGGTTTAGCTGGGTTAGTTTGACTACAGTCCTGGCTGTTTGTGCTCGGTTTACAGCGCTTTATACGGGTAAAGAGGTACACGCCCAAATTATAAAATCACCAGAATGCCCGGATGTTGCTGTGATGAACTCACTGATGGATATGTACGCTAAATGTGGACTAATGGAGTATTGCAAGACAGTGTTCGATCAAATGAAGTTCAAAGATTTGACATCGTGGAATACTCTCATCAATGGTTATGCGATCAATGGTTGGATGGTGGAAGCTAGGACAGCATTTGAACACATGATTGAGGCTGAAGTTAAGCCTGATGAAGTGACCTTTATCTCGTTGTTATCGGGATTCAGTCATGCTGGGATGGCAAATGAGGGCCATATCCTATTTGAAAGAATGAGTTCAGAGTTTGAAGTGGATACTAATTTGAAGCACTATGCTTGCTTAGTGGATATGTTAGGTAGATCAGGGAGTATTGAGGAGGCATTACAGGTGGTGAAAAAAATGCCTATGAAGCCGAGTGGGAGCATTTGGGGATCGTTGCTTAACTCTTGTAGGCTGTATGGTTGTATATCACCTGCAGAAGTCGTAGCAGAAGTGTTGTTTGAGATTGAACCTACAAATCCCGGAAATTATGTCATGCTATCGAATATGTATGCCAATGCAGGGATGTGGGATAAGGTTAAATGGGTGAGGGAACTCATGAAGAAAAGAGGAATTCGAAAGGAAGCTGGTTGTAGCTGGGTACAGATTAAGGATAGAATACATAGCTTTGTGGCTGGCGGGGGTTTTAAGTTTCGTGATTCAGATGAGTATAGAAGAAAGTGGGATGAATTGAGGAAAGAAATGGAGAAAAACGGATATATACCTGATACTGGAGTTGTTCTTCACGACATTGATGAGGAAATGAAGGTAGAGTGGGTGTGTGGACATAGTGAGAGACTTGCAACAGTATATGCACTCATCAACTCTGGCTCTGGAATGCCGATTAGAATCACAAAGAACCTTCGTGTTTGTGCAGATTGTCATACTTGGATGAAGCATGCATCCCAAGTAAGCAAGAGGAAGATCATTTTGCGAGACACAAATCGGTTCCACCATTTTGAAATGGGAAAATGCTCTTGCAATGACTATTGGTAATTGTTGTATTTTGGAAGTTAACTCTTGGATTGAGTTACTAGCACACACAACTCA
The DNA here is from genome assembly GCA_005771605.1 of Scutellaria baicalensis. Lineage (NCBI taxonomy): Eukaryota > Viridiplantae > Streptophyta > Magnoliopsida > Lamiales > Lamiaceae > Scutellaria > Scutellaria baicalensis. Next base: position 41,094,294 of record CM016722.1, read on the forward strand.
CTTTTTATGTCTGATACTTTATTGGTGAACCACAATAGGCTCATGAAATTCAGATTATCTTAGGTCAGCATCATAGTTATATATATTTGTAATATTCTTTGCAGGATGGCCATCAAATTATATTATATGATCATGAGTACCTAATTTTCAACATTTAGTATATCTTTCCTTATAAATTACACAAAACCCCTGTCATTGCAGAGTGTAGTTAGTTAAAGAATATAAGCTTTCAACGCCTGCGAAGGTTATATCTCTTGGTAGTAGAACTAGTAACTACGGAATTCTCCCCAACTTCCTCAGGCAATAAATAGTCAGGGTCCTCCAACAAGCCCACATCTTCTGGCAACTCAGTATCGACCCATGATGACCAGTTTATCCTCGCTATCACTGTCTGTATCCCATGACGATACCTCTTTCTTCCTTTGCATGCTGTTAACCTTCTCCATCAGCATCACTAGCATTCTATGATTCAGCATCTCATAATCTCTGCACCATTTTGCAAACATCAGCCAATATAGTCTTTGTGAAATCTTTACCTCTGTTATAGCAGTTTTAGACTCTCACCTGTAGGTAAAAATGGCATACAGATACTGGATTGATGCTAGAAATGCAAATAGTGACCTAACCATATGTATTATCCTTCCTTGCTGTTCAGCGTCGCTTGTTATGTACCATAGTATGATTATTTCTATGAAGAATGTCACACACAGACCTATATAGAAGAAGTTTAGAACACACATGATCAAGAGTCGTAAGCATTTAAGGTTGTAGGATAGAATCCTTACCGAGATACAGCCTGTGTCTAACATTGTAGACATGCTTTATGCTAGTAAGCATGTAGACGACAAAGATTGCAACTGAGTACACAAAGAAGGTGATGATTACTCGGGATTCAAATAACATGGCAGTGTGCAGGGCAAATAGCTTATCTATGGCAACGAACATGCTTGATTGCTTAGATTCAAATGCTTCCTGCATCGAAACGATCCATGGACAAGCAAGCTTTGCTCAGTGCCATACAAATTACTTGAAAATTTAAGTTCAAGAGCATTTTCAAAGAAATCACTTACTTGCGCTGCTAATATCATTTTCGAGTTTTCTATTAGACCATCATGAGATTGATGAAGCTGTTTTTGCCTTTGGAGAAGCTCCAACTGCTGTTTATGCCCAAACTCAGCCAACTTCTGCAGATTCACCCTGCAAATTTATGTTGCATATTGAGTGATCTCATGCAAACAAATCCCTGTAAAAGACCAGAAAGGAAAGGAAAAGTTACCTGCTCTCTTCAAGAGCCTCGGACTGAAACTTGGTGAGGAATTGGAGACCCTCGAGAGCTACAGATTGGCCGTCTAGAAGTTGCTTTTGCTTATCCAACGACGTCCCTGCCATGTTCCCAATATCATCTGCTTTAGTTTGCAGAACACTCATCTTTGAAAACATTGCATCTCCAACTTTCCCAATCTCCTTCTCTATTTCAACTGCTTCATTTCTGAGATTGATGATTTCTCCACCCAAATCATCATAAGATTTCTTTAGCAGTGCCATTCCTTGTGCCAAATTTTCCTTCATTTTAGCCTGCCCTTCACTCAACTCCACTTGAGAAGCTGCTATTCCCTTGGATTGCTCATACACTACTTCCGAATATTTCAGCACTGAGTTAACATGATCCTCCACCACTTTCGACGTCTCTGCAACTTGCTGAGTTCTAACATCTATCGAAGCCAATGAATCATGAACTTGTTTCGCGTTCTGCAGTAATAGCTCCCCATGTTCTTCGATCTTTCCTAGTTTAACTTCTGCATATTCAGCAGAATCCTTTAGTTCATTCACCAATCTCTCAGTCTGAAGCTTAAAAGCATCAGTCCTGAAACAAACCCCATGATACATAAGCAGGACCAAACATAGATAATCGAACAAGTCTCCAAGGAAAAAAGATGCTTACTGCAATTGGTGACAGATGGAGTTGGTCTCAAGAAAGTACTCAAGATAAATCTTGTGGGCATCTCTATCGAGCTGTTTTAGGCACGATTTCATGGCAGATTTAGCATCACAATACGGAAAAGATTGTCGACCAGTGTGCCTCTGAAAGCAATCGCTTAGATGCCAAGCCAATCTAGACCTCAATTCTTCATCAGCCAGGGTCTTTGCACACCCTTCAAACACATTTTGGTAGGCAGATTGCCAGCAAGAATTCGGAGCACGCATCTTGTTCTTAGCATTCTCGATTAATTGGATACCCTTCTGATCATCGAAGGCTTTGATTGAAAACTCAGAAACCGTGTTTCTGTGTATCGCCTTCTTGCTCGAATGAGTCTCTCCGTTGGACGAAAAGAACCAACTCCGTGAAATCTGAGTTTGGGAAAGCAATACCAAAATTAATAACCAGAACACAAGTTGATGATGATCCATTAGAGCCATTACTCCTTCCTGAAATACAAATCAATATGATCATGGAAAATATCAAACTAGCGAGCAAAAGTGAGGAGATATTATTCACGATCAAAAACATAATCTTAATAAGCAAGCAAGTTGGAAACTTCAAAAGTCATAAACCGCCATCACAATCTGGATATTAACATGTCATGCTCTTTCCTTTACATTCAATGTTTTCCTTCTTTACTCTTTCTTTCCTATTCCGTTGGGAATCTCTGAATTTGTTCGAACAAAAGGTATTCAAGAAAGTTCAAAATCTCAATCCATCGAAAAAACATGCAACAACTTTTATCATCAAGATTCATCGAACTATCCGAGCGATCACACTGGCCATGAAAACATAGTTAGAAACTGCCCATGATTCTTTCTTTTTAGAGAGAGAGAGAGAGAGAGAGAGAGTTTCTTACATGTGTAGAATGAGAATTTCCAAATCCAAACGTTGTATTTAAATATGTTTGAATTCAAGGGGCTTGTCTTTAGGAAGTGTCGTTTCTTGCTTGCAAACAACGGCACGCGCCATTTCTGGCCCGTCTCTAGATTGGGCTTTTTGGCCCATTCTCTCTCTTCATAATAAAACCTAGTGAATTAATTGTTTTTGGCCCATTCAAAATCTATTAACCAATAGAGGCCCAATTATTTTTATTAATTAATAATTCATTAATTTTGGGCATCAGCCGGTCCGGTTCGGAATGATTATCCGGTTCATGGAAAACCGGGGTCGTCTCTAAAACCTCTCTTTCTGATGTGAACCTGTAGAAACCATGGAGCCTATACTAGGGTTTAAGGAATTCCAGCCAGACGACGTCGTAGAAGACAAGCCCCGGGGCTTCAAGCTGGTGCCTTGGATGAGCTGGGATGAGTGGATGTTCGTCAGAGGTTCCCTTTTCTCTTCTTCTCCTGATTCCGTGGCCTCTGCCCTGCAAAGAGTGAGAAATTAAACCTAATTAAATGTGATTGAAATAATCGGTGTAATTTATGATAATGGTTTCAAATTTGATGTATTTTCTTTTGTTGGTCGAATTTTGTAGATATCAACATGGCGAAGCAGGGGTTGCATCCCTGTGACGGTTGATGTTTCGGCTTCCATCATTGAAATTCAACAGAAAGATCCTTATTTTAGGTATTTTTACTTTTAATGGAGAAATGGCTAATTGCTAGTCAATTATACAGAGTAACATTTAGCAAATTGTTCAACTTCCTATTAGAGCAAGAGATGCTTCTTTGCAAAATCATTTTCTTCTTGTTGGCGAGTTGGAAGATCATGATCATTTAAGGATGCTTACTTGATTCACCATTGATCAATTAACTTTGAATTTATAATTTTTTTAATGTTAAATTCAGCAAAGTTGCTCATTTTTTTTATTGACTCTTTTCTGATTTATCTAGCATTTTTTCATTATTCTTTACTGTGATTGTTACTTCATTGAAAGAGCTTTGGTTAATGCCGAGTAAAGTCTGCAATATGATCCATACATGTAATAGTGTGTGTGTGTGTGTGTGTGTAATAGACATGTACTAGGTCTATTATTTCGATGAGCAGATGAGGAAAAACCTTGCACAGACTTGACATCGATGTAAGTGATAAAAAACCTTGCACAGACTTGACAACGATATAAGTGATAAAAAACCTTGCACGGACTTCACGTCGATACAAGTGATAAAAAACCTTGCACAGACTTGACATCAATATAAGTGATAGAGTGCATGTAATTTAGGTTGTACTTGTGCTTAGTTTTTATTTTCTTGTGTTCATTGTAGAAATGGAAGTGCTTCTCAGTCAGAGGAGATGCTGGCTATGCTATATTGCATGGCGATCACAAGGTAAAATGCAGCTGATGCCATTGGCGTAGTTAGTAGTTTTATGTAAATGCAGCTGTGTGTTTTCCATGATTTTCAATTTTCCTCATGGCTTTGTAAAGGCTTGTAAATGGTGTGGTTGAGAAGACCCGGAAAAAGAATGAAATTTCTATAGGGGAAGCAGCTGATGCCATTGGCGTTCCTAGAATGCTGATTGATATTCGTCATGGTGAGTGTAGGTGAATATTCATCTCATGAGGAACTGCAAATTAGGAAAAAAAAAAAATTGACATTTTTTATGAAATTGCCTTTTGTGCTATTCTTTTTACTTGAACTTGATTTGGCATTTGAATACTTGCAGAGGGTTCCCACCGTGATCTCCCTTCCCTTCAGCTAGTCCGTCTTGCATCAATAAAGGTAACGTTTCATCCTGAACTGGTTTTGTTTAATTTTACACCTTTAGGTTCTTTCAAAAACTTTTTTGCTACAGCATTGAAATCAATGTGTTTATCGCGCAATGATCAGCTTGTATGGGTTATTAAATTGCATTTATTTTTGGATTGTGTTTCCTGAAGTTCAATATTTTATTTGGTCATTTTTGTAACTGCTAACAACAGTAGGCAAAAGATCTTCATAAATGAGTTATCTATGCATTTCTGCAGTCTATATGAGTATATTACATTGATGCATTATTTTTAACTCTTTAGAACCTAGAAACTAATTGGTCAGATAATGGTTTCATAAAAACTTTACTATCAGTTCAGTTTAAATTTATAATATGCAACTTTTAATTGAACAAAGTTTTACTTATGTGCTGTGTTTTGAACTACATCTCGTCCCACATTCTACTTGAGTAAAATATCAGATGTCCATGTAAAGCTTAAACTTGTCTGCTGAAGTAGAGATTTACAGGGCATCAGGTCTCCTGTATTTGAGTTTTTTTTTTTTTTCTTTCCTCAATTGTGTTCATACACGCTGCATTGTGGATAATGATGCAGGCACTTGATTGGTTGGTATCGTATTATTGGGAACCTCAAGAAAAGGCAATTCCTACTCAAAACGATCAAAATGCCAGTCTCAGGAAAGAAATCAAGCTCAGCCTACGTGAAGTTTCTTTCTGTTTGAAAGCGAAACAAATGGGAAAATGGAGTTCTTCACATGTTAAGGGAAAACGTAAGTTTATTTATGCTTCATTCAGTTGAATTTCGACCCTTTGTATTATATCGATGAAGATATTCACTGTCTCCTGTAGTAGTAACTTGATTGCATGGGTGCAATAATTGATCTCTCCATATAATTATGAAATTATGTGTCCCAATTATCTTTTGTGTAAGAAGTTACTTTTACTCCCACATGCAGGTTCTAGACATTCAGAACACCTATATGGACCTGGCAAGTTATTAAGTCTTGTAGCTGGGAAGTCTTCACATTCTAATTCTACTGGTAAAGTTTTTAAATTGAAAACTTAAGAAGTGAATATCACCAAATATATATCGCTACTTCGAAATTACTTGAATTACACTTTGCTATGGAATAAATCAAGCAACTATACCTGATATTTAGATAAGGAAAATAGCAATTTGGTCATCTATGACTCTAAGTACAACCTTGACTACTTTTCGTACAATAAGTTCTTAAATTTTCTTAAAAGAATTTTGAGTTTCAACTTTTTGCACATTTCATCTTTTTCTTTTGAAATTACTGCTTGACAATGGAAACCAATCTTTTACTGGCAAACAATTATGTTTCAGGTTTTAAGAAGCATCTCACCAAAGCATTGAAGAATACCCTTCGCTTATATTCTTCATCTTCTACAGAAGTAGTGTATCTTCTGTTGGAATACTTGTTAAATGCTTTAGATTCATCTAGTTTAGCAGAACGCTCAGAGGACTCCCAATTTTTCAGCAGCACTGAAAATACACAAACAGCATTTAATGATTGGAAATCCGTAATATTGAAATTGTCAAGAAAAGAGCCGGAATTTCTTTTAACTCTCATTCAGGCTGTGCTTTCGAAGATAGAGACTGATGAGGCCATGAATTGTGAAACAGGTACTAAATCTATATCAAAATTCACCTTACTATTCTGAAAGTTTTTACATTTACAGGCGGTTTATGACCTAGTAATATACTAAATTTGCATCATAAGGAAAATATTGTATTGTATATTTGTCTGTATGAGATACATCCATCCATCATAGAATTGACCTTTTGAATCTTCATCAGATGATCATCAATCTCCTCAGGCCTCTGCAAAATCTCATCGATTTGAATTACTTTCGTATCTATTTGACTGGCTTATCAGAAATCTGAAGACACTGAATCCTGTTGATCAAAAGGAATCCGTAGAAACCAAAGGTTCCAAGATAGAGAAACATCTGTCTAAGGCAACTGTACGAAGATTGCTTCAAAGATGTCTGTTGATATCACTGCCTAGCGACAAGCAACTAATGGGTTCGGCTATCACTCTAGCACAATTGATTGGAGATGGCCCTCTTCTCCAGAAACTCAAGAAGCTTGCTTTATTAGAGCAACCATCCAATTCGGAAGCTGACTCTGTATACTCTTCCGAAGAGAAGCTTCTTTCTCAACAAGAATATTCTATTCGTCAAGGTGAAGAGAAGCTCAAGTTACTCAGGCAACGCCAAATGCAGATCAGGCATGGCAAACCATATCATGCTGAAAGGGAGACTAAGAGCAAATGGACTGTGGTGAAATCATGGAATCCATGCCCCATTGGCATGCTACCTCATACAATTGGATTTTCAGGTAGGCTTCCAATTCTTGATTGTGTTGATGCTCACAATGAATTAGGGACACAATCAGATATCATAGAAAATAGCAAACAGATTCTTGGTAAAAGAGAAGCTGAGATTTGTATTGAGAGAATGGATCACACCTCTTCTAAAAGAGTGGAGGTTGAAGCCGATTGTGTGATGCAAGATCGAGATGATATTTCAGGTGTTAAAGGTCATCTGATGATTGGTGGGGTGTGGAAGAAAGTTGGGGAGGAAGAGTTGTTTGCCATTGCATCAGCCATAAAATTATTAGTTTAACTCAAAACAATTCCCATATGATGCAAATCAAATCAAAGCCACCTTTTCCCATTCATATTGATTTATCATCTTCAAAAAGTTGTATTATCAGGTGTTACTATACAATATCTCATCAGAAATACGAGTTCAGATTCTCGTTTTTCTTCGCCTGATTTTGCTTCCTTCATTTCTCTGCAAGAAAATAGATGTCAGTTGCGTGAATTCATTTATGTCTGATTCCCTGAAAACGAACGTAAATTTCACTCACCTAGATCTGCTTGGCTGATATGGTGGTGGTATCGTTGCAACATTTTCTTGAACAAAAGTGGATGATAATCATACGGGGGCGACCTGAGAACATGTAAGATGACGATAATCAATGAAGTGATATTCGCTCATATGTTCTCATGTTGCCCCTGTTCGAATTCACCACCATTTTGAACATTCTTCCGATTCTTGATCTTATCTTTTACTCAAAAGGTTTATTTTCGTTTGAGCCATAGATGATTGTCTGATTTTATAGTGAAATGCAGATTGTAGAATCTGCATTTTCATGCTTGTGGAGACACGTACAAGTTAATTTTTTTGTTTGCAAGTACAATCGCGTACTACTAATAATTTGCCTTCACAAAATCCCATTGAACTGTACTGCAATTGCTCGTGCACGTATTTCCTAGTACACATTCATTCATGGCCACTTGTACAAGTACAAATCGTATAAAGTTTTTTTTCTTAAAAATATTATGTAAGTTGAGATAAATTGTAGCCTGTATGTGATTTAGAATCTATCAATTATAATGGTGTTAATCATAATTTACTTGTGAAATTAGGTCAATTAAAAATACATTAACAAACTTAAAATCTTAAAATATTCTATATAAATAATTATTTTTGTTTTGATACCCTTACAAATATTAAAATTGTGCTTTTGATATCAAATATAACATTTACTCTACCATTGTATAGCTTGATTTTCAAGTTTTTTTTTGGATAGTAAATCTTAATTTGTTTACTCCAATCCAAAAAAAGAGAAAAAAAAAAAAAAAGTTTTTCGCAGCTGATAATATTACATGAACTAATAAAATCTGGATCTCATGGCCTGGCCCAACGAGGAGGGTGCACACATTTGGGTTCGTAGCCTTTTTCATGGGCCTTGAAATTCAAAAGCCCATTTCATAAACATGGGCAAAATCAAATCTGAATAATATTCAATCGCGGGGAAAATTGGATTCTTGCGCGTGTGTTGGACGTGTGGTTCAACTTTAAATTGCTTTTGATTTGAAGAGTTTCAAAATTGAACGTAAAAATTATTGTAGTAAAGTTAAATTTATGAACACATTTCATATTGAATTCAAATTCATGATTTATATATATATATATATATATTTTTTTTTTCCTTTTCAATTATTTTCACTCAATACTACGGACGTTTGAATCGGTTATTATCATCAGCCCAAAATTAAGCTATCGGTTAATTCTCTATAAAAATGTTAAGATTTAAATATTAGGAGTAGAATGCAATGACTTGGACACCTAGATTTTATTATGGTATGGTTTTATCTGTGATTGTGACGTTGGTGATAAATTTGGACATATTGGGACAATTATTATGCTGTAGGTTCTTCCCTTATTTGATTGCAAAACCAAATATTGTACAGTTGCCTTTTTTTTTAATAATTAAATCTGTCATATTGATTTTAATTTATAAGATGAATTTACTTGAAAAAAAGTTCGAAGACGTGTGATTCACAAAAGAGACTAAGTTTGTTTATGATGAGTTCCATATATTTAGCATTTTCAACTTTACTAATTAATATGTAGATCTAGGTCTTGAAATTTAAGTCTTTTTGATCACTTTATTTGATGATCTAGTTTCCTAAGTTCTACTACTTGCTTTGCAAACTTAGATTTCTGAAATTTGCCTTCCTCAATGTTGCATCATTTGGTGATCTAATATTTTCAGCTCGATTACTTCTGCAAACCTTGATTCCCGAGATCTACCTTTCTCTGGGTCGGTTTCTTCGGTGTAAATAAGATTGGGTTTTCAAGCTGAAACTATCCACATTGCACTTTGATTTAATAATATACAGAATTTTGTACCAAATCATCTCGCAAAGTATAGTTAATGAGACACTTTCATGCAAACTTTAATCTAATTTCGGGAGATGGGTCTTCCATAACTAACAAAATACATTTCAACTAATTGAGTCGTGAAGGGCTACAAAGTATAGCCGTGACATGATCTCATCATATATAGATATAGCAAAGATTAAGAAGAGTTGGTTTAGAAAAAGAAGGTAGAAAGGGGAAATGGAAAGGGTAAAAAAGAGAAAGATGGAAGGCAAACAAGTCATACAATAGTGGTCCTCTCTCTCTCTAATGTGGTCAGAAAACGTGTTGCACAAATAACGCCTACCCCCCAATTAAAGCTTGCTACCACTTTTTCCTTAAACGCCGCTTCATTTTATTTAATGCCACGTTTTCTCGGACCACTTTTCATTATTCCTATTTTCCCAATTTATTCTTTGCTACACACTATTGACTTCACTATTATGCGTATTATTCCCTTCAACAAAGCTAGCTTTCAATTCTTTTATATGAAATTCATCAATAATAATAATAACAATAATAATGGGCAAGTTAAAGCATACCACGTAAAAGGAAAATGTTAAAATCTTCATGTCGGACATCTCTTAATATGTTCATACTTACGTGTAATGATTTAATCTGCTCATTATATGAAAAATGAAATAATTGTTATGTAAAATAAATATTAATGTGTTTAAGGTAGCAGAATTGAGTAGATAAATTGATTAATAATATATGGGCCATGGGGGTGTGGATGTATGTTAATTTGATTGAAGCGACTTAACACTCATTTTTTAACTATTGCTATCATGTCATAGTTTACATAACTTAAATCTCTAAATTTATTCTAATTTTCTAATGCAAATCATTTCTTAAACTTCTCTAGTGGTTAAATTTGAGAAATCCATTTATTTGAGATATGCCGTTTTCCAATGAAGTTCTTTGCAAATTCATTGATATTTACTCTTCATATCATCGTAATCATAATTTGCTATAATTCGATATTATAAATCCTAATTCGTGATACTGTTTTTTCTTGTTGTTAATTTTGAACACCCTTCTAATCATGTTTTTCAAGCTCGCATCGATGAATTACTATTATGCTACTGATTGGTAATCACGCAAACCAGTCAACATCAACAAAATATTTTATTAGTTTAGTAATAAATTTAATTTATTACAAAACTTAATAATAAATAAAATTAGATTGGGTTGAACACTTTAGGATGTGGAGGAAACTAGTATCGATCCCCACCCAATCTTGGACAACGTTTCTAGGGATTTCTCTAATCCAAGTAATTGTTTCGATTTTAATCCTTTTTTATTACTATTGTTTTTGTGAATGGGGTGTTCGAGATCAACATTTATTTTGTGCACTCTAAATTTAGTAATTTATGCAATCTAAATTTAGTAATGAGGATCAGTATTATTCTTTGATGTGATAGTTTAGTTCATATTTTAATAAACTTTAATATTTAATTGTAACTCGAAAAAAAAAAACATTTTAAAAGAAGTTCAAGTTAATATATACTATAAATAAACATATATGACTGATGTTAGAGTTTAAGTTCCAATTACCATCTCAATTTTTGGGAAAAAAAAATGTATATTTCATATTCCCTAGTAATTTGTATTTTAGATTTTTGCAACTGCATTTTTTAAAATGTTTTGCTCCTATTACTTTCAATACTTTAATAAGCTTTTGTACTATATTAAGATATTTTATATTCTTTTGTCGCACACACTTCAATTATTTGACTTTCCCCTTTATAATTTTGGCCCTTACTTTGTTAAAGAATATTGATAGAAATAGAAGTATCTTGAATGAGAGTCAATAAAAAAATATCACTACTCTTTTCCCAAAAAAAATAATAATAATAATAAAAATGAAAGTGTATATGGTACCAAAATATAGTTCAGGCACACAATTCACAAAATCAGAGTACACGGTGTTGTCAATGGTGTTGTCAACACCAGCGTAACACACAGCGGAATATAAATCTAAAACGAAAAAAGGCAGAACACAAACGATGTATCCACGAGTATTTGTATACTCGTGGAATGCCTTCAGGGTGAAAACTCTTTTATTGATCTTTCGTGTGAGCACAAGGAGATAGAAAAACCTACGAGATTCTTTCTTACAATGAAAGAACACGTCCTTTAGGAATGTCTAAGTAAACTAGAGACGTATACAAAATCACTCAAAGGCTCACTAAAAATCTCTATCTCTACAAAAACAATCACGAGTATGCAAACTCGATGACTTAGAGAAAATAAGACAGACAATGTCGTCTGTGGTGGGATCTAACACAAAGCACGACACTATTGTACTGCAAGTGTATACTCGAAGTTATTGCTTGTCTGCTCTTTTTCTGCACACTAATCTTCTGTAAACTTCTTCTATTTATAAAGCTCCATGCAGTACACCACTTCCTTCAAGTATTACTCCATATTTTTGTTATGCTCCATGATCTCCATATCTTCCACTTATTCCACTTTCTTCTAACTCCACCATCCCATGTTTATCTCTCCTTGACTTGTTCAACTTTTCCTCACATTCTTTTTTTCTTAATCTCACGTGTTTGACTATCTTCATCCACATAACATATCAAAAAACAAATAACCAAAAAAGCTAGGAACAACTTTCCTTAAGAATAAGAAAGTGGTTAGTAGTTAGTGGTTAGTTGATTCATAATTCCAAAAATCATGTGAGATTCAAAATAAATCCTAAGTGAGACAAAACAAATATTATCAATCATATCTAAATATATATCAAACATATCTAATATGATTTAGGATAATAGATGAAAAAGGAAAAATTAATTTAATCTTGGAAAATCCAACACTAACAATTAATATACAAAATACTTGAGTCTGTAAAATAAGAATAAATTGATTTTATTAAGTTATTCATCATGTAATTTTTTTTTGTGGACATATATTTATTTTTATATGTTTGAAGTATGATCTTATCCTAATTTTGATGAATTGAAACTTAAGATATTGATGATGGGTATCTATATGACAAAAACTTATATATCCTTGAGGAACATAGGGCACGGATTTAGGTGTTATATATATACTCTATATGTGTTATGTTTCCTGGTGTTATAAATATATTATACAAGTATCATATGAATATAAGAGTATACATGTGATACCTGTAAAATATATATTTGATTACTTTGGGGACACCATGCTCTTGTAACACATAAGTGTCGGTCTATCTATATGGATTTACAACACATAGATAATACTACAATTAATTTGGAGGAGATGATATATACACACACTCCAAACATTAAATAATACTTCCTTTTGGTGGCTTCCTTTTTTTTTTTTTTAAGAATAAAATTAATTTAGTCTAAAGTTGTGGCTAACCTTTTCATATCGTAGACTCTTCCTTGTCAATTTGCGAAAGAAGTCTCATGTCATCATATTACTCCCATCCTCACTTTTTACTCCCAATATTCATTAAGTATATTTTTTCAACATCTTATTTATTTTGTTATATATATATATATATATATATATATATAAAAATCATGTCGACCAAAACAATATTAATATTAATATTGTGCCATTTATTGCATATAAAGAATAAAATTAAAATATATTTGGAACAAATTAAATTAGAGAAGAGCAAACCTTTTAAGTGCACAACATTTTATGTTAAGTGTAAAAATACAATATCAATGATTTTAAATGCATATAGTAAAGTTCTAGCTATTCATATAATCATTAAAGAATATTGATAAAATATTTCATACATATAATGAGTAAGAAAAATAAGTATATAAAATATAAATTGACAATAAAATACCTTTTTTTTTAGACAATGTGATTATGTAAAATATTCTTTTAAAAAAAATTAACCTTAATAAATTTAAGGAACAAATTTGTTACTCCCTCCATCCCAACTCAACTTGTCATTTTAGTTTGTCCCAACTGAACTTGTCAGCCCATAAATGGAAAAATATTAATATCTTCATATTTCATTTTTATTACAAAAATGCCACTTAAAAGTAAAAAACAATCTTAAAATGTCACAAAAGTCAAACACTCTCATATCCCCATATTTTACTCTTATTACAAAAATGTCACCCAATTATCTTAAAAAATAGTAGTCAACTGTTTTTTTTTAATCTCCGTGCCCGATCAAACTAGGCAAGTTCAACCGAGACGGAGGTAGTATTTGCTAATATTAATATTATAGGTAAAATAAAATCAATTCTACTGTTAACGTTTCCATTCAATTCCATAAATAGTGGATTTTTTTTTTAAATATATTTTCAGACTGATCAATTTGGCCGAATGAAGTAATCGATTTAGATCCGCTTTTCATCAGTTTTGCAATGTTTAATATACCATCTTTTTTCCTTCATATTTTTCTAACTCGGAAGTTTTACTTTTAACATCTTGGTTAATTAAATTGTTCAACCGTGCAGTTATTTAAATAATACACAGTTATTTAATTTCTAAACTTTACTAAATAGGTTAATTTGTTGTTGATTTACATAGTTTCTTACTACATTTAAATTTTCATTAACAATTACTAACCTACTGATATTTGCGACATAGATTTAAATTTTTTATATCTAATTAATCATAGATAAAACTTATAAAAACACGAGCAAAACCTTAATTAACTATTCTCTTAAATCTGAACTATCATTCAAGCACATACCGTACATAAAATCGTATTTATTAGTATGGGAAAAGGGTTTTGCATGTACGGACTTCCAACAAGATTTTGTAGCCTTCATAGTTTATTTAATATGATGACCAACCTAATTCATATGCACAAGAATTCATATGAGATGCAAACCTATTTTCATGATAAGTTTCAATTTAATTTTCACATCATGTAATTACAGATTTACTTTTCATGACGATTAGTTCAAGCCGATTCAATTTATAATATCATGGAACAAGTCATCCCACCACATCGACGGTAAAACGAAATCATGCTAACATGCATGTGTGCAAAAAATATCAAACTTATATTAACAAGTATAAACACCTGAGATTTACGGAACTTATCAAAATAAATATTTTTAATAATTTGAAGAATATGATTATCGAAAGTGTCTGTTGATGAGCGAATAATATTTTAATATTTCATTAAATATATTATGATTTTCTTAGGAAAATCTGTAATACGTCTTAATAAAAAAATACTTAACAAATTTATACAACATATTTAGGATCTTTTAATAAATATAACCAAACATCACAAAGAAATAAATTAGGAAATGTAAGCTCACTTTTCTGGTGGTCTAGGGAAATTAGAGATAGCCAATTGGGTTGTTGAAGTGTAGTGTTGTATTAAATAATATGGGGCCCTCACCTAACTTTTTTTGCCATTTATGTCCAAATTTTAGGGTCGGGCCGGCCAGCCGACCTTGACCCATATCAAAATTTGTAATTCAATTTTGTTATAATTAACCTTAATTAACTCAGTTTGTTTCTTTAATAATTTTTTTGGTTAATTTTTCGATCATTCTTACACTGAACTATAATTAAAAAAAATCTCAACATTCAAAAAATAATCTAACTAAATCAAACAATAATCAAATAACTAACCATTCAAACAATAATCAAACAAAATAAATTATGGACAACTAACCTTAAACTATAAACAAATTCAACTTTAAACAAATTAAAAGTAGTTTATACAACTATAAACTACTACTAAATGCATTGAAATACTTACTTACCTTGATGAATACTCTAAATTTTTAGTGGATAAATCTTTGAAACTTCAAATTTTTTAGAGAACTTCTCGCTGAATCTCTGAATGTGAATTTTGTGGAATGAATTCGATTGTATATTTTGACTATTAAAAGTAAGGTAAAATTTTTCTTCATATCAAATCAAATATTGTCTTATTATTCACATGTGTAAAAATAAAAGTAAAAACATGAGTGGTGAAACATGAGATGTAATACTAAATGTGATAGAGAATCCAATCCATTTGGATTATGCTATATTTTAGGTTATTCCACTAAAAATTTTATCGAATTAGTTGGAAACATAGAATTGATGAATTAATATATCTAATTTTGTTTTTATTAGTCTTTTGGGTGACAATAATAGTACATAAGTAGGAGCTCCTTTACTTGTAATAATGAAAAAGTTTTTTCTGATTTTCTCACATGATCAGCTGTAGGAGAGAAACTCAACTTTTTGGTTGTGAAACATTTGACTTTTATGAAAAAGTTTTGCCCAACCAATTGTATGAATCATACTTCTAGAGGAAATATTATCTGTATGATTAATATTCATTGAATTTTGTTTCCTCATTACTATCGCGTATAAAGTCCAGTTCAGATACTTAAACAATAATTGATCTAAACCAAATTTATTTTACAAAAATTAAGTATCTAACCTCACCTTTTAAATCTAAAATTGTTATGTTAAAACACATGAGGATTGACACTTAGGGTTTCTATAAATGATATATTGTAACGCTACAGTGAGTAATGTATAAATATTAAGTACCATCATCTTTGCATTCAAACTTAGATATTTAATATTCTTATTCTTGCTTCATTGTATTAGCTTTTATTAAGTTTCAACATCAGACTCTTGATGTATTCATGCTTGACGTCAGGGACGGACCTGTATTAGGGCAAAGGGGGCACTGGGCCCCCCTGAAATTTTCAAAATTAACAGGGGTGATATACTAATTTCAAAAAATTTATTAAGAATAAAAAAGAAAAAATATTGAGCAAATAGTTATGACTATGGTTTCCATTCTGCACCGGCCATTCCTCTCCTACCTTCATCATAATAACTTTTCCTTATTTCTTTAACAATACAAATCATAAATTATTCCATTTTTCTCTCATTTGTTTCTTCATCTAATTTTAATATAAAGTGACATCTTTATATTATTTTTTTACCATTTTTTCTTCATTGTTATTATTGATTATCATGCCTTATATTATATATGTAATTTCTTATTTAGTTGGAAAATATTGGTACATAATTTTACATGTTATTTACACATTCTCTATATATCTCTAAGGACGTTATGAAAAAAAATTCTTTGTTTTAAGTCTGTGACAAAGCTTATCATTAAGCTCTCAAGCTTTCAAGTATATTTTTATTGTGTTTTACAATTCTACTTAAATCTTGATATTTCAAATTTTCTTACTAAATCTCATTTTCTTTTACCTACAAGTTCTTGAACATTTAGTTTATTTTATAATCTTTTTATAATGAAAATACACTACGAAAAAACTATGACTGACCGTAGAACATGAGAAATATAAGAGAATTGTTGTATAATATTGATTTTATCAAAATTACGATACATTATAATTTTTTTTTACTTATTAACTTGGACCCCTCAATTGAAATCTTGGGTCCATCAATGCTTGACGTAGAGTTTGATATAGTCATTTCAAAACTTCTCTTAAACCTCAACGTAGAGTTTGATGTAGTCGTTTCAAAGTTTTTCTTAAACCTCGACCTAGAGTTTGATGAAAAATGACTTCAAATACGTCGAGAAACTTTATGTTTTAGATCCTCGATAAGAATTAAGAAGATCCATTTTATTTATTTTCTCCAATTAAAGATGATGCCCCAACTCCTTTACTATTTTAAATATTGATTGTTAACATGTTTTGGTGGAACATAATAACACGTGAAGTGAAAGAAAAAAAAAAAGAGATTCGTTTCCAAATGAAACCAACCAATCTCCAAATGTATAGACCACAAAAAAAGAAGATGAAATTCAACATTATTATAATTATTGGAAAGTCCACATACCCCCTACCACCCACCCCATGAATTTAGAAAATCCACTTTTTCCCCACCTGGTAATGAAGAATAAAGTCTCAACAAGACACCTCGTACCACGCGCACGTGCTTCTACTGTTTATGCACGCGACAATTAAAACCACACCCAGTGGCATTTCCGTAATTAACCACAAATCCATGACTAAAACTCCACCCCACGACTTTGATCTCACTTTTAACGTCACACTTGCCGTCGGTGCGATAGCCACGTGGCAGCATCTGCTGCGTCTGTTTCCGCTATAAAATACCCGCGCCTCTCTTGCTAGCAAACCCTCCTTCCACTTTCACACACGCATTCATATGCTCCAGCTGTTTCTCTCTCTCTCTAGATTTTTCCCTCTTTGCTTTCTCTCTCAGATCTATTTGTGCCGTGGAGATAGACAAGTATTTTTCTTTATATGCTAAGGCTTTGGATTCTGTTGCGGCGGCCTCTAGTTCGCTTGGTGCAGGTCGGGAACTTTATTCGCCGATGGCATCGCTCTTTGCGTTGAATTCATCAACTATACTCTCAAATCCTACATGATTTGAATACGTTTGAGTATACGTGGATATGGTGTAGAAATTGATGTCGCTGTTTTTGGCGAAAATTAGGTTCCCGCCTTGCATCAACTGAATCGGAGACCGCGGTGAATGATATTTTCCGGTTATTCTATTTGTTTCAGGTAGATCGGTAATTGTTTGGCCCAGGTGTATATTTGGATTTGAATTATTGTGATTATTACGAGATCTGAGTCGATTATTTTGAGCACTGAAAACGAATGATAGATTTTGTTTTTCTTCATTGAGAGAAGATTATTTAGCATGCATCTGTTGTGTTATGTGGAAAAAAAAACCCGAATTACAGTCAATGGAAGAAATTTTAAATCCCGTTTAATTAACTAGGTACAATGTACGAGCGAAGAACTGGTGTTTTTTTCAGTGGCAGTTCATCTGTAATTGCTTTAAAAATGCTTTACTCATTCTGTGAAGATTGGTGTTTCTTTAAATGAGATTCTGATACGCTGTATCTCCGATGGAGAGAAATCTTAGATAAATTATTTAAGAGAGCGTCTGAATCTGTATAGATCTTCTTATTTTTTTTATAATATACTTCTGTTATTTAATTTGTTAACTTAGAGTTTTCTATTTTCTTCAAGAACTTTGAATTTTCTCTATAATAACCCCCTACTACCCTCCCCCAAACAAATCCCAAAAAAATCACCTTTGTAATACATTTTATTCTTCATTGCCAGTTAGAGCCTGAAAATATCGTTCTTGCCATCAATTTTGCAAACTGTATGGTGTTAAGCACGCGAACTTCTATTGATGATTGGTTGCTTGTTTTATTTTGTTAGTATGATGACATTATGAATTGATTCACTCTAATTGGGAAACATCGATGAGCACCATTATCACCCCTTCAAATTATATTCTCTCTCCAAAATATCTTTTTACTGAATCTTGTCAATTGTTCGTTGAGTCATAATCATCATGTTGAGCTAGAGCATAAAAACTTTATGTTCTTATTACATTGGTGGAATGTCAAATGAATTTATACTAATTTGTGTCAGTGATAATGCATGAGGTTGTGACTTGTGAGTTGATTTATTTGTCTTGTAGTGTCCTGAGAATAAAATGGCGTGCTCCTCTGGGGGAATCCAGTGTTTTTAGTTGTTCATTTATGCTTGTCACTATACATATTCCATTAAGCATACCCACTTCCACTTGCCACATGAGATATTCCTATGGTCACATTCAGCAGCGTTATTATCTGTCCTTCGGAATATATATCTGGAATAAAATGTAGTTGTCATCTTTAGCAAGGGGATTTCGTTTCGAATTTCAAACAACATTGCAATTGGAATCCAACTTAAGTGAATTAGAAGGTCGCTTCCAATTTAATCGTCTGATTGATATTTATGCTAATTTCTATGTAATCATTATAATAATTTGTTCTTATGGGAATGAGTATGGATAAGCTTGCCAATTGGAGCTTTTTAGCATTTGTTGGTTGCTGTCAAGAATGTATTGTCTTCTTCACGTTGCATTTCAGATTTGAATGAGTTGGTGCTCGATATGGATGCCCTTTATTGCAGATCCTTCATGCTATATCAACTCTGAAAATTATCTTCTTCTATTGAGGTGATGCAGTTTTGGTCTCTGACATTTGTTATTATAGATAGTAAGTTTAATTTAAGTTTCTTGCCCATTACTATATCTGCCTTTCCAGGCTGTTTATCATGGAATGGGTGCAGTTTGTCCGCAGCCACATAGGATGTGAATATGTGATGTGGTCCTCCTCATCTATCATGGATGAAGTTAAAAATGGTTGTCTTAACGAATGCATGTTCATCAAGTATTCGGATGCAGCACATGGAAAAAGTGTGGTGTTCTGGCAAATTGACCGATTCTGCAAGAACACTTCGACCGCTAGCATAGTGATTCTTTCTAAAGAGGACTTTGGAAAACCGCAGGTAAAAACCACCAATTAAGAGCATTGATTTATAGTCACAGAAGCATGAAATTCTGAATTAAGTTGGGAAGTGTTCATTTATTAAGTACATCCAAATTAGGAAAGTGTGAATGAGTGGCTGGATTTGATGGTTTTGGGTGTGAAGGATGGCAGATAGATATAATAATGGCTATAATAGCAGAGCATGTACACGCATGGTCAATAGTTGCAGTATTTTATTGTGAATGATCCTAACATATATGTTTGGTTTGGTAATTCAAATTAACCAAATTGTAGGTATGAACCTACATGGCAGCAAATTTCCTAATCTTAGGCTTCACATTTATGTATTGTTTCTAGGGTGGGTTAGTAATGTTGAATTGATAGGAAATGAAAAGTAAGAGATAGAGGTTTATAGGTGCGACGGGGAGGGTCTACAACTTGAAGCTCTCTTGGACCACCACCATTGAGGTAACATAGCCCATGTTGTTTCTTGGGCTGTTTGGTGGGTTGGGCCCAAAGTACCACCTCAAGTTATTATGAATATACATCTTTACATCTATTGATAATTTTTAAAGGGAAAATATATCTTATTGAACAATTTGAACATATTAAAATACTACATAGATTGAATTCGGCCACTAATAAAGCTGAATAGACTCACCCTTTATAATGAGGCCCAATAGTGGGTTATGTTCTGGCACCCATGTCCCGTTATTTCAGTGTTGGTAGGTACACGTACACGTGACAATTAATTCTGCATTAACTGATGTAATTGTTGAAGAAAGAAAAAAAAATTGATTTGAATTTCTTTTACCCTCTTAATAGTAGTATAAGAAATAGATGTTTCATGCATTTTTTGAGACAAAACAAACTCTATGGAGTAGGATGATTTTGAATGCAACTAAAACTAAATTGCCATCATGAATGGATGTTAAAACGAATAGATACTAGTACTTTCAGATATATTTTAACGGATATTTTGATAAAAAGAGCTTATAAAAGTATGAATTAACCTCAACTCTAGTTCACTCTTTTCCTAATGTGAGCTTGCAAGTTTATTGGCAGTTATGCCCGTCTCATTCCAAATTAAGTGTTATTTTACAGGTCAAATTTTGTTTCAGATTAACTCTTGTTTTAAAATTTTATGCAACTTTACTATCAAACCATCCTTGTTAATATTCCTTAGAAATCTTTTATAATCCTTTTTATGAAATCATTTTGATTGTTTTCCGAATTCTGAATCTTAATTTTATTGATTGATCAATGGTATAATGGTTAAATTTTTATGCTTTCTTAGACTACGACAAACTTTGGAATATCACTTAAATGAGATCACAAAGAGTATTAACCTAATACGTAAGCATTATTTTTTTAAAAATCGAATGATTTAGCCTGGGTAGACAATCAAATAAAATATAAAAACTAACATGTTATATTTTTACATATATAACTTCGTCCAACAAAACTTTACTTATAACTAAAGTTTGCAAATTCTTATATATATTATGTGTTATGCAATATGGATTCAGTTGTTTCATGCAATTAAATCCGTCAAATTATGTGAGAAATTACACTCCAAATAAACTAAATTTTGTCTATACAGTTTTTGTTATGCTCTCGGGTTTCTCAATTAATATTACAATATTTTTATAGAAAAATGGGGTCATATAACCCCAAATCCCTATAGCTGCAAAAGTAAAAGCATTTTCACTCAAAAAGGTCAACTTGGATTCTTTTCTTGCTAGAAGGTCAAAAAAGTTTAGGAAAAAGAAGATATATTAAAGCTTAACACGTCACTTAGGCCCAATCTTGAACTCCAAAAATCGTATAACAAATTCAGAATAGCTTTAGAGGGGGAAAAAAAAAAACCATTATGATGCTCAAAATATCGACTGAAAAGTTAAATTTTGAAAAGTTCACGAAACATAAATTAATCGCTGCAATTAATTAGTAGTATATGATAATGAGTTCTATAATCAATTAATCACCTTAAGAGTTTGCGAATTGTTATTAGGCGCCGATTCAACTAAATTTATTAATTGTATACTGTAATTTTGGAAGAGAAATCTCTCGGTACAATGCTAATCCACACAAATTTATCCCATGTTTTTTTTCTGAGAACTATTTATTTCTTCCATGGATATCAATTCATTTAAAAGAACCCCCCCCCCCCCCCCCAAAAAAAAAAAAAAAAACCAATCATAACTAATTTTTAGTGGTTGGTTTTCTTCAAACTAAAACTATATTGATGATTTCCCAAATGACATAAAACTTCGTTGACTTAAATCTATACTATACTAATAGTAAACAAGTTGGAAGAATTTACTGATTTGCCATTTTCCCGCCCAAATTGCACCCTATTTTCTGTGAATTAAAAAAATTGATTAAGAAATTGATGTGTATTATTTCTCCATTGGAAAGGGTAAAAAATCTGGACTTACACACTCATGTTTGATGCATCCAATGAGAATATAACATCTGTATTTACTATTTAATGTTTTATGTCTAAAAGTAGAAAAAATGATTGGGACTAAAAAGTAGTGTGGGCTATAGGCCGCCTAATTGCCAGGCCCGTGTCCACCTTGGCCAATTGAGATTGTTTGTGAATTAGGATAAAATTTTTATTGCATTGAGATAATCTGTATTGGCCATTAATGGTTTGATTTAATTTTTTTTTTTTTTGCATGTAATGATTGTTTGCTGCCACAGAAGATGAAGAATCAGACAATCACATTGTTTCAAGCAGTCCACCTCCTATTTGATCAATCAGAGGGCTAACCATTTTCTTAAGAATTAAGATTTTTTAAGTAAATCATCTTATCAACCAATCAAAACACAGTTTAATGGAAGGGGTAGGGGATAATTGTCCTCTTGATGTACAGGTATGGCTGTAATGATGAAACATACTCTAATATATCTATTGAGCATTGAAAAAATAAAAGAAAAACAGGTGTGATCTTTGGCATTCCTTAGCATCTATATAAGGAAGTGGCTTGAGGAGCTTATGCTCAAAACAGTACAATCAATTTCTCCTTGGATCAGGCTGTGCTGCTTACCAAAAGATTTCAGGTAGTATATCAACAGATGGCGCCTTGCTTCACTTTTTTGAGGGATGTTGGACCATCAAGGACTCAATGGGCTGTGAAGATGAGGCTGGTTCGGTGCTATCGTGTACCTGCATATGGCAATGCTATGAGGTTTCGAAGCACAGAATGTGTGTTCCATGATGCAGAGGTAATATTTCTCCAAATATGTGCAACAATGAAGCTAAAAATTCAGTGTAGTATGTAATTACTGTTTCATTTATTGTGCAGGGGCAGAGGATTCATGCTACTGTCAAGACTGAATTGCTGCCTCAGCTGAAGGTCGAATTAAGTGAAGGAAAGTTATATGCTGTGAAGAATTTTGTTGTCACAAACAACAGGATGCGTTTCAAGACAACTAACCATCGCTACATGTTAATTTTTATTAATAGCACAAGATTGCTTGAGTTGTCTGATTCAACCTTCCCATGGTGTATTTTCCAGTTTAAGAATTTCAGTGATGTATCAAGAGTTGGTTATGTTGAAGAATCAGAGATGATTGGTACAATTTTAGATTGACAGCTTTCAGATTAATCACAACATTTAAGTTATTATTTCTGTTATTTTTGATATACAGCATTTAAGTTGCAACAATTCACTGATTTTCTATTTTATTGTTTGGGAAGATGTTATTGGTCGTGTTGTGAGCTTGAATGCACCACGTGCTCGCAGCAACAGTGAACAAGTTACTAAGTGGATGCAGGTGATTTTGGAAGACCATAGGTGTGTTTAGGTGTTTTAGTATACCTTTTGTGTTTCTGTTTTTGTTACTATGTTCTGATATTGATTTTCATTTGTTTCAGTCGTAATCGGTTAAGTTGTACTTTGTGGGAGGATTATGTTGATGTGATGATGGAAAGGGTGAGGCAGGGTGGAGAGGCTCCTATTATGATCCTCCAGTTCTGTCGATGTAAGGTTTTTAAAGGTATGATTAGTTGTTACTGTTTTCTTTTCCATGTGCAGTTATGTTTTGATTTGTTGTTATTTCTGAAGATGTGTTTTTTTTTTTTTTTGTTTTTTATGTAGATGTTGTGAGTGTTTCTACAACTTATAATGCCACTAAGCTGATATTGGATGGGGATTTGGTTGAGATAACTGCATATAGAAATGGGTAATGTGGAGTGAATTTCTTAATGTTTTTGTTTGCAACTGACTACTTGCTTATTCAATTTTGGGTGTTGGATTTTAAAGGTTTGATGATGATGGTGTGGGTGGAGCTGCCCCTCTACCTTCTTTGGATGCACTAGGTATGGAAAGTGATGATCTGCTGAATGGGAATTTTGTCCTACGTACAATTGAAGAGATCAAAACACTGGCTGAGGTAGGTATTTGTTTATGGATATTGTTTGCTGTTCTTCCTTATGTTGTTTTAATGTGTTATGTATGGCTTTGGTCTTCTGTTATTCAATTAGATGTGATGTATTTTATTATTGTCAGGTTGGTACATTTTGGATTATTGGTAGAATACTCTGTGTTGAGACAGTTGGGGATTGGTGGTACTTATCATGCCGAAGGTGTTATAGGAAGATGACTAAGGTTAACCAGTCTTTCTACTGTGTTAATTGTGACAAATTTGATGCAAATAACATACCAAGGTATTGTTTTTTTTCTTTGGTAGATATGCAAATAACATACCACAGTTATATGAATGTAATATGCATTTGTTTTCACATAGCTGCTCATTTTCAACTTTTTCAGGTTTAAACTTCAGGTTTTGGTTCAGGATTACACTAACAATGCTTCTCTAATCCTATGGGACCAACATTGTGTTGAGCTCATTGGAAAAACTGCAGCTGAGCTCAGGACAGAGAATGCAAATGTAAGAGTATGATCTTTAGTTTCTATTCTAGACTGAGTTCTTTATTAATATATTATTTATATCTTTGTTTGTTTTGACAGCTTTTGGAGAGTGGCATACTCCCTGTTGATATGAATGAGAAACTAATTGATAGGGAACTGTACTTCAAGGTTCAAGTGACTCCAGATCAGTTGAAAAACTTTAGTGGTGCTTATAGTGTGAAGAAGATTAGCTTAAATATGCCTCAAATTAATGTTGGAGTTGTTGCTGATCAGGTAATAGACTTGCTCTACTGTTTTTTCAGTGAATAATAGTTCTATGTTTGTAAATAGTTATCTGACATTATTGGTGTTGAAGTCTGAAGCTCTGAATGTGGTCAATAATGAACCTATTGGTGATGTGGATCAGGTAATTTATTTAATTTAGCCTTTTCTTTCTTAGATGTACTAACTTACCTACATTATAATATCAGAAATATAACTAACTTAACTACTTTATTATGGATTGGAGGTTGGCAATCTGGATGAGGGTAACAGTGGAGCACTTGGTAATGAAAATCAGGTAATTGCTGTAACTTAGATGCTAAGATTTTTTTTTATTGTTGTGGTTTGGTATTTGTTATTCTTGCCTAATATAATTGTTTTTTTAAAGAATGACAGCTTGGGTGGGGGGAGCAATGAACCAGATGGTGTTGTGGATCATGTACTTTCTGCAAATCAGGTAGCTTGGTTAATCTCTTATTTGGTCAGTTGGATATACTTTTCATTGGTAATTGTAGTTATGGTTATGTGATTTATCTTTTGGTTTCAGGATTGGAATTTTGAAAAAGATTACAATTCATTATGTTTGAGCTTAGATAAGGTATTTCAATTACTATAAGGTTTTGCTATAAAGTTATGGTTTTCACTCTTGGTTTGATTGGTTCATTTTCTTGGTTTTTTTGAAGGTTGAGGATTTGGATGAACCTTACAGCACACCAAAGGGCAGTAGGGTTGGTGCTGGATTTGAAGATGACTATCTTGAGAGAAGTATTAAAAGGAAACTTTTTCATGAGAACTCTACTAATGCTGAGGAGAAGAAGGAGATTGGTGTCAAGTTGGAAGAAGATTGAAGTGGTTTTAGTCTGTATTGTTTAGGGGTTTATGTTGATGGTATTTGTTTGGATTGTAGTGGAACTTAGACAATGTGGTGTTCTGTGTTTTTTTTTTTTTATCATTTTGTTGGTTGTACTGTTTGATGGTGTTTTAAGTGTTTTGAAGAAGATATGTTTTTTTTGTGAAGTTTGATAATTATGAAATGGTTAATGGCTTGCTTTCTTTTTATTATTTGATTATTAGACACATTTTGAATGAGAGAGTATACAGAGACATGATCAAACAGACATGCAACACAGAAATTTGTTTAACACATTTTATTGAAGACTATAGAAAGAGGGCAGAAATTTTCAGTCTAAACACACATTAATTTTTTACTTCTTATTTCTTATTTCATAGTTGGATGTCTAAACTGAATGCAAAGTTAATAATGGCACTTTAGTAAACTATGTAGGTGAGATGACTTACTTGGTGAATTCAGATGCTTTTTGGTGAATTCTTTGCAATGCATCATCACATCTTCTGAAAATCTTACAAAAAAATTGAAAGTAGATAGAATAGAGATATATTAGAAGCTGAGGGGAGTGTGGTGTTTTACTTAAGATATGTAAAATGTATATGAAGGCAATGATACCTGTTATTAGCTGTGGGTAGTTTGAAGAGTTGAGTTGTTTGAGTGTCAGATTGTTGTCTCTATTTTTCTTAGTTAGGGAAAGATGATAATTCTGCAAAAAAAAAAAAAGGGTTAGAATGGAATATGTATCAAAAGATCATTGTATTGCTCATGTAATTCCCTTTAATTTGCATGAATGCAAGTTAGGTTTTTATGTTTTAGCATGTGAAAATCAAATCTAATAAAGATTATTTGTAGGGCAGTTAGGGTAGTAGCAGACTTTCCAACTTCTCTTTTATTGAAATGGTAAATACAAATTATTAATTTTGTTTACCAAGAAACATGTATATTATTTTATATTATTTAGTTAGAAATCTCACAGATTCCCAAGTATAAAATCATTACCTCTATATCCACGTGCACTGGACCTTTTTTTCCCTTCTTTATAAATCTCACTACAGAGAGGGAGACAAGTTGTGAGATGTTTATCAGTTGAAAGTTTTGTGTAGAATAAAGAGATATGAGAAAGCTTACAAAGTCAGTTGTGATTAACAGGAAGCGTAACAGGAAGGATCATCTTGATCAAGGTTTGTAATTCCTGATATTGCATTTTTTTTTTGAATTATAGATCTGTATTATTGCAAAGGAATTGTAGCTTGAATTGTTGTGGTGAATTAGGTAGGTGAGGTGACTTACTTAATTTTGAGGTTTTGATATCCTTTTTGGTGAAATCTCTGCAATCATCATTTGTGTTGTGTTTTCTAAGAACCTTGCAAAAAAATTAAAGACATGTTAGATAAAAGGCAGATGCATTAGAAAGTGTATTTGAGTATTTATGCAATACATCCTAGATACAAGGCAGATACAATAAGATTGTGCTTAGTTGTATGAATAAATTGTGTTGAATGTAGAAATGTAGTAGAGAGAAAAAGGCATAGTGTTAAGTACATATCTAAAATGTAAGATGTTGTAACAAATAGGATTTCATATGGCATAATGTTTAAGTAGAGAACATATATAATAATGTGGAAGGATGCTGGAATGTATAAGAAGGGATGAGTACACCGGATGCTTCACAGATTAGGTAGGTGAGGTGACTTACTTAATTCTGAGGTTTTGATATCCTTTTTTGGTGAAATCTCTGCAATCATCATCTGGTGTTGTGTTTTCTAAGAACCTTGCAAAAAAATTAAAGACATGTTAGATACAGAGCAGATGCATTAGAAAGTGTATTTGAGTATTTATGCAATACATCCTAGATACAAGGCGGATACAATAAGATTGTGCTTAGTTGTATGAATAAATTGTGTTGAATGGTAGAAATGTAGTAGAGAGAAAAAGGCATAGTGTTAAGTACATATCTAAAATGTAAGATGTTGTAACAAATAAGATTTCATATGGCATAATGTTTAAGTAGAGAACATATATAATAATGTGGAAGGATGCTGGAATGTATAAGAAGGGATGAGTACACCGGATATTTCACAGATTAAGTCTCAGATCTAGAGAGATTGTCTTCATAAAATGACAGATATAAGGGCATGCAAATTCAATATCTTTTTCTAAGGCATTCTGGAACTCAACATTTTAAAGATTTCCACACAGTGGTAAAATTGTGACATATAGAAATGGATAGCTATAAGGCACAGATCACTTGGATAGCCCAGTTTTTCATAGTGTTTCATAGATATAGATATATGGAATCTAATACCCTAAGCACTGGCCAAAATGTAAGGTGCTATAACAAATAACACTTCCCATGATAAAATGTATAAGTGTGGAATAGATATAAGAACGTGGGAGTATGCTGGAATGGATAAAATGCATAATGAAAACCATATGAGTATTTTTTGAAGAAGGATATAATTCCACCTAAAACAATTAAGTAAGAGGGAATCAAATGTTATTTTACTGTAATCATTCCACAACAGTGGTGGAAACTATTGAAGATAGTGAGATAAAAACAATGTTAAAAAGTATATCTTCAAAACAATGATGTATGGATTAAGTATGCACGGTTTCAAATGCTTATCTCTTTTGGTTTTTAAAGAAGATAGTACAGCTTGATTGCAGGGAATTCAGCAAAAAATATTTGGAAAGTATGTAATGTCTTCCTTGAGCCAAGGTTTAGACACACACATAGATGTATAACATTTTAAGTTTAAATACATAGATTTCTTTCTTCTAATTTTATATTTGGATGTTTAAAGTGAGTGCAAACTTAGTAGTATGATTGTAGTGACTTAGGCTGAGGGGAGTGTGGATCAGGTACTTTCTGTAAATCATAGTGTTTCATAGATATAGATATATGGAATCTAATACCCTAAGCACTGGCCAAAATGTAAGGTGCTATAACAAATAACACTTCCCATGATAAAATGTATAAGTGTGGAATAGATATAAGAACGTGGGAGTATGCTGGAATGGATAAAATGCATAATGAAAACCATATGAGTATTTTTTGAAGAAGGATATAATTCCACCTAAAACAATTAAGTAAGAGGGAATCAAATGTTATTTTACTGTAATCATTCCACAACAGTGGTGGAAACTATTGAAGATAGTGAGATAAAAACAATGTTAAAAAGTATATCTTCAAAACAATGATGTATGGATTAAGTATGCACGGTTTCAAATGCTTATCTCTTTTGGTTTTTAAAGAAGATAGTACAGCTTGATTGCAGGGAATTCAGCAAAAAATATTTGGAAAGTATGTAATGTCTTCCTTGAGCCAAGGTTTAGACACACACATAGATGTATAACATTTTAAGTTTAAATACATAGATTTCTTTCTTCTAATTTTATATTTGGATGTTTAAAGTGAGTGCAAACTTAGTAGTATGATTGTAGTGACTTAGGCTGCTCAGATGACTTACTGAATTCTGAGGTTTTAAGATCCTTTTTTGGTGAATTCTCTGCAATCATCATCTGCTGTTATATTTTCTGAGAACCTTGCAAAAAATTGAAGACAGATAGAAGACAGAAACTATGGTTGAGTATTTATGTACAAAAAATAATTAGACTATTTTTGCTAGATAGGTATGCTATACTCTGAGATTTGTAGTTATGTAACATAGGAAAACCATTCAATCAATAAGATTGCGCTGAGTTATATGAAGAGATTGTACTGAATTGTGGAAGTGCAGTAAAGAAAAAAGGGCTTAGTGTTGCATACATATCCAAAATGTAAGATGATATAAGAAATAAGATTTCCTATGGCAGAATGTGTAGGTAGAGAACAAATATAATAGTATAAATGTTTGCATAATATAGTAAAACTGTAATCTCAGGAAATTGATTAAGTATGCAAGTTTTCAAATGTTTATCTTTTTTGCTTCTTCAAGGAAGATAGTAAGAAAATAAGGCATCATGTTGCATGCATATTCAAAATGTAAGATGCTATGACAAATAAGATATCATATGGCAGAATGTGTAGGTAGAGAACAAATATAGTAGTATAAACATTTGCACAAAATAGTAAAACTGCAATCTCAGGAAATTGATGAAAGTAAGCAAGTTTTCAGATGCTTATCTTTTTTTGCTTCCTCAAGGAAGATAGTACAACTTGGTTTGTTGTTCAACAGTGAAACTTGAATTAGAAAAAAAAAATGTCAAATTGCCTGCAGATTATTTAAAATCAGATCAATGAGGCAGGGTTTAAACACACACATAGATCTATGACATTTTCAGTCTAAACACACATATATTTTATATTTGGATGTCTAAAGTGAATGCAAACTTAGTAATGCAACAGTAGTGAATTAGGTTGCACAGATGACTTACTGAATTCTGAGGTTTTCAGATCATTTTTTGGTGAATTCTCTGCAATCATCATCTGCTGTTATATTTTCTGAGAACCTTGCAAAAAAATTGAAGGCAGATACAAGGCAGAAACTGTGGTTGAGTATTTATGTACAAAAAATAATTAGACTATTTTTGCTAGATTATGTATGAGTACTAGATAGTTATGTTGTACTCTGAGAAACAGGTTATGTAAAGATTGTGCTGAGTTGTATGAAGAGATTGAACTGAATTGTGGAAGTGCAGTAAAGAAAAAAGGGCTTAGTGTTGCATACATATCCAAAATGTAAGATGCTATAACAAATAAGATTTCCTATGGCAAAATGTGTAGGTAGAGAACAAATATAATAGTATAAATGTTTGCATAATATAGTAAAACTGTAATCTCAGGAAATTGATTAAGTATGCAAGTTTTCAAATGTTTATCTTTTTTGCTTCTTCAAGGAAGATAGTAAGAAAATAAGGCATCATGTTGCATGCATATTCAAAATGTAAGATGCTATGACAAATAAGATATCATATGGCAGAATGTGTAGGTAGAGAACAAATATAGTAGTATAAACATTTGCACAAAATAGTAAAACTGCAATCTCAGGAAATTGATGAAAGTAAGCAAGTTTTCAGATGCTTATCTTTTTTTGCTTCCTCAAGGAAGATAGTACAACTTGGTTTGTTGTTCAACAGTGAAACTTGAATTAGAAAAAAAAAATGTCAAATTGCCTGCAGATTATTTAAAATCAGATCAATGAGGCAGGGTTTAAACACACACATAGATCTATGACATTTTCAGTCTAAACACACATATATTTTATATTTGGATGTCTAAAGTGAATGCAAACTTAGTAATGCAACAGTAGTGAATTAGGTTGCACAGATGACTTACTGAATTCTGAGGTTTTCAGATCATTTTTTGGTGAATTCTCTGCAATCATCATCTGCTGTTATATTTTCTGAGAACCTTGCAAAAAAATTGAAGGCAGATACAAGGCAGAAACTGTGGTTGAGTATTTATGTACAAAAAATAATTAGACTATTTTTGCTAGATTATGTATGAGTACTAGATAGTTATGTTGTACTCTGAGAAACAGGTTATGTAAAGATTGTGCTGAGTTGTATGAAGAGATTGAACTGAATTGTGGAAGTGCAGTAAAGAAAAAAGGGCTTAGTGTTGCATACATATCCAAAATGTAAGATGCTATAACAAATAAGATTTCCTATGGCAAAATGTGTAGGTAGAGAACAAATATAATAGTATAAATGTTTGCATAATATAGTAAAACTGTAATCTCAGGAAATTGATTAAGTATACAAGTTTTCAAATGTTTATCTTTTTTGCTTCTTCAAGGGAGATAGTAAGAAAATAAGGCATCATGTTGCATGCATATTCAATATGTAAGATGCTATAACAAATAAGATGTCATATGGCAGAATTTGTAGGTAGAGAACAAATATAGTAGTATAAACATTTGCACAAAATAGTAAAACTGCAATCTCAGGAAATTGATGAAAGTAAGCAAGTTTTCAGATGCTTATCTTTTTTTGCTTCCTCAAGGAAGATAGTACAACTTGGTTTGTTGTTCAACAGTGAAACTTGAATTAGAAAAAAAAAATGTCAAATTGCCTGCAGATTATTTAAAATCAGATCAATTAGGCAGGGTTTAAACACACACATAGATCTATGACATTTTCAGTCTAAACACACATATATTTTATATTTGGATGTCTAAAGTGAATGCAAACTTAGTAATGCAACAGTAGTGAATTAGGTTGCTCAGATGACTTACTGAATTCTGAGGTTTTCAGATCATTTTTTGGTGAATTCTCTGCAATCATCATCTGCTGTTATATTTTCTGAGAACCTTGCAAAAAAATTGAAGGCAGATACAAGGCAGAAACTGTGGTTGAGTATTTATGTACAAAAAATAATTAGACTATTTTTGCTAGATTATGTATGAGTACTAGATAGTTATGTTGTACTCTGAGAAACAGGTTATGTAAAGATTGTGCTGAGTTGTATGAAGAGATTGAACTGAATTGTGGAAGTGCAGTAAAGAAAAAAGGGCTTAGTGTTGCATACATATCCAAAATGTAAGATGCTATAACAAATAAGATTTCCTATGGCAAAATGTGTAGGTAGAGAACAAATATAATAGTATAAATGTTTGCATAATATAGTAAAACTGTAATCTCAGGAAATTGATTAAGTATGCAAGTTTTCAAATGTTTTTCTTTTTTGCTTCTTCAAGGAAGATAGTAAGAAAATAAGGCATCATGTTGCATGCATATTCAATATGTAAGATGCTATAACAAATAAGATGTCATATGGCAGAATTTGTAGGTAGAGAACAAATATAGTAGTATAAACATTTGCACAAAATAGTAAAACTGCAATCTCAGGAAATTGATGAAAGTAAGCAAGTTTTCAGATGCTTATCTTTTTTTGCTTCCTCAAGGAAGATAGTACAACTTGGTTTGTTGTTCAACAGTGAAACTTGAATTAGAAAAAAAAATGTCAAATTGCCTATAGATTATTTAAACTCAGATCAATGATGCAGGGTTTAAACACACACATAGATGTATGACATTTTCAGTCTAAACACACATATATTTTATATTTGGATGTCTAAAGTGAATGCAAACTTAGTAATGCAACAGTAGTGAATTAGGTAGCTCAGATGACTTACTTGATTCTGAGGTTTTCAGATCCTGTTTGTTAAATTCTTTGCAATGCATGAACTGGTGTTGTGTTTTGTAAGAATGTTGCAAAAAAATTGAAGGGATATAGAAGACAGAAAATGATATAATGTTACATAGATAGAAGTATATGAAATCAATCTTTGAACATAATAATTAGTAGCCAACATATGGGATGCTATTGAAAATTTTAAACAGGGGACACAACATTGCATGTAGCTTCAAAGTTTTCTAAAATCCTGTGTATAAATTTTGAAAATTTAAAATGAACAGATTTTGTTGTATGGTAGAAATGCAGGAGAAATAAAAGGCCATAGTGTTGATAGATATCTGAAATGTAAGATGCTATAACAAATTGCATGCATGTTCATAACAAGTTGTAGGGGTGGATAAATAATAAGACTATAAGATCAGAATATGGATAGCTACAATCATGTGTGGGGCTAACTCAAGTAAGATTGTAAGCTTAACATGTACAAACATGTAGAATATAAAATATATCAACATATGAAATCAAATCAAACATATACCAACATCTAGAATATAAAATATTTTAAACAGAGGAGACAACATTGCATGTAGCTTCAAAGTTTTTTACATCCCTGTGTATAAATTTTTAAAATTTAAGATGTAGATGTAACAAGTTAGGAACTCAGATCCACCATTTTAGTTGAAAAGTGGACAGTCATTTTCCATGAACTGTGTATCAAGAAACTTATTTTTTTGATAGATAACAGAACAAGAGAATAATGAACTGCTTTTAGGATGAGCCATTAAAAGTCAATAGATCATATGAACAAAGAGAGACTCAACAAAGAAAGATTAGAGTTCATACAAACAAAAAGTCATTAAAATGCTATGGATGTTACGGACAGAGACAAATTCCATCTTGAAAACGTTAGGATCTTACCAACAAAAATATATCTAGAACGGAAACGGCATAGATTTTACCAACAGACAAAGATTCAGAACATAAACGATGTACATCTTAGGAACACACATAGATTTAGAACGGAAACGGCGAAGACCTTGCAAAGAAACACATATTTAGAACGTAGACTCATAGATCTTACCAACAAATATAGATTTAGAACGGGAATGACATAGACCTTAACAACAGACAGAGATTCAGAACATAAACGGCGTACATCTTACGAACACACATAGATTTAGAACGGGAACAACGTCGATGTTACGAACAAGCACAGATTTAAAACGTAGACTCATAGATCTTACCAACAAACAAAGATTTAGAATGGAAACGACATAAACCTTACCAACGGATACAGACTTCATGATGAAAAGGTCATAGATCTTACCAACAAAGATTGATTTCATGATAGAAATATCGCAGATCTAACCAAGGAGGATCGATTCTTTTTAGGGTTTTTTATGAAGTAGGAAAGATGGACTGGGAATATGAAAGAAATTCCCAGACTTTGGAGGAGGTGATAATTTTTCGTTGCCGGTGTTTGGTGGCGGTGCAAGTCGCCGTGTGTGGTGACGGTGCAGGTCGCCGTGTTTGGGAATGGAGAGGTGTGTTTGGGAATGGAAATGGAGTTGGGAATGGAGAGGTGTGTTTGGGGTGGACTTTTCCTCCATGGTTGAAAATAGCACATAGGTGCAAAAATCCATTGATCTGCATTTACTGTTCTCGATGGTTGTGTGCATTTAGTGGTAGTAGGTGGGGAATGTTGACTCTACTTTTTTGTTTAATAGATTGAGGTTTTGTGTATTTGAATTGAATTTGTTTTGCTTAATGAATTATGTTAATTAGTTTTATATGTTTAAAATAATATTTATTAGCTATCAAAAATTTATAATTTGTATCAAGAATCTATTCATTTTAAAATTAAATTGTATCTTGAACATATATTATATGAAATTTTAGATATTATGTGTTGATGTCTCATGTACTTAACGTCGTTTCTAATTAGATTTTCTTTTAATTAGTTGCTATTTTTGATTTTAACATTATAAACTAACTTTGAATTTTTTTGTTTGAATGGTATTTGGATTTTATTATTTGCATAAGTCGAGCATATTATTGAAATATATTTATAATATCATTAGATACATAAGCACAATATGAAATCTATACCTCTCTTATGCGTTATAATGGTTTTTGCCTAGGTTCGTTGTTGTATCTCCACATGATTACATATATTAGTTTGAGATATATAGTAGAATTATTTATTTCAACTTATAATGTTTTAATTTTTTATAGTGTTTAGATTTTGCTACTTTCATAAGGTGAGCAATCATTCAAATACATTAATATAATTCAAGGTGGTTTTTTTGACATGGATTTTTTGTTGTTTTTTTGTATGCAGAAAGTGTATTCATTGATGTACCTGTAGAGTCAGTACCTGAATATGGCTCAACGTCGAGCAATGTTGCACCATCTTCATCAAGGATTCCTCTATCTGAAATTAGTAATGGTATTTCATCTATATTATTTAATATATTTTGTTGTATTTATTTTTGTAATGTTTATTGTTAAATTTCATGTACTAAGTTGATATAAATAAAATAATTTTTGTACAGTTAGCTCAGCTAATGACATGGTATCGAAGGTTTATTGTGGAAGTAACGAGCCATTGAATGTGAATGGTGGGCCATCTGCGGTTATGAGAACTAATTCTTCTGATGTTATTGATTTGACGATTATTGGAGATCCGAAAAATATGGAAACATTATTAGAATCCACGTCAGCTTTTGACATCGAAAATAACGATGAATTGTACGATGTTCATGTTCATGGTATGTTATATTATTAAGTTGTCTAGATATATTTATTGAAATGTTATGTGTTACCTTACATTTGATATTTTAAATCACAGAGTTCTCTGGGTGTGGTTCTGAGGAGGTTGCCCGTTCTATTGGTATGTTTTTTTATATTATTCATTTTTTTAAATACATGAAATTGATATATTTTTTTTGTGCATTTTATAGCTTATTTGGATTTTGGTGATCCAACTTTTAAATGTGCATTTTGCAACTCTGTGTTCTGTTTTTTTATATTATTCATTTTTTTAAATACATGAAATTGATTTTTTTTTTGTGCATTTTATAGCTTATTTGGATTTTGGTGATCCAACTTTTAAATGTGCATTTTGCAACTCTGTGTTCTGTTTTTTTATATTATTCATTTTTTTAAATACATGAAATTGATATATATATATTTTTTTTTGCATTTTATAGCTTATTTGGATTTTGGTGATCCAACTTTTAAATGTGCATTTTGCAACTCTGTGTTCTGGTTCGCGGAGCGATCGCAATCTTATTTTAAGGCAAGACATCCAAGATACTCATTGTGTTGTGGGCAGGGAAAAATTCAACTTCCTTCTATGAGAAGACCTCCAGATATATTGTATGATCTCTTACATGGAGATAGTGAGAGTAGTAGACATTTTTTGGATAATATAAGATCATACAATAACATGTTTTGTTTTACGTCAATGGGTGGAAAGATTGATCGTTCAGTTAATACAGGCGGTTGTCCGCCTGTTTTTAAGTTATGTGGACAAAATTATCATTTGATGGGTAGTTTGTTGCCAGAAGAGGGGTCGGCTCCAAAATTCGCACAACTATATATATATGATACTGATAATGAAATCAGTAATCGTCTTGGTTGCATGAGGTATTGTTTTGTTTTTTTTTTTAAACGTTCTTTACGTAGTATTGCTTTGTTATATTGTAACAGTGTCCATGATTTATTGAAATTGAGTGTTTCTAATCCTTTGATTTTCACTACTTTATAGGTCTGGTGATGATGACAACACTCTTCAGGCAGATATAGTTTCAAGACTGTTAGCCATGTTTAATACATGTAATGTGTTGGTAAGATCATTTAGAATGGCTAGAGACAAGTTGGTTGAAGGTCAGAGTTCTGATGTTAGGTTGAGGTTGATTGGAAGACGAGGAAGAGATGCTAGACGCTATAATTTGCCTACAGTGTCTGAGATTGCTGCTATAGTGGTTGGTGATTTTGATGAGTGTTTGGGTGATAGAGACATAATAGTAGAGACACGGACACATCAATTGAAGAGAATAAATGATTTAAATCCTGCATATCTACCTTTGCAGTATCCTTTGTTGTTTCCATATGGTGATGATGGGTATAGGGAAGATATACCTTTGTCTGTGAGTGGCCGCTCCTGTGGTGCACCAAGGAAGAGAGTCAGTATTAGAGAATGGTTTGCTTATCGTTTACATGAAAGAGAGGATGAACGTGTATCTATTTTATATGCAAGGCGATTAACGCAACAATTTATTGTTGATGCTTTCACAATGGTGGAATCTGCACGATTGATTTATATTCGTACGCATCAAAAACAATTACGTTGTGAGATGTATAGGGGACTTGCTGATGCATTGCTTCGAGGTGAGACAGATCCATTGGTGTTGGGTCGCCGCGTTATTGTACCTCCATCTTTCACTGGCGGAGCACGTTTCATGATTCAAAACTATCAAGATTCAATGGCAATATGTCGTTGGATTGGTTATCCAGATCTTTTTATAACCTTCACTTGCAATCCAAAATGGCCTGAAATAGTTAGATTTCTTGATAGTCGAGGGTTGAAGGCTGAGGATCGTCCCGATATTGTATGTCGTATCTTCAAGATGAAGTTGGATGCTTTGGTTGGAGATCTTCGGAAGAATAAGATATTTGGTGTTGTCAAAGCAGGTATTTTTAAAAGTCCTTGCAGATTTCCATTTTTATTTGAATTTGTTATTTATGTATGTATTTTTCATTTTTTTTTATGAAGTGACCTTACCTGGATCATTTGTATTTGTCAGTGGTCTATACAGTTGAATTCCAAAAGCGTGGATTGCCACATGCTCATATCTTGCTTTTTCTTGCTAAAGAGGATAAGTACCCCACGCCTGCTGACATTGACCGTATAATATCGGCTGAGATTCCAGATGAAAAGATTGATCTTTCTTACTATAGTGCAGTCCGAGAATTTATGATTCATGGTCCTTGTGGTGTTTCAAGACGTAATTCTCCATGCATGATTGACGGAAAATGCAGTAAACACTACCCAAAGTCATTTGTTGAGATGACGTCGGTTGATGATGATGGTTACCCAGTTTATCGTCGTAGGAATAATGGGAGGACTATAAGTAAGAATGGTATTGACTTGGACAATAGGTACGTTGTACCTCACAATCGTCATTTGTTACTTAAGTATGGTGCGCATTTGAATGTTGAGTGGTGCAATCAATCTCGATCAATCAAATATTTATTCAAGTATGTTAACAAGGGGCATGATAGAGTTACAGCTTCGTTCTATAAGAGTGTTGTTAATGAAGATGCTGCAAAACCCATCGACGAAATCAACATGTATTATGATTGCAGATATGTATCTCCATGTGAGGCTATGTGGAGGCTTTTGGGTTTTGAAATTCAGTATAAAAATCCACCCGTTGAGCGTCTTAGTTTTCATCTACCCGATGAGCAGCCTATTTTGTTCTCGGATGATGATCCAATAGATGATGTCATGAATCGTCCATCCATTGGTCACAGCATGTTTGTTGCTTGGTTTGAGGCAAACAAGCGCTATGTTGAAGCAAAAAATCTCACTTATGCTGAGTTCCCTCAAAAGTTTGTCTGGAAGCGGGATAGAAGAGAGTGGACCCCTCGGAAGCAGGGTTTCTCATTGGGTCGTGTCTTTTATGTGCCACCTGGTAGTGGAGAGGTGTATTATTTGAGATGTTTGTTGAATGTTTGTCGAGGCCCAACGAGCTATGAGGAAATAAGAACTGTTGGTGAAACTACATATGATACTTTTCGTGATGCCTGTTATGCTCATGGTCTTCTGGATGATGATAAGGAGTATATTGATGGAATTATTGAGGCAAGTCAGTTTTCATCTGGTCATTCGTTGAGATATTTGTTTGCAATGTTATTATCCTCAGAATCTCTAATTAGGCCTGAAGAAGTTTGGAGCAAGTGTTGGGAGTATTTGGCGGATGATGTATTATATCATCAACGTAGGATATTAAATCATCCAGGTAACAACGTTGTAGAAGTCTATATGTTTACTTATGGTATACTTTTTATAAGTAATTACATGATTATTTAGATAATATTTTTCAGTTTTTTATATATTTCTCGGCGTTGCTTCACAGATCTAAGCTTGAGTGAGGAAGAGATCAAGAACATTGCATTGATTGAGATCGATAAAATATTGCAAAGTTTAGGTAAAAGTTTAAAGGATTATGATTCGATGCCATACCCAGATTTGACAGGCATTGTTGCTACTCATAATAAATTGGTTCATGATGAAATGCGATATAATCGAGCTGTGTTGAGGCAGGAACATGAGGTTTTGGTTGGAAACATGAATGAGGAGCAACTTACGGTTTATAATATGGTCATGGAAGCAGTTTGCTCAGGAAATGGGGGTGTTTTCTTTGTGTATGGTTATGGTGGTACTGGGAAAACGTATGTGTGGAAAGCATTGTCTGCAAGATTGAGGTCGGATGGCGATATCGTTCTTAATGTTGCTTCAAGTGGGATTGCATCTCTTTTATTGCCTGGTGGAAGGACTGCTCATTCAAGGTTTGCTATACCAATTAATATTAATGAAAATTCAACTTGTGCTATTAATCAGGGTAGTCAATTGGCAGAACTTATTGTTCGAGCAAAGCTTATTATTTGGGATGAAGCACCTATGATGCATAGACACTGTTTTGAAGCTCTTGATAAGACCCTTCGAGACATCATGCAATTGACCTGTCCAATGAATAAGAATAAGCCTTTTGGTGGTAAAACTGTAGTTTTTGGTGGAGATTTTCGTCAAATTTTACCTGTCATACCAAAAGGCACCAGACAAGAGATTGTACGAGCAACTATAAACTCATCCACCATTTGGCAGCATTGCAAGTTGTTGAGGTTGACGAGAAATATGAGGCTTGATAATCCTTCACTCTCAGCTCTTGAAGCTATAAAGATTGAGGCTTTTTCAAAATGGATTGCATCAATTGGGGATGGTACAATTGGAGTTGATCGAGATGGATATCTCGAAGTGGATATTCCTGATGGTGTTTTGATGAGGCCTTCAGATGATCCGATTAGGGATATTGTTTATGAAACATATCTGTTGAATGAAAGTTCTGTCGATGCTGCGAGCTATCTTAAAGATCGTGCTATACTGGCACCAACTCTTGATGTTGTGGATAGTGTAAATGAATACATGACTTCATTGAATTCAGGTGACTTGAAAACTTATTTGAGTTCGGATAGCACATGCAAGTCGAGTTCAAGTGATGGTGTTTTGGCTGATGTTCACACCATGGAATTTCTGAATGGTATAAGATGCTCGGGTGTTCCAAATCATCAGTTGTTGTTAAAGGTTGGTACTCCTGTGATGTTGCTTCGTAATATTGATCATTCTCTTGGACTCTGTAATGGTACTCGAATGGTTATAACAAAGCTTGGTACTCATGTGTTGCAAGCAAAGATCTTGGGTGGAAGTAACGCAGGTCATGAGGTTCTAATTCCACGAATGTCGTTGACTCCATCTGATCCGAGATTGCCGTTTAAGTTTCAGAGAAGACAGTTTCCTTTGATTGTATCATATGCAATGACGATTAATAAGAGTCAGGGACAATCACTCTCTCATGTTGGTTTGCTATTGAAGAAACCTGTGTTTAGCCATGGTCAACTGTATGTAGCAGCTTCGCGTGTGACGAGACCCGATGGTTTGAGGATTTTAGTTCACGATAAAGATAATCCACATGTTCATTCAACTATTAATGTTGTCTACAAGGAAGTCTTTCAAAATTTGTAGGTTTTATTATGTACGCGATGTATTTTTAGTATCTCTTTTGAATTTAATACAGTGTTTGAATCATAGGATTGAGATTTTTATGTGTTTTGATCTTTACGTTAACTTATTTGTCTGAAGTTTGCTTACATAGTATGTCATGTTTAGTTATGCATATATATGTATCTATCTATATATGAATTTTATTAGATGAATGACCGCGCATCGCGCGGGTGCACTGCTAGTTTATTTAAAATTGATAGTATAAAATAAATCAATGATTTGGTCTCTAATTACATCTATAATTTAGGGATCTTATATTGAATAGTTATTTCTTTCCTTGTACAATATGTCATCTCTTTGTATATATTCTCGTTTTGTATCTCTCAATTATTATCAAGACATAAATAATATTACATTATCATGGTATCAGCCTTTGGCAACTGAAACCCTCTTTTCTCTCATTCTCTATCATCTTTTCCCTCCTCTCAATCTGTTGCCTCACGCCATGGCTGCCTCATCTTTCTCATCTGATTCTCTCCCCTTTAACACTCTCATTCATATGCTCACAATTAAGCTTACTTCATCCAACTACCTTTTGTGGAGGAGTCAAGTATATCCTCTTCTTATTGGCCAAGGTCTCATCGGCCTTGTTGATGGTAGTCGTCTGCCACCACCAATTGAAGTAGAAATAGACGGGCATTTGACAACCAATCCGGAGTATACCGCTTGGCGTGTTGAAGATCAACGTCTTGTGAGTCTACTTTTTTCATCCTTAACTGAGGAATCAATGTCTGTCGTCATCGGTTGCTCTTCTGCTCGGGCTGTATGGATTGCTCTTGAGAGTTCATTCAGTCCACAATCAAAGGCCCGTGAATTTCGTCTCAAAGGTCAATTGCAATCGATCAAGAAGGGTGACAAATCTGTCACAGATTTTAGTTGTGAATTTAAACTCATTTGTGATCAACTCTCGGCTATTGGATCCGTCGTTGGCGACACTGACAAAATTAACCTATTTCTGAAGGGTCTTGGATCGCAATTTTCAAGTTTCTCTGCAACCCAAATGGCTATGTCACCCCTTCCATCCTTTATTGATCTCCAAAATAATGCAGAGGCTTGGGACATGTTTCAACAGACTCTTGATTCGCCGGCTCCTACACAAGCTGCATTTGCTTCTTATACTCAGCAAATTAATTCATTTCGTTCAGCCTCCACTCGTGGTCGATCAAAGCAGAGTGGTCGTGGTCATGGAGCTGGTCAGAAACGCTTACCTCATTGCCAAATATGTCGAAATAATGGCCATTATGCAAATGCATGTCCGGATCGATTTAATCAGGCTGTCGCTCCTTCGGCAGCGCCTCTTCCTCGCCCTGCTGCCTCCTCTCATATGGGTACCTCTTCTCATGAGGCTGCCCATATTGCCGAAGCTTTTTATGCATCATGTTCTATTCGGGATCCATCCCCATCTGATTGGTACTTGGATATAGGGGCATCAGCTCACATGACATCGAGCCAGGCTAATCTGGACTCCTCAACTCCTTATACAGGTTCGGATTCTGTCGTTGTTGGAAATTGTGATGTTTTATCTATTTCACATATTGGCTCTCGTTGCTTGAATAAGCTTATAAGTTTATCTGATATATTGGTTGTTCCGGGACTCACAAAAAATTTGCTTTCCGTAAGCAAGTTAATATCGGACTTTCCTGTTGATGTTATATTTACTGATACTTGTTTTTGGATTCAGCATCGTGTCACTCGGGCAATACTGGCTCGGGGCAGCCGTAGGCATGGCCTCTATGTTTTGGATGCTTCTCAAGTGGCTTTGATGGCAGCCCGTATTCCAAAAGCGTTTTTTGAATTATAGCATTCCAGACTTGGACATGCTTCGTTTGATTTAGTTTCGTTTTTGAATAAACTTGGTATTATTTCCGTTACTGTTTTGCTACCAAAACCTGTGATTTGT
Organism: Scutellaria baicalensis; assembly: GCA_005771605.1. NCBI lineage: Eukaryota > Viridiplantae > Streptophyta > Magnoliopsida > Lamiales > Lamiaceae > Scutellaria > Scutellaria baicalensis. The sequence continues at coordinate 41,136,713 of CM016722.1, forward strand.
GATTCTTGTGAACAAGCCAAAAGTAAACGCTTGCCTTTTGTTTTGGATGATAAACGTGCATTGTCTGTTTTAGATGTTATCCATTGTGATCTATAGGAGCCTGCGCCTGTTGCTTATGTTTCTGGTTATCGTTATTATGTGCTCTTCGTTGATGATTTTTCAAGATTTACTTGGCTTTATCCATTGCGACAGAAATCTGATTTTTATGAGATTCTACTTTAGTTTTGTACTTTTGTAGAAAATCAATTTTCCCGTCGCATCAAAACGTTTCACAGTGATGGGGGCACTGAATTCACTAATAATAAGGTGCAAAATTATTTTAAAAATTTTGGGATACGCCATATTTTTTCTTGTCCTCACACGCCAGCTCAAAATGGTCGTGTGGAGCGCAAGCATAGGCACGTTATTGAAACAGGTTTGGCTATGATGTTTCATTCTTCTACACCCTTGAAGTTTTGGATTGAAGCCTTCAGTAGTGCAGTTTACATAATAAATCGTCTACCAACCAAGGTGCTTAATGGTAAATCGCCATATGAGTTATTATTTTTCACAACAGCAAATTTTGATAATTTTCATCCTTTTGGTTATCGCGTTTATCCTTGTCTTAGGGATTATCACTACAAGAAATTCTCTCATAGACTACACCCCTAAGACATGTGTTTTATCAAAAAACCCTTGTCGTAGCTTAAATTGGCGTTGTCTTAGATAAAACCGTTGTCGTAGAGTACAAAAATGCTCTCATAGACAAGGGTTTTTCATTGGCGTTGTCGTAGAGGCGAAGTCGTAAGGTAAAATTGAGGCCTAAGACAACAGTGGTGATTTGAGGTTGTCGTAGATGCGTAGTCTTAGATTAAAATTGAACCCTAAGACAACGCTTATGATATGAGGTTGTCGTAGATGTGTAGTTATTGTGCCCTAAGACAATGCTTATGATACGAGATTGACGTAGAGACGTAGTCATTGTACCCTAACACAATGGTAAATTTTTAGCGTTGTCGTAATATCATAATAGCGTTGTTGTATACTAAGTTAAAATTTATAAATTTTCTTTTATTACATTTACATTATATATGTACAAATTTAAAAATTACTAAGGATATATAATATAAAAAGTGGAAAATTACATAGGGTAAAAATTGAAATACAAACCCCCCAATTGAAACCCTAGATCCCTCCCTCCACCCGCCGCCCCGCCACCTCCAGCCGTCGCCGCCGCCGCCTCCAGCCGTCACCCGACGCCCCGCTCCCTCCTCCCCTCCAGCCCTCGCCGCCTCCAGCCCTCACCGACGCCTCCTCCCCACGCCTCCGCCGCCTCTAGCCCCACCTCGCGCACCCACGCCACGGCCGTCTCACCCCGCGCACCCAAGTCGCCGACAGCCGCCTCTCCTCTCAGCTCTTGCATCGTCAACAAAGATGAAGAACCCTAAACACTCTCATTCCATGCCAGCAGGAATTTCGCAGGCACTGGAAATTCGGAAGTGCTAGCTGCATTTCCCGCTTCGTGAATCTTCGTTTCATTTCTCCATTAATATCCGTCAAATTTGCTGATTTTAGTCAGAAATCATTTTATCATGATTTACGCACTTCTGCGCAGAAATCTTACTTGTTGTTTTTCGAAGAATTCTTCGCTTCCTGGAAAATCACAAGATAGGTATGCTCTTCTTCATTTTCTCCTTTGCTTAAGTTTTGCCTTATTCCAATGCGGTTTTCTGTGGAGTTTGCCGGAAAAATCGTAGTCATATGAACTCTTTGTCTTGTTTGCTGGTGCTGTAAAAAGAAAAGAGGGACAGAAAACAGGAAACTTTGGTTTTAATGTTCAAGTTTACCTTATTTATTTATATAATATCCAAATTAATTTACCCTAATTCATGAGTTTACCTCCAGTTAACAGTATATTTTCAAATTTGTATGGTTTTGAAGGTATAATTTTTTCCATAATAAAATTAGCTGAATGTTTCTGCCTCCTGTTGAATCATGTTTTATGCCTAATTCTGATTGTTTATTTCATCATTGAGAAGTTTCTAGTCTGACCATCTAAAAGGAAGAGTCTTCACTTGTTTCTTACTTTTGGTTACTGGCTTCCACAAGCTTGAATTTCAGTGGAGTTCGTTGGAAAAGCTAGACAACTTGCTTTAAATCAATCTAAACTTCCAAGTTTATCAATCTTGAGGACTAACCATAATCCTTTCTTCTCAGCTGCTGCTGAAGCTTTCAGTAAATTAGGATTCGAGTAGTTCACAAGAGTGCCACACTTTTAGCTGGATGGAAGGCAGTGTTGATGAACCAGGTTCAAATTCATCAGAGTTTTGGAAGATCATTCACATTCCTGGAAAACCTCCAATTGATCCTCACCTCCAGCCTACTGGTATATGGCAAGGGATTTGTTCTGAATCTTTGCAATATTACCACTCTTTTTTTTTTAATCTCCTTGAACCTTCTTACCTTTTTTTTAATGATTTATTGTGCAGTTGATGTGGTTGTTTCTGCAATTGAACCAAAGCACGCGAATACTATAGTGAGGTATGATGCTCTTTTAGGCTATCACTAAGTGCTATCATTGAAAATCTATGTAGTCATTCATTATATGTCAACTTTTGTTGTTAGGAAATTAAACCAGTAAGTCATGCATGTTGTACTGCAGCCAAAAACATGTAGACAAAATTGTGTCGTCATATACTTGGTTTCTCTGGAAGTTGCTTTTTTGTTTTGTTTTGTTTTTTTTTTTTTTGTTTTGAATTTCTACATTATAAAGGTGTATCATCTTTTGGCAGAGTTTTGAGCCTGTTAATAATGGTGTTATTTAGTCATTACTGGAGAGGAAATCTCAGTTTCAGACATTTTCTTAAAGATATTAAAGCTTCTAAGATTATTCCCTGCTTGTGAATAGAGATGAGGTTGTCATCTTTGTATTAGTGTATGACAGTTCTTTTCATCTGCTACTTGAAATTATTGGCATTTGTTGATTAAAATGTTGTTTATTCTTATTTGTTTCTTTATGTTCCAAATCACTTGGTGGTGCTATAGCTCTAGCCTGGGTTATGTTCCCAAGTGTTTGCTCTATCCTGAACTTGTTTGATATTTCTTGGTATAAATTGATAAGTATTAACTTATACGGATGGTTTCTTGCTTGTACATGTTATTTCCTATTTCCATGGTTACTTTAATTTGAGCTCACTTGATTTAGGTATGCAAATATGCTGCACTGACAAAAGAAGAATGGGATGAACAATGCAAGTTATGGCCAACTTCCTTTCATCCACCTACCTAGTCAGTCATTGAAAATATCAATTAATCTTGTTTTGACATTTCTTTCAAAGTTTTAAGTTTCTTTCTATTGCAGCAATATTGATAGCAATATTAATCATCCCTGCGTTATCCTTTGGTCATCTGATGATTTGTTTTGTTTCAAATGATTCTATTTTGTGACTAGATTGTTTGTTTTTTGTGAATATGATGTACATATAATGGTAGAGAGAAAAGCATTTTAGGATTTGATTCGTTGGGGATCTCCGGTGATTTTTGGAGATCATATTTGTAGCCATGGCTTCTTGATGGTTCTTGATGTAAAGGGTTCTTAGCATTGTATATGTAAATGGTTCTTGATATTTTTGGATGAAGTATTGTAATTTTGCTAGTGAAATGAGGATGTTTTGGATTTACTTTTGGCTTTACCATGTGATTAATGGATTTACAATGAATAGTTGTTGTATGAACTATTAGATAAATATTTTAATTTGATATGACTATATTTTGATTTTGTATATTTTGTTGAATTTTAATTTTTGTATATTTAGAATATCAACCAATATATAATAATAGTAAAATGCAAAAGTAAAAGACAACGCTAAAAAGACAACGGTTTTGAATGAATTAAACGGTTGTCTTAAATGTCTACGACAACGGTTAAAAACCAAAAAACCGTTGTGGTAGAGTCAAAGACAACGGCGGGACAACGGTTTTTAACCGTTGTCGTAAGGATCTACGACAACGGTTAAAAACCGTTGTCTATGAGCGCATATCTTAAAACTGCCAACCTACGACAACGGTTTTTAACCGTTGTCGTAGAAGTCTACGACAACGGTTTAAAACCCTTGTCTATGAGCGAAATTTTTCTGACTCTACGACAACACCACCTACGACAAGGGTTTTTTTTTGCTACGACAAGGGTTTTTAACCCTTGTCTATGAGCTTTTTTCTTGTAGTGTATGCTACTAAAATTTTGATCCTCGTAGCAGGGCTTGTATTTTCATGGGTTACAGTAGTTCGCATAAAGGGTTTCATTGCTATGATCCTACATCCTTCCGCACATACATCTCCCGTCATACAAGATTTGATGAAACATCTTTTCCATTCTCTACATTGCCTGACAAGACAAGCTTTTCTACTCTGACAGTCTCTGAATTTTCTGAGCCTATGAGGTTGTTCAATTCTGATGTTTTTAATCAGTCTCCTCCACCTGTGAAGCCTTAACATTCTTCATGCTCCATATGTTCTTCTTCTGATCTGCCCAGCTCTTTGGATGATCATTATATGGAAAATGTAGCATCTCCTACTCCTGACGGTGGTTCTGATTCATCTGAACCTAATCCTGTGGCGGTGCTTGATGATGCCCCACCCTCTATTCCTTTACCTTCCCGTGCTACTCATCACATGCAGACTAGAGCAAAGTCAGGTATTTTTAAGCCCAAGCATATAACTAATTATACTTGTTCTACTCTTTTTACTGCTCTTACTGCCGTTAGTGAGCCACGAGGTATTAAATCTGCTTTACTGCTCTTACTGCCGGAGTGGGTCGCTGCTATGCATGAAGAACTTGATGCCTTGTCTCAGAATCAAACTTAGGATCTCGTGCCTCGTCCTAATGGTGCTAATATTGTGGGATTGAAATTGGTTTTTCGCACCAAGTTCTTAGCTGATGGTTCCATTGAACGACATAAAGCTCGCCTTGTTGCTCAAGGTTTCAGTCAACTTCCAGGATTCGATTACTCACACACTTTCAGCCCTGTGGTTCGTGCCTCGACAGTTCGAGTTGTGCTCTCTCTTGCTGTCTTGAACAATTGGCCCCTTCATCAGTTAGATGTCAAAAATGCTTTTCTTAATGGTGTTCTGCATAAACCGGTATTTATGGAACAACCACCAGGGTTCATCGATTCTCGATTTCCAAATCATGTATGTCGTCTAAAGAAAGCCTTATATGGTCTCAAGCAAGCCCCACGTGCTTGGTTCCAACGTCTAAGTGATTTTCTTTTGAGTATCGGGTTTATTTGCAGTCGGTCAGATTCCTCACTATTCATTTATATTCGAGGGTCGTCGATTCTGTATCTCTTGGTGTATGTTGATGACTTCATTTTGACTAGAAATTCCTCAAAGGTCTTATCTTCTTTTATTTCCCGTCTTAGTCGAGAGTTCGCAATTAAGGATTTGGGTAAGCTGAGCTATTTTTTGGGTTTGGAAGTAATGCATACTACTTCTGGTATATTTCTTAATCAGGCCAAATATGCTCGAGACATTTTGCAACGAGTTGCTCTTGAGGATTCCAAACCAATTTCGACGCCCTTGGTCTCAGGTTGTCAGCTTCCTACAGACGGTCCTTTATTTCATGATCCCACTCTTTATCGGTTGTTAGTCGGTGCACTTCAATATCTCACCATCACTCGTCCAGATTTGTCATTCGCTGTGAATCTTGTTAGTCAGCACTTGCAGAGTCCAACTACTGAGCATTTTAAAGCTGTGAAACACATCATTCGCTATGTGAAGCATACACCATCGTTTGGTCTTTCATTCTCTAGGAGTTCTTCACATCTTGTCGTCGCTTATTCTGATGCTGATTGGGCCCGTTGTGTGGAAACTAGACGTTCCACATATGGTTACTCTATTTTTCATGGAGGAAATCTGGTCTCCTGGAGTGCTCGAAAACAGCCTACGGTGTCTCGTTCCAGCTGCGAATCTGAGTATCGTGCCATGGCCAATGCTGCTTCAGAATTAGTCTGTGTGCTCAATCTTCTTCGAGAGCTTCAAGTAAAGATCCCTTCATGTCCTACTCTTTACTCGGATAACAACAGTGCAGTTTTTCTTAGCCAGAATCCGAGTGCTCACAAACGGACCAAGCACATCGACATTGACTATCATTTTGTTCGAGAACTCGTCTCTTCTGGTTGCATCAATACTCAGTTCATCTCTTCAGACCTTCAGATTGCTGATATTTTTACGAAGGCCTTGCCAAGAGCTCTTTTTTTGAATTCTTCGAGCCAAGCTGCGCGTCGGACCTCATCTCACGACTTGCTTGAGGGGGGATGATAGTATAAAATAAATCAATGATTTGGTCTCTAATTACATCTATAATTTAGGGATCTTATATTGAATAGTTATTTCTTTCCTTGTACAATATGTCATCTCCTTGTATATATTCTCGTTTTGTATCTCTCAATTATTATCAAGACATAAATAATATTACATTATCAAAAATTGTGGCAACTTTGATAGAATTTTACGATATTTTTGGACAATTAATAATGGATATTAATGCACATTAATTCTAAATATTATGAACTTGACATGAAGACGTCGAAGAGGCGTAGGAGACTCCTTAGAATCAGTCCTCGTCAAAAATGTGGCTGCAGCTACTGACAGTTCTTGACTTTATTACACCATTTTCGATCTTTGCCAATTCTATGTTGTCAATGCAACTCAAGAAACAACCAAGAACTCAAGAATTGAATCCAAACTTTTGTAGAGAAAACCCTAACTTTGATCCTAACTAAAGCTAGAAGAAGATCAAAGATAAAACAACAACACACGAGAGAATTACGTGGTTCGGTAATTGCCTACGTCCACGGGAACAATGGGGAGGGATTACTCTTATTGAATCAAAACGAAACACAAAGAAATACAAGAACATGAATCACACACACTCAGCGTATTTCTCTCTCAGATATCTCTCTCTACAACTAAACTCAAAAGTTGAAAATTACATGTCGATAAAGAGCTACACCTAAGCTATTTATAGAAGAAAGAATCAGCTAATTCCGTTTAGAAACGAATGAGATATGATCGATTGAATGTTAGCTCTCGATTCCAAAACCGTAGCCCAAATCTGTTGTTTTGGCTTGTGATCCAAGTTAACAGATTTAACTGCCGCCACGTGTCGCTTCCTGATTTGCCAAGCCAATCCACGCCATTGCTTCAAAACTAAAGACACGCTTCTATTAGTGAAAACCCGACTTTTCCTAGCCAATGAGAAATGAGAGCGCGTTTGACGTGTCACGCTTCTTCAAGTGAAAACGCGTCTATGCCTTTGCTTCTCAAACCCATTCTACAACACTTATTTAACAACACTTTTCAGAACCGTTGTAAAAGACCCGTTGTTTTAAATCTTTTACAAACCACATGCTTTGCTCAGCTTATTATTCACAAATCTCCACCTTAGGCTGAGCAAGCATCACACCACTGCAACACACTTCAAGTACCATTAGTTGAGGGCTTCTCTCTCAGTCCAATCAAGTCCATACATAGTTCAAACTTGGATGGTGGAACCCCCTTTGTAAAGGCATCAGCTGGATTGATTTCAGTGGGGATTTTCTTCACTTTCAGCACTTGTTTTTCCACCAAATCTCTGATGAAGTACAGCCTAACATCTATATGCTTTGTCTTCTCATGCATTCCTGGATGTTTGGTTAAATGTATGGCACTTGAATTATCACAGTGACACTTTGCTGAAATAAGCCAAACTCTTCCAAAATCCCTTTCATCCACTCAGCCTCCTTTGCAGCATCAGTTAAAGCTATGAACTCTGATTCAGTAGATGATAAAGCCACTATGGATTGCTGAGCTGATCTCCAACTAACTGCAGTACCAAACAAAGTAAAAACATAACATGTGGTTGACTTCCTTGTGTCTTGATTTGATGCAAAATCAGCATCCACATAGCCTATAACAGCATCATCAGTGCACCTCTTATTACTGAAACTTAGGCATTTGCTCAATGATCCATTTATGTATCTGAACATGTACTTCACTGCAGCCCAATGCATCATCCCTGGAGTGGCCATGTATCTGTTTACCAAGCTCATTGCATGAGCCAAATCAGGCCTGCAGCACACCATTGCATACATGGTACTGCCCACAGCATTAGTATAAGGTATCTTGACCATCTCCTCTTCTTCCTTCTTGTTCTGAGGACACTGAGCCTTACTTAGCTTGATCTAAGGTTGGATAGGAATTGAAGTGGTCTTGGATTGATTCATTTGGTATCTGATTAGCACCTTCTTTAGATATTCAGTCTGGCTGAGAACAATTGAGCCTTGATCACCTTCTCTAATGATCTCCATTCCCAGCATCTTCCTTGCCATTCCAAGGTCCTTCATCTCAAATTCAGATTTCAGTTGCTCTTTGATTTGATCTATATCTGTCATCAGTGCTAGCTATTAACATATCATCAACATAAAACAAAAAATAAGTATGAAATTTCTGAGAATGTTTAAAGTATACACAATTATCAAACTTGCTCCTTTGAAATTTGATTCTATGCATGAAGTGATCAAACTTTAAGTACCATTGTCTTGGACTTTGCTTTAAGCCATATAGTGACTTCTTAAGCATGCAGGCTTTATCTTCTTTCCCCTCTATTTGAACTCCTTCAGGGACCTTCATGTATATAGTTTCTTTCAATTCCCCATGCAAGAAGGCAGTAGTAACACATTTGGTGCAAGTACATTCTAAACTGTGCAGCCATGGCAAGAAGAATCATTATTGAATTGTGCTTGACCACTGGAGAGAAGATCTCATTGTAGTCCACTCCCTCCTTTTGAGTGAATCCCTTGGCCACAAGTCTGGCCTTGAATCTTACTCCTCCACCTGGTTTTGCCTCTGGCTTTCTCCTGAAAATCCACTTACATCCCACAAGTTTTTTGTTGTTTGGCTTGTCTACAATGATCCATGTTTTGTTCTTTTCAAGAGAGTTCAATTCCTCCTGGATAGCTCCTAGCCATTTTCTCTTATCCTTGCAAGTGATAGCCTCCCTGAAATCCTTTGGTTCCTCAGTGCCAACTTCTTCAGCCACAAGGAGAGCAAAATACACATTATCAGCATGTCCAAATCTAACAGGGGGTCTGATTCTCCTTCTGGTCCTGTCCCTCACCAACAAGTAGTTATTCATGTCATTCTCATCTTGTTGATCTCCTTTTGAGTCTGAATCAGATGAACCATTGGCCTGAACTTCATCTTATGCCCCCTGAGCTTGATCTCTGTCCAGAGAAGTCTCCACCCCAAACTTAGAGTTCTCATTTTCTGAACCTGGTTTTTGAACTGATTCTTCCTCTTGCTTCAATGGCATTTTAGCTTCATCAAATGTTACATCTCTACTAATTATACACTTTTGGTAATCCTTCTCATAGCACCATAGCTTGTAACCTTTCACTCCCTTTGGATAGCCTAAGAAAACACATCTCAAAGCCCTTGACTCCAGTTAGTCTTACCTTATATGAACATAAGCTTGACTGCCAAAGACTTTAAGCTCAGTGTAGTTTACAGGCTTGCCACTCCATACTTCCTCAGGTGTCTTGAGTTGGATTGCAGCTGAAGGACATCTATTCACAAGATATGCTGCAGTAGTAACAGTCTCTCCCCAAAAGCACTTAGATAAACCTGAATTTAGGAGCATGCACCTTACCTTGTTCAATAGAGTTTGATGTATCCTCTCAGCTAATCCATTTTGCTGAGGAGTGTTTGACACAGTCTTGTGTCTTAGTATCCCTTTCTCTTTGCAAAATGAGTTGAATTTCTCAGAGGTAAACTCCAGCCCATTATCAGTCCTAAGACACTTCAACTTTTTGCCTGTTACATTATCTATTTCAGTTAACCGAGATAAAATCACATTTGATCCCATAACTATTGTCTTTTTCACAATTAGTCCCACAACTATTTGCTTTTTTAATTTGGTCCCATAATTTAAATAATTGCTCTATTTTGATCCCAATATCGTCAAAAATTTCAAATTTGGCCAGAAAATAGTCATATGACATCCAATTTGGGGGTTTCCGATGAAAAATAATGACATGACATGAGATGTGATGATTATTGTATTGGTCCAAACATTAAAACAAATTCAAAAAAATGTCATCTTTATTAAATGCGTAATTATTTTTCACCGGAAACCTCCAAAATGGATGTCACGTGACAATTTTCCGGTCAAATTTGAAATTTTCAGGGACATTGGGACCAAAATCGAGCAATTATTCAAGTTACGGGACTAAATTAAAAAAGTAAATAGTTGTAGGACCAATTATGGAAAAGACTATTGTTATGGGACCAAATGTGATTTTATCCCCAGTTAACCAATCCTTGAAGCTTTGAAATGCCTGATCCTTTGACTTCAGAATAATAACCCACACTTTCCTTGAGTAGACATCTATGAGAGACATAAAGTACCTTCCTCCATTCCTTGTTTTAGTAGTGGCTGGCCCCTAAAGATCAGAATGTACATAATCTAGAATCCTTTTGGTAGTGTGATTTCCAGTCTTGAAATTTAACCTCTTTGCTTTGCCAAGAATGCAGTATTCACAGGTATCCAAGCTGGTAATCCTATCATTTCCAAATACCTTTTGTTTTTGAAGCTCTAGCAGCCCTCTCTCACCGATATGGCCAAGCCTCTTGTGCCATAACTGAGTCTTGTCCATCTCTTTTACTGAGTGAGCCTCATCAAAAGCAGTAGCATCATCTGAGTAGTAGAGTTCACTCTTCTTGCTGTCTTTCATGACTAATAGAGAGCCTCTAGTGATCCTCATTTGACCATTTTCAGACTTGAAAGTATAGCCTTGAGAGTCCAACATACCCAAAGAAATTAAATTCCTCTTGAGATCAGGAACATACATGACTTTTGATAAAACTCTTACAGCTCCATCATGCATCTTCAATGGTATGGACCCTATTCCTGCTACTCTGCAAGTTTGATTGTTCCCTAGCATCACCAATCCACCATCACTGAGAGTTAGTTGATCAAACCACTCCTTGTTAGGGCTCATGTGGAATGAACATCCAAAGTCTAGCACCCAATCCTCTTCAGTTCCTTTGGTGGTCACAACAATAACATCTGCAGATTCATAGCCTGAGTTAGGAGTAGATGGTTCAGATGATTGTGTTACCTGATTCACTTGCTTTTGATTCTGATTCTCTTGGTTCTGCTTCAGTTTCTTGAAATTCAAACAATCCTTCTTGAAATGTTCAGGCTTGTGGCATTGGAAACATCTTTGTTGTTCAACATCATCCTTGTGATCTTGTGACTGATTTCCATCATTCTTTTGTTGACTCTTTCCTCCTTTCTTAAATTGCTTATTTAGCTTGTGCTTGATTGATAGGCCTTCTCCATTTCCAGACTTAACATCATTGGCTTTTGACAGCTCCTTAGTCCTCAAAGCAGAAATAACATCATCAAGAGTTAGTGCCAGTTGCCTACCATACAATAAAGAGTCACAAAAGTTTTCAAAAGATTTAGGTAAAGAGCCAAGAAGCATGAGAGTATTGTCTTCCTCTACCAAGGAGACTTCCACATCCTCAAGATCATCCAAGATCTTGCAGAACTCCTCTATTTGATCAGCCACCGGTTTTCCCTCTACCATCTTGAAAGAATAAAGTCTTTTTTTCATGTAGAGCCTGTTAGCTATAGACTTAATCTGATATAGTGCAGCCAATCTTTCCCAAACGGCTTGAGCTGTGACCTCCTTTGAGACTTCCCTCAGAACCTTGTCTCCTAAGCACAAGATCAAGGTGCTATGTGCCTTATCCAGAATCTGAGCCTTGTCCTCTACCTTCATAGACTCCGGAAATGATCGAGCTCCTTGAAGGGCTAGACCAAGCCCTTGCTGCACAAGCAATGCTTTCACCTTGATGCGCCACAGCCCAAAATCCCCTTTGCCATTGAATTTCTCCACATCAAACCTCGCAGTAGACATCTTGGTTGAACGTGTCTTTTCCCACAGACGGCGCCAATTGTCAATGCAACTCAAGAAACAACCAAGAACTCAAGAATTGAATCCAAACTTTTGTAGAGAAAACCCTAACTTTGATCCTAACTAAAGCTAGAAGAAGATAAAAGATAAAACAACAACACACGAGAGAATTACGTGGTTCGGCAATTGCCTACGTCCACGGGAACAATGGGGAGGGATTACTCTTATTGAATCAAAACGAAACACAAAGAAATACAAGAACAAGAATCACACACACTCAGCGTGTTTCTCTCTCAGATATCTCTCTCTACAACTAAACTCAAAAGCTGAAAATTACATGTCGATAAAGAGCTACACATAAGTTATTTATAGAAGAAAAAATCAGCTAATTCCATTTAGAAACAAGTGAGATATGATCGATTGAATGTCAGCTCTCGATTCCAAAACCGTAGCCCAAATCTGTTGCTTTGGCTCGTGATCCAAGTTAACAGATTTAACTGCCGCCACGCGTAGTTTCCTGATTCGCCAAGCCAATCCACGCCATTGCTCCAAAACTGAAGACACGCTTCTATTAGTGAAAACCAGACTTTTCCTAGCCAATGAGAAATGAGAGCGCGTCTGACGTGTCACGCTTCTTCAAGTGAAAACGCGCCTATGCCTTTGCTTCTCAAACCCATTCCACAACACTTATTTAACAACGCTTTTCTGAACCGTTGTAAAAGACCCATTGTTTTAAATCTTTTACAAACTGCATGCTTTGCTCAGCTTATTATTCACATATGCTATAAAAGTGTTATGCAATAAAATATTGAACACAATATTGTTTGTGAAAAAAAAGCATGGAATATCCTTCCGTAGAACGTAGCCCTGGACCTCTTGACTCATCATCTCCAATTCCCTTTCTGAATTTGTCAAGTAACAAATCTGTTGATACATCACCTGGCATTCACTTGACTTGGAAGGATCTGGTGGTGACCGTGCCCGACAAGGCGGCAGGGCGGCGGCCCATCCTCCACCGCGTCACCGGCTATGTCCGCCCTGCCCAGCCTTTAGCTGTCATGGGCCCTTCTGGCTCTGGAAAGTCCACTCTTCTTGATGCTTTGGCAGGTCTCTCTCTCTCTCTCTCTCTCTCTCTCTCTCATATCCAAGTGATGATCAATAGATCAGATTAGATTTTGTTTGTTGATTCCAGGGAGATTAGATTTGAACACAACACAGAAGGGAGATATACTCATCAATGGACGCAAACAATCGCTAGCTTTTGGCACTTCTGTAAGAAATTAAACCAACACTGGATTATGGTTATTTGGGTTTAACCTGTTTATAGTTAATTAATCCTTTAAAAATATATAGTTTTTTAATCCACTAATTTGAACACACAAATGCTAAATTAATCATCCTTAATGTTGTCATTTATAAGAGTCATTGAATGTGAATATATATAGTAGTTTAATACAAAAAAAAAAAAAAAATCATGGTATTTTTAGGTATACGTGACTCAAGATGATGCCCTAGTTACTACATTGACTGTAAGAGAAGCAGTTTACTACTCAGCCCAGTTCCAACTCCCAGATTCAATGTCCAAATCGGAGAAGAGAGAGAGAGCAGAAACAACGATCAAAGAGATGGGATTGAACGACGCCATCGACACCAGAATCGGAGGGTGGCACGTGAAAGGCCTAAGTGGTGGCCAAAAGAAAAGAGTTAGCATCTGCATTGAAATCTTGAGACGACCAAAGCTTCTGTTTCTCGACGAGCCCACCAGTGGTCTCGACAGTGCCGCATCTTACCATGTCGCCAAACGTATCATCAATCTGGCGGAACATGAAAGAATCAGTGTCATCGCATCTATTCATCAGCCAAGTAGTGAAGTTTTCGAGCTTTTCCACAATCTTTGTCTTCTATCCTCTGGCAAAACTGTCTATTTTGGTCCAACTTTAGCAGCCAATGAGGTAACTACTAACTGTATATTCACAACTAATTAAACATCTATTATTACAATGACCCAGTTCCAAACTTACGTCCGAATTGATTCTTGAAACCCAATAGTTTTTCGCTTCGAATGGCTTCGTTTGCCCGCCTATGAGGAACCCTTCTGATCACTATCTGAGAACAATTAATCAAGACTTTGATTTGGTGAGATTAATTCATGTTCTTATTATTTTACAATGAAAGTGGTGATGAGAATTAATATTATTGATTATGAGCTATAAATGTGTAGGATGTTGAACAAGGGTGTGGTGGTAAGAGAAGTGCAGTTGAAGCAATTAATATTCTAGTTATGGCATATGACTCCTCAGATACTTTTCGACAAGTCAAGAATTATGTGGATGAAATATGCCAGCAGGTAATAATAAAGACAATGAATTATTAATTGATGCATATCATCGGGAAAAAATCACATTTGTTCTCATATCTATTTCCATTTTCACAATTAGTCCCACAATTATTTACTTTTTTAATTTAGTCTCGTAACTTAAATAATTGCTCACTTTTGATTCCAATGTCGCCGGAATTTTTGAAATTGGCCGGAAAATTGGGGGTTTCCGACAAGAACTAATGACGTGGCATGGTGTTTGCCTCCCCCATTCCCTCAGAGCACGAATCCTAGCCCTCGCAACGTGCTGCCATAGGCATCTCAGCATCTCAGCACTTGGAGGTTTCTTGACATACATAAATGCCCCATTCTCAAGAGCACTCATTGCAAAATGAACATTGTCATCCACAGACAACACTAAGCAAGAAGAGTTCATAACAATGTAAGATGTAATAATTTAATTTGGGCATGTTTTGGAGACATCAAAGATGGACATTTGAAGAAATAATCAGCATATATGTATATACTGACTTACAAATGACTGGTATATCCATGTTCACTGCCTGTTGAAGAAGCTTGAATCCATGGAGATCAGGTAAGTTGATATTTGCAATGATGAAATCGAATTTCACCTTCCCATTTGTCAGCATTGATATTCCAGACATTAGTTCTTGTCAGAAACCCCCAATTTTCCGGCCAATTTCAAAAATTCCGGCAACATTGGGACCAAAAGTGAGCAATTATTTAAGTTACGGGACTAAATTAAAAAAGTAAATAGTTGTGGGACTAATTGCAAAAAAAAAAGAAATAGATATGGGACCAGATGTGATTTTTTCCCTATATCATCTAACATGTGTGTCCATTTTGGATAACATTGTCATGATCAATCACAGTCAAGGATTCAAGAGTCAATAGTTAGTTAGTTCAATCGATTGAATCGACTTAATTGTGGTTTTGATTCAGCCAACCAAATACGACCTATAATATGACACTTTAAATGTGATATTCTAAAGTGGGTGGGATTTATACACACCCCACAACTTACTAAACACACACCAAAAATGTACTATTACATATATCATTTGTGAAGAAAATGAGGTGTGTTAAGTAAGTTGTAGGGTGTGTATAGTCTCACCCTTCTATAATTTACCAAATTAAGTATGACTTTTTTGATTGATCAAGAAAAGAACAACTCGGAGTTAAGTATATATTTAGTATATATCCCATACCACACATTTTATACATCTGATCATAATGTTCCCCAATTTTTTTTTTTTTTTTGAGAATCCAATTTAATTACATAAAATTCAGATAGTTTACAAATATTTGTGTTCCTTAACAAAATCGTGTTCTTCAGGGAACACATTTAATAGATCTACATGGTCCACTACTATACTCAACAACCATGCACGTTGGTATTAAATATACTACTTTGATTTTAGCTAGCTAGATCTTTTTTTATTACCTAAGAGAATTAATATTTTTTGTTTCAAAATTTTCGCTAGATATTTTTTTTAGTACTAAGTTTCTATTTAGCACTCTACGTGATTAATGCATATCTAATGTCGGAAAATATAGTTATTGAGCGTTTTGTAAATTTGTGTGAGACAATTTTAAATGACAATTATTTTGAAATAGAAAGAATATAACTTATTAATATGTTATTTTAGATATTATAAGTAGTGGAAGATCCTGAATATTGCATATATATATATATATATATATATATATTAGATTGTAGGATGTGATAATTTTGTACATGATCACTAAAAGAAAAGTATTGAATATCTTTGTTGATTATTTGTAGAATTATGAAGGATTGATGCAGCATAAGGGGAGCCAAGCTGGATTCATTACTCAATGTGTTGCTCTAACACGAAGATCATCTGTGAACATGTTTCGTGACGTGGGCTATTATTGGTTTCGTTTTGCTATACATATTGGTTTGTGCTTATGCGTTGGGACTGTCTTTCATGATATTGGCTCTGCTTATAATTCCATTCAGGTACGCTTTTAATATTCATACTTTTTTTTTTTTAAATTCATATTTGAAAATATATATGCACAATTTTTTATCTATTATATGTAATGTAACATTATAAATGCCGATTTTAATAAGGCTATAATTAGATGATAATGTCAATTGCAGGGAAGAGCTTCAATGCTGGTTTTTATTTCGACATTCATGAGCTTTATGGCCATTGGAGGATTCACTTCTTTCATTGAAGATATGAAAGTAAGAAACCCTAATTATCCCTTGATCATAATTCAAATTTCTTGATCTTCCATCCAATATTAACGGGCTAAAATCAATTTCCGTTTCATTACTAGCATATCTTTCAATTTTAATTCAATATATATCCCAACTTTCTATTTCACAACATAATTTATAAATTTGTTAAACTTCTATTGGAATATTCGAATTTTACAGGAAAATGTCACGTTTGATGCACCCAACCCTTAAATTGGGGCTTTCCATCTCCAAGTCATCGGAAAGCCTCAATTCAATGAATTTGACTAAAACCAGATAGATAATTAAATGAGGAAATGTGTCAAATTAAACGAAAATATTTAAGGAAATAACTTTTTTAACATCCAACACTTTGATGTGTAATTTTCTACCACAAAAGATAATAAAGTGACCTTTTCTACACTATTTTGACTCGATCATGGAGAAATGATTGATTAATAATCGAGTGATGATATATTTTATTTATTTATACTATTATTTAACAATTGATTTATCCAACAAATCATATAAATTGATAAAAGTAATTAAATTGATAAATGAGACTCGATTAATAGAGGAAAAATGAGGATCGTTTAATTGAATGATTTTAGGTGACTTAAATTCAATTTTGGTCCTATTAAAAGGGTGTCGTCCCATTTTGGTCCTGCTAAAATCTGATTTTCAATTTTAGTCCTGCTATCTCAATTTTTGACCAATTTCAGTCCAATTTCACCGTAAAATTCAAATTCCGAGCTAGTTTCTGGCGAGTGTACCGTACTCGCCCCCAATTTGACTTTGGCGTTGAGTTGTCGCTGACGTGGCTAAATTTTACAGACGTGGAATTGAATTTTATATTTCTCTGAAATAGAAATTAATAAAAAATAAAAAATTAGAGAAAAAAATCAGAAAATTCAAGAGGGTGGCATCACCGCCGTCGTTGATGATCAGGTCGGGGTCGCCGCCGAGGCCCCAATCGAGGGCGTGATCGGTGCACCATCAGTACTCCAGTATGGTCTCGCCCTTTCAGGCGAACATGGCTGCATTGTTGCGGGCGATGGTGGCGGTGGCGTGGTCCTGGGTGGAGAAGATGTTGCGGGAGGGCGGTTAGGGGTTCGATGCGGACGGCGGTCTGGATGGTCATATGGAGGCTGTCGGTGATCCTAACGCCCTTGAAGGGCTGCAAGAACCGAACTTAGTCCGGCAAGACATGAGGCCCGACCTCTCGACCTCGGCGAGTTCAAATCTCGAGGTGGCCCGAAGTCGTCTTCTCCACTTGAAGCGCCATTGAAGCAGGCCGACGAGGTGGCGGCGGCACCAGTTGAGGATGATGGACCTGAGAAGCAGGCTGACGAATTGAAGGGTATTGCTCAATAGATGGTGCTCGTGGCGGCGGAAGGGGTGGCGATGGCACCTCGTCAATTAATTAATTTAGTTTTAGATTTCTTAATTCATTTTATTATATTTCAGGATCTGACGTGGCACCCAAATGGACTGCCAACTGGGTAAAAATTAGCCACGTCAGTGCGTTTGGATGGATTGTTCAAATTGGGGGCGAGTGCGGTACATTCACCGGAAATTAGCTCGAAATTTGAATTTTCCGGCGAAATTGGACTTAAATAGGTCAAAATTTGAGATAGCAGGACTAAAATTGAAAATCGGATTTTAGTACGACCAAAATGGGACGACACCCTTTTAACTGGACCAAAATTTTAATTTAACCCGATTTTAGGTATATTGAATTGAAATTGTTTGAAATTAAACTAGTCATTGTAAATAATTAAACGAATTTGCAAAAATTAATCGAGCCACTAATATTAATCGAATTTGTCAAATACATAGTGGTTCGATTAATAGTGTATTAAACCAAATTTTGTTCAATTACTCGAACCACTATGTCAAATACATTGTGGTTCGATTAATAGTGTAAAAAACCAATTATGTAGGATTTACTCGAACCACAGTGGTTCGAGTAACCATGTAAAAAACAAATTTTGTTTGGTTACTCGAACCACTATGTCAATTAAATTAAGTGGTTCGATTAAAGTAAATTAAGTGGTTCGATAAAAATAAATTAAGTAAATTAAGAGTAAATTAAGTGGTTCGATTAAAAAGTAAATTAGGTGGTTCGATTAAAGTAAATTAAATTGAACGAACCACTCCAATTAAATTGAACCAAATTCAAATTGAATTAAATTCAATAAAATGATTAATCGAACCACTTTATTAATTGAATAAAGTGGATTAATCGAACCACTTTATTAATTGAATAATGTGGATTAATTGAATTAAATTCAATCGAACCACTTTATTGACATAGTGGATTAACTGAATCAAATACATAGTGGTTTGATTAATAGTGTATTAAACCAAATTTGTTTGGTTACTCGAACCACTATGTCAAATACATAGTGGTTCGAGTAACCATGTAAAAAACAAATTTTGTTTGGTTACTCGAAATACTATGTCTATTAAATTAAGTGGTTCGATTAAAGTAAATTAATTAAGTGGTTCGATTAAAGTAAATTAAGAGTAAATTAAGAGGTTCGACTAAAGTAAATTAAATTGAACGAACCACTCCAATTAAATTGAACCAAATTCAAATTGAATTAAATTCAATAAAGTGGATTAATCGAACCCCTTTATTAATTGAATAAAGTGGATTAATTGAATTAAATTCAATCGAACCACTTTATTAATTCAATCGAACCACTTTATTGACATAGTGGATTAATTGAATCAAATACATAGTGGTTCGATTAATAGTGTATTAAACCAAATTTTTTGGTTACTCGAACCATTATGTCAAATACATAGTGGTTCGAGTAATCATGTAAAAAACAAATTTTGTTTGATTACTCGAACCACTATGTCAATTAAATTAAGTAGTTCGATTAAAGTAAATTAAGTAAATTAAGTGGTTCGATTAAAAAATAAATTAAGTGGTTCGATTAAAGTAAATTAAATTGAATGAACCACTCCAATTAAATTGAACCAAATTCAAATTGAATTAAATCAAATTAAATTAAATTAAATCAATTAAGTGGTTCGTTTAAATCAATATTTAATCAATTCTAATTCAATATGGTTCGTTTAAATCAATTAAGTAGTTCGTTTAAATCAATTCAAAATTGATTAAGTGGTTCGTTTAAATCAATATTTAATCAATTCAAATTCAAATTCAATTGAATTAAGTAAATTAAGAGTAAATTAAGTGGTTCGTTTAAACAAATTTGATTTTTTACATGGTGTATTTTTACTCGAACCACTATACAACTACTCGAACCTTTTTTACACTATAGTGGTTTGATTAATGATACATGTCAAATACAATTTTTAATGATACTATTAATTTATTTGTCAAACAACTACTCGAACAACTATACAATAGTATCTTTATAGTAGTTCGATTAATGTGTTTTGTCAAATAAATTAATAGTATCATTAGAAATTGTATTTGACATGTATCATTAATCAAACAAATTAATTTGATTAATCATTACTATGTATCACCATGTATCATTAATCAAACAAATTAATCGAACCACTATATTGTAAAAAAAGTTCGAGTAGTTGTATAGTGGTTCGATTAGTGGTTCGATTACTTTATAATTTACTATGTCAAATTTACTTAAATTTACTTTATATAATTAGTGGTTCAATTAATGTATATAGTGGTTCAATTAATGTTTATAGTGGTTCGATTAATGTATATATTTTAATTTACTTTAAATAATTAATGTATGTATTTGACATAGTGGTTCGAGTAACCAAACAAAATTGATTTTTTACATGGTTACTCGAATCACTATGTATTTGACATAGTGGTTCGAGTAACCAAACAAAATTTGAACCAAATTCAAATTAAATGAACCAAATTCAAATTCAATTACTCGAACCACTTAATTTAATTTAATTGAATTCGATTTAATTCAATTTGAATTTAGTTCAATTTAATTGGAGTGGTTCGTTCAATTTAATTTACTTTAATCGAACCACTTAATTTACTTTTTAATCGAACCACTTAATTTAGTTTAATTGAATTTGATTTAATTCAATTTGAATTTGGTTCAATTTAATTGCAGTGGTTCGTTCAATTTAATTTACTTTAATCGAACCACTTAATACACTATTAATCGAACCACTATGTATTTGACATAGTGGTTCGAGTAACCAAACAAAATTGGTTTTTTACATGGTTACTCGAACCACTATATATTTGACATAGTGGTTCGAGTAACCAAACAAATTGTGTTTTTTAAATGGTTACTCGAGTCACTATGTCAAATACATAGTGGCTCGATTAATAGAGGAAATTAGTGGCTCGATTAATATTTGCAAATTCGTTTAATTATTTACAATGACTAATATAATTTCAAACAATTTCAATTCAATATACCTAAAATCATTCAATTAAACGATCATCATTTTTCCTCTATTAATCGAGCCTCATTTATTAATTTAATTACTTTTATCAATTTATATGATTTGTTGGATAAATCAATTGTTAAATAATATTATAAATAAATAGAATATATCATCACTCGATCATTAATCAATCATTTTTCCATGAACGAGTTAAAATAGTGTAGAAAAAAATCACTTTATTATCTTTTGTGGTAGAAAAGTACACATCAAAAATTATTTCCTTAATATTTTTGTGTAATATGGGTTGTGCTCTCAATTGTGAAACTAAATGAAAAATTACTATGAGACCTCGAAAGATAAATATAAGATGACGGAAAATGCAGATATTCACACGTGAGAGGCTGAACGGCCACTACACGGTGGTGGCGTTCATCGTCGGAAACACCATATCCTCGATGCCATATCTCCTCCTCCTATCGGTAGCACCTGGAGCAATCGCATACTATCTAGTTGGGCTCCAGAAGAGCGCAGATCACTTCGCCTTCTTCGCGCTGCTTCTCTTCTCGTGCATGATGCTGGTGGAGAGCCTGATGATGGTGGTGGCGGCCGCCGTGCCGGACTTCCTCGTCGGAATCATCACCGGCGCCGGAATCCAGGGCATCATGATTCTCAACGGCGGCTATTTCCGCCTTCCCAACGAGATCCCGAAGCCCCTCTGGAAATACCCAATGTACTACATTTCTTTCCACAACTATGCAAACCAGGGATTCTACAAGAACGAGTTTGAAGGGCTGGTATTTCCAGGAGGGCAGAATGGTAATATCACCGGTGATCAGATCTTGAGGGACGTTTGGCAAATGCAAACGGGCCATTCTAAGTGGATAGATTTGTGTGTTATTATTGGGATGATGCTTGTTTTTAGGCTAATCTTTTGGGCTATTATTAAGGGTGCAGAAAAGTTCAAGCCCATGATTAGAGCTTATTTTGCACATTGGGCCCGCTAAAGTTTGTGTTTGGCTTAATCTTACACAAAGATTTCATATATCCATTGCACGGATCCGTGCAACTTTGACCCGATCCAAGTCACCTGTTCATATTTGTCAACTTATTTGAGTTATATGTATCGTATTTTAATAAAGATAATGTTTGGTCATTCATGATATATTACTCGTACTACTAAAATATATTGATATATACATGTAGAAAAATATATATAGGCATAAATCATGATTGGGTTTTGAATCTATTTCATTTGATTTAGGCTCGAATCCAACAAGACTCGAAATTGATGTAGGGTTATTATATGGCTTATAAAATAATTTATTTTTGACACATTATTCATGCATTTTGGGTGATGTTTTGAACCAGATGTATATTCCAAGTTCTCCTATTAATACTTTTAACTAAAAGATATAACAAATTTAGGAAATTTGAAAAAATTGTAAAATATGAGTAGCACTTGAAAAAAAGTTGTTGATTTTGGAATCAAATGAAAATTAATGTTTAGAATACAGATTGCATTTTAATATTTTTCTATCACAAAAACTCATGTGTGACCGTCTCACGAATAGTTTTTTTGAGATAGATCCTTATTATCCATGTATTGTATTCATATCCAAATTTTCATATCAATTATTAAGTGTGATTTATGGATTCGTTCATGTGATGAGAAAAGATTTTTGCTCTTTTCCTATCCAATATATTAGAGCAATTTATCCGGGAGCAACTGGAGAGCAATTTCTGAAACTGAAAATCATTATAAAATATAGTAGGCGCATCCTAATTCATTTAGCTCTTGAAAAGCTAATACGCGCGGCACAAGTTCTTTGTCCCTGCCCCAACCATAGAACGTATCGCTCCTATCATCATCATCTCTCTCTCTCTCTCTCTCTCTCTCTCTCTCTGAGTTCACTGAAACCACCAAAACTGTAATTCATGCAATTCTTTATGGAGTAGTTCAATATCGAAATCCCATTTATGACTAACAGACAATTCTGATTGCGTAAATTAATGGCACTCACACTTCACACCATCTACACAAACAAGAATCCCACTTCCCCACATCTTCCTCTCTTCTCGACCCATTTCCTGAAAAGCCCTAAATTTATAGAATTTCCACTCCCAAATTCAAGAATCCAATTTCCAAATTACAGAATTTTCACATCCCCTCCTCGCCTTCTCGCCGCCTCAAGAATCAATGCATCATTCGAAGAACCATACGGAGCCTCACAGGACCAAGTCAATGAGAATAGAAGCACCAATTTGGATGCTTTTCTTTCTGTTCTTGAATTCATCAGCCTCGCATCCACCGCAGCTGTTTGTGTTTATGTCGCTGTGAGATGTGGGATACAAAAGGTGGGAGCTTTGGGGTGGTTGGGGGACAGAATCTTAGTGTGGCAGAGTGTGGTTTTGGTGAGCGGATTGGTGGCTGGGGCGGTGATACGGCGGCGGCAATGGAGGAGGATTTGTGGTGCTGGATTCTCGAGTGGCCCAGCTTATTCTGGGGTTAATTTGCTGGAGAGGGTTGAGAAACTGGAGGAGGATTTGCACAGCTCTGCAACGATCATCCAGGCTTTGTCGAGGCGGCTCGAGAAGCTGGGAATTCGGTTCAGACTCACCAGAAAGGCTCTCAAGGAGCCCATTGCTGAGGTGATCTTATTTGTGTTCTTGTTTGCATTCATTTTTGGTTAGTAATCACTTGGAATATGTAGGTTGTTTGTTGTTGAGTAGAAGGTGTATTCACACTTTGGACGGTGATTTAATTGAACTGTGTTTTGTTAAGTTTAAGGATTAAAATTCTATCAAAACAATGGAGGCTTTCTATCTTAGATATAGGCACTTATCAGGTGGAGCAAAACATGGTTGTCTCTTTATAGACTACCATTTTGTGGGATTCTGAGTTAATTGTGCAATAATTTCAAATGGATTGGTCTAGTTGTAGGTGGAAGTGGGATGTTGTTGGATTGCTGTTATTGGTATGACCTACTTGATTGTCTTATGACTGCAATATTGAAGTTGGTACTGATTAGAGATATGAAGCTCACATAGTAGTCGATATGAATGTGATACTAGGCTTACATATATGTTGCATTTGGTTTATTCCAAGTCATTTTGAGGAGATTGTTAAGGTAAATTTATTCTTGTAGTGGGATTGGGAAATGTGCTGAGAATGAAAATGTGTTAGGATGTGTAGTCGGAAAAAATTGAATGATACATACTCAGGAGACATTTCTACTTTAAGGCATTGTTAGTATTGTTTTGTCTTGGTTACTGGTTAGTGGAAAACATTTTTATGACATGGTTTGGATATGCTTTTGAGAACCAATTTTTTTTTTAAGAATGAATCATGTATTCCGTATGCTGGGGAGATTTAGCTGAAATTTTCCCTCATTCACTTTGGTTCTTGAGAGCACGTATATTTGGTTTTTGCTTTTGTCAATTTTGAAATATACAACTTTCGATTTGCTTTTCCTCAGACTGCAGCGTTGGTCCAGAAGAGTTCTGAGGCCACCCAAGCATTGGCAGCACAAGAGGACACTCTAGAGAAGGAGCTTGGTGAAATTCAGAAGGTTTTACTTTCTATGCAGGTAAAGCTACATCTCCCATGCTTTTGTAATTAATCAAAATGAGTTACAAACTTACAAAGAGCAAAAAATTGCACTTTGTATTGGTAGTAAAATTGAAAAGCAAAAGGCAAGAAACTCGATTTTTCGAAACCTTCAAAACTGAATCATCTTATTCAGCAAAGAGGCTGAAGCTCCAGCTTCACCACATCTTGGGTGGAGGTTGTTCATTTTGCCAGCGCATTTCCATTCAAGATCATACTATTACTGTCATATTTGGTTATTTATATAAATGAAGGGTTTTGTTCACAAGCAAATTATACTTATTTAATGAGGATTATAGTAATTCGCATCGATATCTATAAGTTTGGTGGAAAGGTGACCATCATCACATTCAATAGGGGTATGTATTAATAGAAGAATGAAAAATACAATCTCATATGGAAAGATGACTGTATATTTGTGATGGACGTTAAAGGAAATGTGGACATTAATATATATGTGAAGTTACTAATCCTCAGTGCACTTCTACATGCAATTCAGTTAATTTCTCAAATCCCGTTAATATGGCTTAGCTTGGTTTTCTCTTTGATTCTAGTCTTGAATCTGTAACATAGTTTTTGTTGAGAATTTAACACAGCTGATACAGTGATGACAAAGAGAGTAGGCTGTTTTAATTTTAAATGCCTTTTCCGTTATTGCAGTCTCATCCAATGAGCAATGCTTTGATTGTTTGGCCGTATTGATTATTTTATCAAAGTGCATATTTGGTGTTAATTTTCTAAGTTCCATTTGTGGTTGATCATGTAGGAGCAACAGCGAAAGCAGCTCGAGCTCATTCTTGTTATCGGGAAAGCTGGGAAGTTGTTGGAGACAAAACGCCCAAAAACTGAAGATCAGAAAGCTTTTGAAGCTTCAAAAACATCCATGGGTGGAGTGGTAAATTCAGAAATAAACCAAGTTGAAACCCTGGCACTGCAGAAAGAATGCAACAATGACAGACCCTAGAGATTCTCGATTCAAATTTATACAACGCATCATTACACACACTCTTCAAGGTTGAATGTTACGGTTTGAAATATCGATGTATTTTGCTGCAAATCAAAATTCATGCGCTCGAGTTTGGTGAATGGTCCTTCATCGTTGAAGAGACAGCACTCGTCTGACGATTTGTGTAGCTATGTTTGTTTTTGTGTTTTCCGGGAATGATGTTACTCAGAATTTTAGTCTTTTCATACATTCTTTTACTGAGAATTATGTTAATCCAATAAATTTGTCACAAACAATTGAGCAAAGATTATTTGATTTTAACCATTTATACTAGGAAGAAGAATTCACAGAAATGTAAACAAGGTTTTATTGAAAATTATCATTTAGGTTTAAGTATCATTTCATTTACATATTGCTTCTTTTCTCATCTCAGTATAAATTTCATTTTTTTTCTCTTTTTTTTCTTGTACTTTATTTTGAACAATTTTGTCTATTGCATTTTTTATTAGCTTATACCTTAAAAAAAAAAACTTTTGCTTTCTGCTTATTAATAAAGGTGCAACACTTAATATCAAATATTAAATAAGATTTTTTTTTTTAATTGGTAAACAAGTGTAATGGACAAAATATGCAATTTTCGAAGAATTATTTTTGAGGAAATTGTCCATTTAATTTTACCCTAGAATTTTTTTTATGTTTTAATTTCCAAAACGAAACACAAAAAGACAGCAAAGAAAATATTCCTCTCTCTCTCTCTCTCTCTCTCTCTCCTCATACACGAGAATTGCAAAATGGAGGGGCTAGAGAAACTGGAACAAGTGCAGAGGACCATCCATTTGCTCCACTCCGGCGGAGTGTCCGACGCCAACCCCGACGCCGATCGCTTCCTCGCTGATTTCACTTCCTTTCTGGTATCAATTTTACCTTTTCTATAATCTTATACTTTATGAGGATGGTGGTAATGGTGATTCAATTATCTTAATATCCTAAGCTGCTTCTTAGTATTTCTGTCACTTTCGAGATGTTCTTATTTTTGAGTCATATGTAATTAATTCCATTCTATCATTTTAAATCAATTCTCTGTAGATGCAGCGTTGTGGTGAGCTTGATGTTACGATGAAATGCCAACTGATTACCAAAAACATGTCAAAGGTTTTCCAATTGTTGTCCACTCTACTTTCAGTTCATTGCCATTTTTGGGTGTTTGAATGAGCATTTGATCTTTCTTTCTTTTGTTTTCCCCCTCAAGGTATTAGATATAATCGTCTCGGATGGGTTGCAACGCCAAGAGCAAGGTAGACTTTGAACACTGCCATTAATTTTCTTCGCTAAGGTTATTACTATTCTACTGTTCAGTTTTCTGTGATTTTAAACACTGAGTAGAGTTGAATTTATGATAGAACATTGTTGTTTGAACTATTTGCATGTTTTTATTAGGGACACCTCCATCAATACTTTCTCAAAAAATAGGTTTATGGCGTCTAAGTTCAAGCCTGTTGATAATCCCATTTGTTTTTTAATGATGTTTCATCCGTTTGTACGATGAAAGACAACTTGGGTTGTCGGCTATTTGGATGTTGAGAGTGTAGATGTATTGGTTGCGATGTGAAACATTAGTAAAGGAAAATTCTGAAACCTGAGTTTTGCAGGTTGCTGCTCAATTGGAAATGGTTTACAAATTAATTGTGATGACAACACAAATCTGAAGCCTGTGCCGAGTTTCCACAATGAGGTTGCTATGATTGGGATAGATGCAATCGTCCGATCAAATTCAACTCTGGAGGATTTTGTAAGATGGTTCATTCAGTCTATTGAAATTCACCATGCAAACCATCTATTTCTCAGAGAACTTTTCTGCTTTCTTTCAGTCATCACCCAAAAAAACCAACTTTGAACTATCACATTTGACTTTCCATACTTTTTAGTAATGTTCTAGAGGGTTAATGTTTTCGACTGATCAGCCTTGTAACACTGTTGTAATGTTGAATTTCCTCTTTCCAAACTCACTCTCATCTATGTGAATTTTATCATGATTCTGAAACTTTGTTGAAGACAAATGTCGCTGATGCTGATATCTCATTGATTTAAATCAACAGTGCAGGTCATATTTTATGTTTCACAATATGGAAGTAAACCAGCCTCAATCAATTTTCAAATACCTGCCCATGCTATCATTCACAGAGAGTTATATATATCAGGTAAATTGTCTTATAAAGGCCTATAGTCTTTGTAGTTTTAAGAATGCATTGATCAGATTCTATCAAATAAGGAAATCTCAAAGTTTGTTTGTGAAAATGTAATTTAGAAGCATGTGTTTGCATTTGCTCCGTTGAGAATAGCCAAAGAGCTTCAGTTTACAAAAATATTAATACGCTTTTGCACATATGTCTTTTAATTATACTTTTGCATTAGTGAATAATTATGCATATTTTAATTCATTATCATGTTCCATATGGTTCTGGTGATATAGTTGGATGGTCTAAATGAGAAACTACTACAGTTGCCTGGTGTTGGAGTTCCAGCTTCTACTAAACATTTTGAGGTAATGTGATTCCTTGCAAAACTATTTAGTTCACAAAGTAATATCTGGTCCAATGTGTATTTTTTTTTCTTTTCCTGAAATTCAGGAGGAGCCAAACCTGTGTGCTAATTCTGTGATAATGGTCAGAAAGGATCCATTTAAACCACTCATAAATGTGCTAGAACACGATGGACTTTTGACAGAAAGGTTCATCATTTAATTTCTTACTTATTTTCTTACCATTTCCATTTCTTCTCTATTACATGGAATGTGACAGTCAAGCAAGGCTATAAACTTTCTTCCTTTGATTTGTTTTGTATATAATAAGGATTACAGGGGAGTTGAAGTACGGAGAAGAATATTGGTCTCTAGAAAGAAAGCTTTGCTGTGCTCTTGTGGGAAACGAGGAGGTAATATCATATCCCTTTCTTCCAAAATACATTGATCTACCATATAATTATTATATGCCATCTATCTTGCTACCCTGCCCAGGGTGGGCACATTAATATGTCCCCACTTCTGACGTGCTAGATATCCAACATTCCAATTAATTGTACTTTTTATATATAATGGATGAAAAGTAATATTCTTACCTTTTAAGAATAAGAATATTAGAAAATCTATATTGTTTTCAAATTTTTCTTTATCATACGAAATCCAATGCTTTGGCTGATTCTGACTGTAACTACTTTTGCATAGATATCCATTGAAGATGTGACAAGGGCTACCCATCTGAAATCCTTTGATTATCGGGTGTTGAACCTTCTATTATATCAGCTAAGAGGAGAAAAGGTATCATATTACATGCTATGAGATCTTCATCTATATAATTTGCTATCATATTCTTTCTTGTAATCTCCTATATTTGATTGCATGACATGACATGTTTGATCCTTAGTAATCCATCATACATCAAATGATCAAAGTGAAGCTAGGACTCTTGTTATTAAATCTAACGAGTTGTAGAACAACTTATGGTGCATTATTTTGTTGCTATTCTATCTTGAGTAATTACCATGGAACTAGAATTAACTCATTAGCTTTTAGTACAGAAGAAAAGTTTTTTTTGCTTGCTAAATCATAAGGTACTATAGATGTTGCAGTTGGACTGATATTATGAAATTGAATTTTGTTTTCTTTGTGGGATGGTGTAGACATGTAGTTCACTGAAATAGATTCTTTGAAGCTTTTCTGAAGGTAAATGATTTGCATATGGAATTTCTATCAATCTCAGAATTGCTTGTGGAAGTATCTGATGATCTGTAAGTAACTCGTCTTTCAATCTACTGATGCTGTCTGTCCTATATCTTCAATACGCGTTTGTAGATTTGCATGATTATGTTTCCAAATATTTAGATTCTCACTTAATGTCATGTAGTCTAAAGTTGAAATCTAATCAAAGTCTCGAAGATGTTTAGAAAATAATTTTCCTTATCTTTGGATGGCCATGTTGTTCTTCCCTCTAGCTCTGTTTCAAATTGTCTTTCTAGTATAGTAACTTTTGATGTTGTCAATTTCAATGTATAATGAAACAAACACTTCATTGATGGATAACCAAATGATGCCATAGGTTCGATTACGAGGTCAGTCTCTCTTTTACATTATTTTTTTCTTTTGCGTTCTGCCACTTTTCTTATATATTTTATTCAATACCAAAATTTTGTTTGATTTTATGTTCTTGGTAGGACGATATTGTTGAGAACAATTTCAATGTTCTTCGCATGTTTGTTAAATATTATGGAGCATCTACTGCGCCAATCATGATGGTGAGTGTTGAATGGTGACTTTATGCATATTGCCATTTTTATGAGTCAGAAGCTTCACTGCGATGTCTTACTTGCTAAGAATTTTACTAAAACTCTTTGCATTATTGCGTATATAATTTCCGTAGGCTAAATTCATAACCGAAGCAGAAGAAAAGTATAATCAATTATTTAAAGCCTTGGATCCTGGGCTGTCAATGAAGTACCAGAAAAGATGTGAAGAAGCTACAAAAGAAGGTATATGTAACATTCTTTCAAACATATCATCATATATAAAAACTCTAGTTCGATCTGTTTTCTCAAAAATTTGAAGTGATCGTGGTTTGAATTCTTTAGGTGGGAAAACCTGTGGTCCTTCTCTCGGAACGTGGCATATTCCAACGGTGATTGAAGATGAAGCTGAATATCGAACTGCATTTTCTTCTTAAACTCCGCAATTTGCACATTTTAAGCTTTTCTAACATGATGATATGAGTATAGTGATTAATTATCCACTCCATAGCTGTTGTTAAAGGATGTTGTAAGATTTTTGGTGAAGAAATACTTTGGTGCAAGAATTTCATGTATTGGTTTGTAAGAATCTGGTATTTAATCCTGTGTTTGGTCTGAGAAATTTGACAAGAACAAGAACATAAAATCATGTGTTTTAGTAACATAACCGAACCATAAAGCTGAAATCCTCTATTATAGTAATAAAACTGAAACAGAATGAGATTAATTCTTATTTCATTAGTTGCCAATAGTTCACAAAGTCAGCCATAACAAACATGCAAAGAGGATTCATAGAGACTCAAATTCATTACATATTTATACCTAAGATTCCTCGCAACCTATTATAGCACAAAGCAAACACAGGCAAACACAAGAATACCAAATCTTCTAAATCTCAAGGAGATTGTGGCCAATCATAGCCTGCATCCACTGCATTAACATCATCGTAAAACCACATCTCCACGTCATCAATTGGATGCTCGTCCTCCCACAAATCATCCAACAAGTCCGGATAATCATCGTCGTCGTCATCATCATCATCATCATCAGTAGCAATCTCACCCGCCACAAAGTCCCATGCTAGGTATCCGGAAGAGCCTGAATAATCCGAGCAATTATCCCATCCATTCATATCATAGCAATCCACGACAAGGGGCCCGACCACTCTCAACTGGGCAAACCTTTTCAAGAATTTGTCATCCAAGTTCACATTCCAACACCCACGAACGTCGAGCAGCTCGAGGTGCTTGCAGCTTTTGAGAATCTCGATGATACTGGACGTGTCCACAAGCAAGTATGCGATCTCAAGATTCTTGAGGCGGGGCATTGTGGCTGCGATAGCTAGGGCTTCATCATCTTGGGATAGCTTGTTGATCACCTCGAGTGGATGCATTATTCGCCTCAAACTAACAAGGGACTTGCAACTCTTCCCTATTGATTCCAACGCTTGAGCTCCTATATTGATGCAATAGCTCAAATCTAGGGACGTGAGAGTCGAGAACATCCCGGCCGTCTTTCCAACTATTGTATCGTTAAATTCACTTCTTGGCAATCGAAGGGTTCGTAGAGATTGTGCGCTTGTGATCAAGATAAATATCATATAAGATAAAGTAAGATCATGCATAGGTCTAGAAACAAAAAATCTATCAGAGACTTACTGATTTGCTATGAACATAATGGTTTCATCGCAGGAAAGGCCAGAAACGGAGAGTTTCCGGAGGGATCCGGAGCATCTAGGGATTAGTAATCGGAGCATTTTGTCGAGTATTTCAGGCTTCGTGTTCCTACTCCATTCCTCAATGTCAATCTCCTGCCAGCAATAAGGCCCCATGATAGCTCTTCTCCAGGATTTGCAAACTCTTGGGACTATAGTTAGTAGATCAAATAGGGAAAGATTCTTGAATATCAGCCCTAATGCATCAGGTATTAATTCATCCCATTTTCGAAAATTATCAATCTCCTCCATTAACCTTTGGCTTCTTTCCTGTTGATTTCAGGGATAGTTTCAAATCAGAATGCAATTTTTGGATCCAATCAAAATGCTACAATTTCCTTCATCTTCCAAGAATTGAACCAATTTATCAGAAAATTAAATACTACGTCCAAATGACAAGATAACAATCAAGAACCAGCAAATCCAAAGTACAGTAATGAGCTTAGGCTAAGAAAAACAGAGTAAAGGCACACACACATCTAATGGCAGAAATTCAGTAAAAAAAGCACCAAAATAGGAAGTGGAGAGAGAAACAGCAGAAATTTGCAGGAAATTAAGAGTAAGAACAGGAAGAAGGAGATGGGCCCACATAATTATGCAACCCAAAATTGCCACAGATGTACAGATCAGCCATAGCCAGGTAGCCAAAAGGGTCAGCTATAAGCCAAGCCACACTGCACATAGAAAGCAGAAACTCTTGCAATCCATAGAAAATAAAAGAGCCCACACACCACCACCCCAGTTAGAGAGAGAGAGAGAGAGAGAGAGAGGCCAAGTTAGCTCACTTAACAGAAAACTTAAAGCAGCAGAACAAAACCGACAGATGGAGATGCAGTGAAGGAAAAAAAAGTGATCTTTAGAGTGTGTAAGGGGCCCAAAGAAAAAAGAAAGAAAAAGGATAGACGAAAAATTACCTTAGCTTTTGTAGTACTCTTGGATCTGTGAAAACACACCGGTTTATCCGCCTGAAATGAAGGGTCCTAGAGAATACACTCCCCTCTGCTCTCTCTCTCATATCACAGACAGACAGAGAGAGAGAGAGAGAGAGTCTGAGTGAGAAAAGTGAAAAAGTGTTACAAGAAAACAAGAAGAGAAGCAAAAGCGATATCGTATCTTGTGTCTTCTATTACACTAATATTACTGGTGACAATTTTTCAAGATTCTTCTTTTCCTTTCTTTCCTTGTTTTTTTTTCCTTCCAGAAATCTTGAAATATAAGACACCATTATATGATGAAAATCAACATTAACCTGTCCAAATTGAGGAATCAAGAACATTGACAAGAAATGTTTTACTGCAAGACTATATTTGTTCTAAATTTAAGGTGGTATTGTCAAATTTGAGTTTTGGCTTTACAAAGATTCAGTGAGGCGTGAATTTTGAAAATTTTATATTCTTTTTGAAATTTTGTAGGATAAAATTATAATTAAGATGTCATTAAAAATATGTTTGTAGTTAAAAATATTTGTTTTTTGTTTTTTTGGGAAATTATAGCAATACAACAAGATTGTAGTATTTCACAAATTCTTATTCAAACATGAACTAAATTAAGTCCATCCAAAATACGAAGTGATTACTCTTTCCAATCCAAAAATCATTGTTAATGAAAAAGTAGGGTAACTTATGGAGGTGGTAACTACTCATTATTCAAACTAGTACAATGAACTTTACGTTTTTTCTGACAGAAGAATTAGATTTTTCTTAGAAAATATTTTTAGGAAAAGACAAAGTACATCAATAATTATATGACTCTTTCCTCAAAAATAATTGTATGATTCAACCACAATATTTATTTTTTAAACTTGGATATTATTGCTCAAGAAAATAAAACTTTGATATTATTGGAGTGATAAAAATATGACATTGTTACAGTTAAAATTTATATATATACACTAAGAGAACGACTTGGGTGGTCCGGGGCATGGATCCTGGATCTGTGCCCCAACCCGATCTGGGCCTGCCCATCAACCAAAATATATATATTTTTCCTTTTCATTCCTTAATTTTTTATCTACTCCTCCGCTGTATTTGCCCTAATCCCTTATTTTCTTTTTTCTCGTTCTTTCACTGAGGGTTTTCTCTCTTATTTTCTTCTTTCTTCTGCTGCACTTGAACTTCTTCTCTTATTTATGAGGTTTGAAGCTTGTTTTCTGTTTGGCCTTTCGATAGAAACGAAGCCCAAATGCTGGGATCTGAGGATCCTTGAACAATTTGCAAATTAAGTCATTCAAGTCCTTGTGATTGTCTGGCAAATGATTTGGGGTATCGAAATCTTGGAGCTTCAAAATCAGTGGTGGTGCTTCAATGTCTTCCATCGCCGGCGATGAGCACGGCGAGGAATCTGCTTTAACACCTCGTGAGTTCGTGTTAAGGAAGAGAATAGAGATGAAAGAGAAGGGGGTTTGGGTGGGCTAATTGACTGTTGAACATTTTTTCTGTTGCTGCTCATGGCGCTGACAGCTAGTGACCAGTCGACGGAGTTTGCCACCGCCATCGGACACACCGTGGAGCGGCTTCTACGGAGCGACTTCTTTTATTCTTCTCTGCATGGAGCGGCTTGATTTAATCCTCATCTAGCTTGTTTTTCATATGTTGGTTTTTAATCTATTTGATTTGTAACAAACAAGGTAGCAATCAAAGACCGATAAAGGTAGCAATCAAAGATCGATAGATGTGTTATTATTTTTCTCAATTGTAATGGTAGCTATTTATTCTCAAATTTCGAATGCAATATAAGATATTTATGTAATACTTTAAGGATAAATATGTAATACCTTAAACTATAAGTTTTAATACCTTAAAGCTCAAGCAACAATACCTTGAAGTTGAATATGTAATATCTTATATTATACTCTAAGCATTAATATTTCAAAGGTAAATATGTAATACTCAAAGATGCATATGTAATACCAAATATGTAATACCTAATATACTCTAAACATTAATACCTCAAAAGTAAATATGTAATACTCAAAGTGTATATGTAATACCTCAAAAAAAAAAAAAAAGATGTACTTTAAGCTTAATACTTAAAGGTAAATGTGTAATATTTTAAGAGTACATACGTAATACCTGAAGAGTATATATATAATACTTATCATTAAGTTATTTACTGTGGAATTAGGTGTGCGTGAGCGCGCATCAACTTACATGTGGATGCGCGTGGAGGCAGCCCACACATTGTGTCGGGTCGGGACGCACAAGTTTGTGCCATAGACTAAAGATTGATATTACGAGGTGTAACAAAATTTTCATTTTTTGTATGGTGTAGAGATTTGACTCAATATTTGACTTATCTTACTTCTTTAACAAGTAATAAACTAGTAGTTAAGGAAAAATAATTTCAATAAAAAAACTGAGTAACTTGTAGTTCTGTTTCTTTGATATACCAAGTCTATGATGGTGTCAAGGTAATCAATTAATGAAATAGTGAAAATTATATTTACATAAGTTCTACGTAAGTTAAAAGGTAAATTTTATAGATTCAAAACGAGTCAAGTACACATTAAATCTAGACACAAATTATGAAAGCACTTTAACATTGAAACTGGCCATTTTAGATCTATTAATTTTATGAAAATGGGGTTTTGAACATAATAAATTGTATCTAATAGTTTGGTGAAAACTCCTGAAATTATTTTTATTTGAGTTGATAAATGAAGTAATGAGCGTTAATTTGAATTGGCATGGTTGAAATGTT
Source organism: Scutellaria baicalensis (assembly GCA_005771605.1). NCBI lineage: Eukaryota > Viridiplantae > Streptophyta > Magnoliopsida > Lamiales > Lamiaceae > Scutellaria > Scutellaria baicalensis. The sequence continues at coordinate 41,171,808 of CM016722.1, forward strand.
GGCTTTGGTAACTTTACGAATAGAAGAACTACAAATGGATATATTTTGATTTCCAAAGGCAGCACAAAACTTTAATGTTGAGAAATAAATGGCTTGTCAGAAAATAAGTTGAAATATTTGTGGGTCAATTTGAAATTTATAATAACTATTTTATTAACAATTGTTCGGATAATATGAAAATAATGTTAATTATTATCGTTTTATAAAAATTTTTTGAATTTTATGTTAGCTTGAAATCCATTCACTTTAAAGTTTTAAATCATTAATCCAAACGTACTCTTTATATTTCTTATTTTCATAAATAATGGTGAGGAATTTAATTTACCTGTATTATCTGGGCCTAGTCTCACATTTCTTATGGGTCAAAGGTCCAAATATTATGGGCCTTTATTTTCTTTTTTCTTGGGCCACGCTTCCACTCCTAGCCCACCAAAATTTTGCCAATTTTACTAACTACCTTTCCTCTCCAATTTCGATACAGTCTAGATTTTCTAGTCTTAATATAATTTTATAATATAGTTTTTGCCTTGTAAAAAATAATTCAAAATTGAATAGAATATCATATGATTCTATCATTTAATTTTTCTATGATATGAAGGCGTGGTGAATAATTCAAACAATATGATCTATATACACGTTACATATTTGGAATTTTATTTTTACTTATAATCTTCTTCAGACGACACGTGCAGCAAAAAACATCAATTCTGTCAAAATAGATGGTAAATATTTTCCCCATATATTACATCCTATATTTAGATGCACTTCATTGGTATATTACACACTTTATTTTAGCCAAACAAGAAACACAGACAATTCAAATTAACCTCTACCTAGGCAAAAGGTAAAAAACAATTATGGTTTATATTTTTCAGAATTATGTCTACCTTTCAAAATACCTTAATCGTGTAAAATAGAGGATTTATTTAAATTAATCTATTACTCTTTTTTTTTTTTTTTTTTGGTTCTCAAGAAAAGTCAACAATTCCATCTATATCTTTATTTTATATTTTATATTAATAACGTTTATCGAATATTAGATTAGTTATTTGAAACTGTGAGGTTAACCTTTTTAGTAATACATGAATTTTGTTACACAAACATGAATTATCTCAAATATATATGTTTGTGTGTGTGTATATATATATATATTTCTCGAATTAAAAACATTAAGGAAGAACAAATTAAAGCAACCCCCAATCCGAATCCTTTTTATTGAATTTAATTAGGTTGAATTGAATTAAAGAATAAATGATTGAAAAGCAGAAAATTAATGAATGTTTGTAGAATAAAAAGGAGTTTGTAGAATGGGGAAAAGGTTTTAGTGCATTCACAGTTTGGGGAGGCATGTGAGAGCTGTCAGTAAACTCCATTATTTTTGTCACAGTATCTGTTTTTTGTAACTATATATGAATATATAGATATTTATATGATATTGAAATATAAAATTCTACTTTTTTTTAAGGATGATTTTTTTAAAATCCTTTTGTCCTTTGGCTATGAATATTGAGTAATATTTAGCAACACAAAGATTAATATTCAAAGTTAGAGATATAATAAAATTAATGGATCAATCGAGAAAATCTCACTAAGATTTTGGGTATACTTACAGTCTACATAAGTTAGATGAACAGTAGTTAATCCATAAAACAGATAAAACTCACAGTATTTAATTTACATAGAAATTAACTTATGAAAATGAATTTTATATTAATATGAACAAAAGACCTGATCTTACATAATTTTTCATATAAGTTTTTATGACTGAATATATAATAATTGCTCTTAAATAGTTAAGGCTCATGAAATATACATGGAAAGGACAAAATTATCTTTATACTAACTTGCTACTATTCTAACAAAATAGGCAGTCTGCAAGTTGTTATACAATAACTATGTGGGACAAATGCAACTCATTGATTTATTAATTTTCATTGTTTTGAGATTTAAAATTTCCAAATAATTGAGAATTATTATGCATAAGGAAATGAAAATTAAATTATGACAATATATACTCCCATTTGGCTTGTTTAGAGGCCAACATATATGAACTGATTACATGGAGTAAATAAAAGGAGTTTATTAGCAATGGACCATACTCATTTAAGAGGTTTCATTAATGGCTCGTAGAAGTTTTTCGTACTCATAAATGCAAGTTCATCCTCCCATGTATGACGTATTTTAAATTAGAGAGATGAAGAATCGACTCTTCAATATATTCGTAAGAATGATCGCTCAGTTGAATGTGATGTAAATTGAAAGAGATATTTATAGTATAGAGCTAAAATGATTCAAATTCGAGGATAATTCAGTAAAAGTCTGTTTAAACAAGTCTGAATTGAACCCTCACATCACCATAGACATTACCAACTCAACTATGCAACTGAGGGTATCCCATATTTTACTCTTTGGAAGACCAGTCAAGATTTTGGGTTATATTTAGTGTTTTCATTGTAATACACAATTACACAAAAAAAAAAAAAAGAATAATAACAAAGTGGATATTGTAATGAAGAGTAGAATTAATTAAAAGAAAGAATGAATACACCGAGCTTGAAAGTGGATAGTTGAGAATAAAAAAGATAGAGAAAAATTAGTATGAAAATAGATGACAGGCTTTTGTCAAAATGTACTTGGCAGTACTCAATAGAATGAATGAACTTTAGCTCAATCCATCACTGTTTCCTTAGTTTAATGGTTTCAATCATTTTAAACCTGCTTTAACTTCTTCATGAAACTACAACTCCTTCAATAACCCTACCAACATTCATTACAATATATATATATATATATATGTGTGTGTGTGTGTGCCTTTCAAACTCCATCTGATCATGCCTAATTTCTCCCTCTCTCTCCCCTATTTTTTACCCTCCACATTTTCACTCTTGATTTGATGCCTCTGTCAAAAATGATTTAATTCTTGTTTTTGGGGTTTTGTTCAAACAATCTGCAGTCAAAACCCATATGCTGATTACTGTGAAAACTGTGACAATGTCATCATCTGTCTCATTTAATACCCCTTCCATACCCATTTCTAGGCCTGTTAAATATTCACCTCCATTGCTTGTTAGGGTTGAGATGAAAAAAAGAATTTCATGTAAATTATATATCACAATGATTTAATTTCAATTACAACATAAATAAATAAAAATAGTTCACTTACTATATTTTGTCTAACTAGTTTTTCTTATCTTGTCTGACACTAATGTTTGATCCGTCATAGCTATATTGTCATAAAATCAAAGGGACCGAATTGAAGACACAACAATTAATCATATTTCCACCCTCGACCGATTCTCTATAATGACTCATCGAATGACAAAATAAATCATGAATTTGGAATATATTTGTTCGAATAATGGTGGTAACTTTAACATAATTAATGTTGTTATTGAAAACTAATAAAATTGCATGAGGACTAACATCATATTTAACTTAAGAGTAAGTCTTGTGTAAGACCGTCTCACAGATCTTTTTTCATGAGACGAGTCAACCCATAACTCACACTTAGTAATTTATATGAGAATTTGTGGATATGAGATCAATTCATGGATCATATGGATCCGTCTCACGGAAACTATCTGTGAGACCGTCTCACATGAGTTTTTATGTTAACTTAAAGTTCATATATACTAATTCAAAATCACAATCTGTATTGTAAATTCAATAAAGACCTTTATTTAGCTTCCAAGGCATAAACATGATATATTATGAATACACATCCCTCGACATTGCATCTCATCCTATTGAGAGGCCAACGGTATTGAATGATACGGAAAAATTCTTGATCTCTCCCCGCTCACAATAAAGAGGCTTATTTAGTCTCACAATTTGTACTCCTATTTGATACACGAAATGGGAGAGAAGATGATAGGTGGGATGGGTTTGACCCACCCACCCAAATAAAACCATCCCTTTCTCTTGTGAAGTAGATCTTTCACTTTCGACACAGCTAGTAATGGGCAAACGCCATTATAGCGTAAAAGAAAACAGCTTTGGACCAAAGGCGCCCCGCCCCCCAACCCACCCCACCCCACCCCACCCCCATTTATATTATTTCTTCTTTTCAGTTTGTTCTCTTTCTCCGTCTAGTTGTTTTCAACCCCCACCACCACCCCCGCCGGTCATTTGTATTTACTCACCTACACTCATTCATTCCTCCACCACCCCCATCCCCACTTTCTCTCTCTACCCTAATCTCACTTCTCTTGATTCTTGTTCTTCTTCTTCTTCCACCTGAGAAGCAACAACCTGGGCTGATTCTTTTTCTCTGAATCTGTCATTTAAAACAATGCAACCATGGCTATGACTTCCCCTCTCATCCCATTAATCTTCTTCGCCATATTCCTTCTCTCTCCTGCACACTGCTCGAACCATAAACACCCTTCAGAGCCAGCTTTCAGGGTATGAATGATTATTTTCCAAGAAACCCTAATTAATTCTGCATGTACTCTCTGTGGTGTATCTTTTCACACACTTGAGGTGTATCTATCTTTCTGATGTAGGGTTTAGTGGTGGCGGAGAAAACAAGGCTGGGCTCAACGCCGCCGAGCTGCCACAACAAATGCAACCAGTGCCACCCATGCATGGCGGTGCAGGTGCCAACGCTACCGAGTCACAACCGAGTCGAGCCGAATTCGAAGACGACGCTCGACTTCTTCGACTCAGCCGGCAACAGGTACTCCAATTACAAGCCACTCGGGTGGAAATGCAGATGCGATGGCCATTTCTACAACCCCTAAAAAAGCAATCCAAAATCAACACATTCAAATTCTATAGGTGATAAATGAAGTGGGGTTTTTTCTTTTCACTTTCTTGAAAATATTGCATTGTTGTAGGGGCCCATGAGAATTGGGATTGATCTTAGAGAGACAAGACATATTTAATGTAAGGTTGTTTATTAGTAGCATTTAGTAGTGTGTAGCCATGCCAACCTATACTCATTGTACAGCCCCATCACTCTTTCTCTCTCATACTCATTTTGGTTCCTGCTTTTATTGATTTTCTGGTAATAAAAGTAAATTTTCAGCTCTGTATATGCAAATTAAAATAATACTAGTGTTTTTTTAGAAATTGAATTATTGATATTGATATTTCCATTCATTATATCTGCATCATGTCCTTCCCTTCCTTATCATCTTGGGATTTCCATGGCCTACTCTTTCTGTCCTATATGCTTGTCAATGTGTGCCTTGGTATCAACTATCTATCTAGTGGAAATTACCATAGTGCCCCCCTCATCATCTGAGAAATTAATTATGGATTTAAAAAAAAAAAGAATTTGGGTGAGTGGTTTTAAACTTTAAAGGCATGTAAATCATTTGGTTGATAAAGGAGTGCCACATGATAGTTGTAAATGAAGGTATCATGAAATAAAGAAATTATTTGTGTTTAGGTTGGTATTCTTGTTCTTGATAATTAATGTGGATCATTCCATTCCATATATACTAAAATTAATGCATTTGTAATTAGTATTATTGTTCTTTAATGTTGAATTTCTTTACCGTGATGGTGTTTCGAACTTCTATTCTATTACTATTCGTAACAACATATATATATATATGTATATTGATTAATTGTTGAATTTAGCTCCGGCACAAACAACAACGCTCAAACCACAACACAGAAACTGTTGTGAAAAACCCTAAAGCGCGCAGAATTCGGAAACACGAAAAATGCAGAAGAAATAAACGATCAACACACCGGAATTTTAAGGTGGTTCGGCTCGCCACATCGGCCTACATCCACCGGAGAAAGAATCAAATGATTTCACTAAGTATCGAAAGAGAATTTGAGATTACAAGATCAGCCCAGAATTAGGGCTTTTTCACACAAAACTAAGAACCCTAATTTCGCTCAATCTCACAAATTACACAGGAATTGAAAGTGAGAAAACAACTGAGTAATCTACTATTTATAACCGGCATAAGCCCTCTATCAATTGCTGAAACTGATTACAGGAATTGAGCGAATTTCTGTTCAAAGATTGAAGCCTCCGCCGCGTGCCCTAACAGCTTTACCAAACAATTAACCACCTTGAACCGGCAGTTACACTGTTGCTTTGCTTCGACCGGTTCGACCCGATCCAGACCGGTTCCTGACAATCCGAGACCGGTTCCAGAATCCTGATTTAATTTCCTAGTTGATACCATCTACATTAATTGATGATCATATTTTACGTACACATGTGTATGTATAATTATAAAATATGAATAGAAAATGAACCAGGTTTTGTAATAGATGATCATGATATTGTGTAGCCAAAAGGTGCACTTGACAAGTGAATTGAGACAACAAGTAAAGAATTATCTGGCACGCAGCAGCAGAAACTTAATTTCTTCTAACGAGATGTTGGATCTTCTGCAATATAATGATATATATGTTGCTAATATTTTATTTTATCAATATGCGTTGTTATAAATCAATGTTGTTTCAGATGTTTCACTTTGTTCGATTGATAACATCACAATCAATGTAGATATATCAGCCGAACAAATTCTCAAGTTTTTGTCAGACGATTAAGAGTGATTCAAAGTGGGAAAAAATTATTAATGCAGTTTTTATATATATTTTGCTAAAAATTTCATATAAAATTTGCAAATTTTCTTTAGTAATTGATGAATATTTAAAAGTTTCAAAGAATAAAGTTTTTCCTATTTTATTTCTTGGTCTTTACAATTATATTTAGGTTTTTCTTCATATACTTTAAATTCATTTTAATTAAAAAAGTTTTAGCTTAAATAAAATGTGTTAGAAATTTTTAAGCTTAGTATTTAATGAAATTAAAATATTTTTTTCATCGAGTCATATAACTATTGAGAAATTATGATTTCAGTTATTTATAATATAATTGAAATGAAAATTTTAAGGATCTATATAATGTTTTTTATATTTAAAATAGTAACTAGCAGTATAACTGCACGATACACGGTTTATTATTTATTTTGATAAATATGATTATTAATAATATAATAAATTTATTATATTAAAATATTACTCATGAGATCTTATTATTTTGAGATTTGTAAAAAAATCGTATTTTTTTAATGATGATGATGACAATGACAACAACAACGACGACAATAACAAAAACAACAACAATAATAATAGTTTGTCTTTGTGAGTAACACTTGTGTGCCCCGGGGGCACGGTGCCCCTAAATTAATCATTATATGGTACTAAATATATACTCTATAGGTATCATGTATATACTCTTTAGGTATCACATGTATACTCTTATATGTATATGATACCTGTAGAGTATATTTATAACACCAAAAATCATAACACCTATAGAATATATTTATAACACTTGAAGAGCATATATATAACACCTAGATCTGTACCCCTATGTGGCCCAAGGGTATATAAGTTTTTGTCTTTATGTTTTGTGTGCTTTAATTATAAGTGATTAATTATATTTGTTAATTTATATGTTCTATTCATATTTTTGTTCCTTTATATCTTAGAATTATATTTAATAATTTGTAAATAATTTTCTACATTTTTTTAGATGGATTTATTTTACAAACACTATATTTATTAAAAAACTTAGTTTATATTTAAAAATTTAGGTTTCAAATTCATTTTACAATTAAAACAATATTTTTTTTTAAATTTTGAAACCATTTTAAAATATTTTTTCTTATAGTTATATCTATTGCATATATGTTTGAATTTATTTTTAAATGTTATTTGTGAATTTTTTTAGATTAACCTCACAACATTATTAGATTATTATTAGTTTTACTTTCAAATTTAATTATTATTTTTAATAATTTTATAATAGTTTTTAAACTTTTAAACATTTTACAGCCCTTCGTAAAATGAAATTTAGCTTTTAGACCTATTTTTCACATTTATATATTAAAATTACAGAATTTTTAAATTTTTAAAATTTTGACAATGTTTAAATTTTATTATTTTTAGATTTTTTAATTATATCATTAAGACATAATCATATAATAATACATCCAAAATAATTTCCTCTATTTCATTTTACCCCTATATTAAATTAAAAGACTACTTATTATATTTAAAATATATATGAAGCTTGTTCTATAAGATTCTCAAAGTTTTTTAGTTTTTTTTTCCACAATTTTTCTATTAGTCAATGGCAAATCAGTAATTATCTCCAATTTTACAATTGAGTGGTAAATGTGTAAAATTTACCAACTTCTTTCTTTTTATATATAATATAGGTGAGATAATTGAATAATATAATAAATATAACAATAAATATATATAATACATAGAATATACATTTATTGTCTTACAAATACAATATATATAATGAATAATATATTGGTAAAGTTAGATTATGATTACACTAAATAGATGATTGGCATAACACAATTATCAATATTTAAAATAATCTAATTTAAATATACAAAAATATTTTAATAGAATAATATAATTCCGAAAAGGCCAAACAAAACGGTCGTCACATCGGTTACAAACTCAGCCCTTTCACAGCCACACACACACACTACACACACTATCCATGGCTTCTTCCACCACCATGCTCCTCGTCCCGCCCAACCTCTCCAACTCCCTTTCTCTCTCCTCTCACACGCCACTCTTCTCTCTCTTCAGAACACACACTACCTTCTCCGCCGCCGCTTTAAGAGCCACCGGCTGCCGACCTCCGGTGGTTCCAGTCTCTGCTTCATCTCGCGCTCTTCAAGCTCTGATATTCGATTGCGACGGTGTGATTCTAGAGTCCGAGCACCTCCACCGCCAAGCTTACAACGACGCCTTCGCGCATTTCAATGTCCGCTGCCCTTCTTCGTCTTCGCCGGAGCCGCTCAATTGGAGCCCTGAATTTTATGATGTGTTTCAGAATACGGTCGGCGGTGGAAAACCTAAAATGCGATGGTGCGATTTTCACTTCCCGCCCTCTTAATTTTTAAAATCTTCAGTTCTCTGCTCTAGGTTTTGTCTATGCCTGAGTCATAGGATTGCCATTTTTATTGGTTCTAAAAGCTCTAGTTTATTGCTGTTGTTGTAATTGAAGGTATTTTAAGGAGAATGGTTGGCCAACTTCAACGATTTTCGATTCGTCTCCTGAGAGTGATGAAGATAGAGAGAAGTTGGTTGACATTCTTCAGGTGTCGATTTTTTTTAAGCTCTTATTACTCTCTTTCTGGTTTAATTTACTAGACCTTTCAAAATAAATAGAGAAAAAGGAATCTATAGACTAATTTTGTCTATCTAGCAACTGATTTAATGCTAGAGAAATGGAAGGGCTATTACTATATTTAGTGTATCTAACTTGACAATCGAACTAGGTGCATCAGCAGCGAATCATGTTTTTCGTTTTTCAAGTCTCGATTATATATTTCGAAATACGGATAATGTGCTTAAGAGGGGGTGCCATTTTTCATCAGCCAGTATCAGTCTTGGAAGTTTGAAAGACTGCTTATAAATCATAAAGAGTTTAACCATAGAAAAGTTGGGATTTTTTGAGGGGTCCTTTATTGAATTCGAAGGGGGGGAATCCTTAATTTTACTTCCAAGATTGTACACATGCTTTCTATGAGTTGCTAGTATTTATTGTAATTTGCCCTGATTTTGTTGGTTTAGTTTGTCAACTAAGACATGTTGTCGTGCACATGAAACTGCTGCAGGACTGGAAGACAGATAGGTACAAAGATATTATTAAATCTGGAACTGTAAGTGAACGTTTAGCAGTTTGATCTCATTTGTTGATAGATGAGTTTAAGGATATCAATGCTGCAGAATGGGGTTTTTTTTTTTTTCTCCTGCAATTTTCCAATATCTAACCACAATATGAATGTTGTTGATCAGGTTGAGCCTAGACCTGGAGTTTTGAGATTGATGGATGAGGCAAAAGCTTCTGTAAGTTAAATCTTAACCTTGTGATTCATGTTTTTAACATTTCATTTCATAAACTTCAAATCTTATGGCTATGTTTGGAACAGGTTTCCAATGGCAGAATTTTTTCAAAATCATGAAGTATGTTTGTTTACAAATTTAAATTTGGATTTCAAAATCCAAACAAAATCATTACTACCTATATTCAATCATTCAATTATTACTAAATACACTTTTTTCACAATAAAATATCACAACAATCCAACTTTTTACAATAAAATATTACATCAACCCACTTTTTCCAGCATTGATTTGACATTTACCATATAATCCTACCCTATTAAATCCTCAAACAAACATATATTTTCACTATTCACCTTTACTACAAAATCTAGGATTTCAAAGTCAATATTTCCCCAAACCCACTAAAATCTCTTCCAAACATACCCGTATTCTATAATTCAATTTACAGGATTTTCTCTTGGCCACAGTATTTTATATCCTACAATTCAATTTCTTGATTTCAGCTCTAGTTTATTTGATACGACTATTTCTATTTCTGTGTCCATGTTAACCGTATTTTCTCTCTCATTTTACTTCTCTGTTGTAGGGAAGAAAGCTAGCTGTATGCTCTGCTGCAACTAAAAGTTCAGTTATCCTCTGTCTGGAAAATCTTATTGGATTGGTGAAAACTCTATCTATAATTCTCATTTTGACTGTTAGCGAGTGCATGGTTGATGAACGAGTACAATTGTTGACTAAACAGGAAAGTTCAAATATATGGTATAGGTGATCGGTACTTCAAGTAAACCTTGTAAATCACTGCAAATCGACACATCTAATGAAGTTTATATTTCCCTGGACTAATCAACCCTTGGAAACTCATAAGTAGCATCAGTCATTAAGCTTCTCTCATGTATGTTATTACAGGATCGCTTTCAAGGCCTTGATTGCTTCCTCGCAGGTATGCCCAAAAATTTGACACGGTTCTCTTTGTTTCATGAAAGATATTGAAAACACTTGGGAATTATTTATTTAATCTTTTTATTGCTTCTCAGGAGATGATGTTAAGGCAAAGAAGCCTGATCCTATGATTTACGAGACAGCCGCCAAGGTAATCAGCTGGCCAATATGTCAACCTCATTCACTACCTTCATCTGCTAAACTTTTGTTTGAAATTTTATGCTTCACAGAGACTAGGCGTGTCAGAGAAAGATTGCTTGGTAGTAGAAGACAGTGTTATCGGACTTCAGGTTCCCTTTGACCATTTGTTCTCGTATACTCTCCTGTAGTTTTGCCTTCAACTGGTGTACATTATGGTTAAAATTGTTTCAGGCTGCAACTGGTGCAGGAATGCCATGTGTGATTTCTTATACGTCATCCACAGCTGACCAGGTAGAACCCCGTCCATCCTGAAAGAAACTTCTATTAGTAAATAACTGACACTGATGACTTGATATACTGTATTTTCGGAACTAGGATTTTAAAGAAGCAGCAGCTGTGTACCCTGACTTGAGCAATGTCAGGTAATACGATACGCCTTGTGAACTATCATTTCAATTTGTTCATTGTACTTCTTACTCATCCTTTTTCTCTATGCAGATTGGCAGACTTAGAGGCATTGCTTAAAAGCACCATTTCTGCAAATTAATGTTTGCAATGCAGTGCAAAATGACCGATAAAGAATGAAGATACACCAATTTAGTATTCACTAAGAAGGTACTTGTATGTTGTGATAATTCAAATATCTTCTACAGTAAGTGTACATATGTGATGAAATAAACTCTACATTATATGATATCAATCACGAACTCCAAACACCCCATTTCATTGTAAAAAATGTAAACATTCTTTCTTTTCTACTGAAATAGTAGCATTGTATTTCAATGTGTTACTTCAATCTTTGGGTACAAAAAAAGTACCCTCCAATCAAGTATATAACTCCACTCGTCGATCTAATATAGGCAATGCACATTTTTACGTATGTTGGTATATGTTCTAACACACTCGTTTGCACATACGTATGTATTATGCATGTGTTTACGAATACAAGTCCATGTCTACCATGTTTGGGTTACTAGTGCATCTGTTTGAGTTATTCATAATGTATTTTCTTTGAACTTATTTTATTTCATGTTTATATATTAGGTAATTCTATGATGCGCTTAGTTAAAAGGTGCACCTGCCTTTTTTAGTATGTCTATCTTCTGGGACGTGTTTTGAATGTTCTTGCAGACGTTTTCCAACAATTTAAGGGTCCACTTTAATGGAGGGATTTGAAATTCCTAATAACAAATCCATCGACTGTGTATGTGTTAGGAAAATTCACCAAGAACACCCAACTATGAAGAACACACCACCACTTCAAACCAATTACAAGAAATTGAGAAAGAAATCAAGCAACACAAGAACATAGAACGATTTACGTGGTTGGGCTTAAAGCCTACATCTACGAGAACAAACGGGGAGGGGTTGATCTCATTCAACAAAGAAACGAATACAAGAACTGATCTGCAAACTTGCAGATTACAACTCACTACAGTGATGAACTCACTCACTTTCTCTCATTATATCTCTCGCTCTAGATAATCTCAATGTGAAAAATAAAGACCCCTTTATAGCCTTATATATCGGCTTTACAGTGCAAAAAGAATCAACTCAAACGGATTTAAAACGACTCTGTAGAAGATCTGAAAGTAAGTAACTTGAAGGCTCTAGTTTCGATCTTCAGCTTCTTTCCCAACCGAAATAACCGTTACCCACGCCACGTGTCGATCTCCCATTCGTCCGCAAGAATAGCGCTTTTGAGAATAAATCCAAACCCGACTTTGTAAGTGAGAGTACGATTCCTTCGCAGAGAGAAAACCCGACTCCCGTTCAAATTATAAATGCGCCTTTATAAGTGAAAGCGCGATTTAGTTTTCACAACACTCAGGCTGTTCCACAACGCCTTTCTGACTGTTGTTGTTTTTACTTAGCCAATTTTCTTCAGTTTAACATGCACACTTGCTACATGTCTGATGCATGGGATTCAAAACATATATATTTACATTCTCCACCTTATGATTGAATCTCTCGTGCACCTCTTCTTCTAATGACTAAGTTAACATGGTTCCACCCTTCCTCCTCAACCCAGTAAGCTCTAAGCATAGCTCAAACTTTGCTGTAGGAAGTGTCTTAGTAAATACATCTGCTGAATTCTTCTCAGAAGCTATTTTGCTGACCCTAACTTGACCTTGCTCCACCCTGTCTCTGATAAAATATAGCTTCACATCTATATGCTTAGTTCTTTCATGATTGCTCTGATGTTTGGTCAGATGAATTGCAATGTTATTATCACAGTGAATCACCACACTTCTTTGATGAACTCCAAACTCTTTTAAGATACCTTTGAGCCAGATTACTTCCTTGATTGCTTATGTGATTACCACAAACTCTGACTCTGTAGTAGACAATGCCACAATAGATTGGTGCATGGACTTCCAAGAGATGGCTTTTCCAAACAAGGTAAATACATATCCAGATAGTGACTTCCTAGTATCAAGGTTTTATGCAAAAATCAGCATCAACATAACCTGTGATGGGAGCTATGATCTGTGATCCTTTCCTGAAGCTTAAACCACAATCAATAGTTATATTTAAGTACTTCATCATCCCCTTTACAGCTTCCCAATGTTCAATACCAGGATTAGACATGTATCTGCTCACTACACTCATTGAGTGAGCAAGATCTGGTCTGCAGCAGACCATAACATACATCAAACTGCCTACTGCACTTGAATAAGGAACTTTGATCATTCTATTCACCTCATCTTGGTTCTTTGGTTCCTGTTCCTTTGATAACTTGACATTTGAACTTAAAGGAACACTTACTGCTCTTGACTGATTCATTTTATACCTTATCAAGACTTTCTTCAAGTAATCAGCCAAGTCAAGAAACACTTCACCAGTGTCCTCATTCCTGCCAATATCCATTCCCAGCATCCTTTTGACCTTTCCTAAATCCTTCATTTCAAATTCCATCTTCAATAGAGTTTTAACTTCAAGTAGAGAAGAATTTGAGGTACTTGCCAACAACATATCATCCACGTACAATAATAAAAAAGTATGTGAATCATGAGCATGCTTGAAATATACACAATGATCAAACTTACTTCTTTTGAAACCTGCCTTTAGCATGAAGTGATGAAATCTCAAATACCATTGTCTAGGAGATTGCTTAAGACCATAGATTTCTTAAGCAGGCAGACCTTACTTTCACTGTTATTCACATGTAATCCCTCAGGTATAACCATATAAATTCATTCCTTTAGCTGTCCATGTAGAAAAGCTGTTGTTACATCCATTTGGTGCAAGCATAGATTGAACTGAGCTACCATTACAAGTAGAATCCTTATAGAGCAGTGTTTAACCACAGGAGAGAAGATCCCAGCATAATCTATGCCCTCCTTTTGTGTGAAACCCTTTGCTACAAGTCTTGCTTTGAATCTGATCTTATTCCCCTTAGCCACTTCCACTTTCCTTCTAAAAATCCATTTGCACCTAACTAGTTTCTGCTGTTTTGGTTTATCAACTATCTCCTAAGTCTGATTCTTTTCAAGTGAGTTCAATTCCTCCTGAATTGCAACCAGCCACTGCTCCTTTTGATATCCAGATACAATTTCTTTATAGTTTGTAGGCACTGAGCTTTCCACTTCCTGAGCTGTGTACAAAACAAATGACAATGTGTCTGCATATCCAAACCTTTCAGGTGGTTTGATCTGTCTCCTTGATCTATTTCTGACTAACTGATAGTTATCTAGTTGATCTTGTGGCTCATCTCGATCAGATTCATCTCCCTCTTCAGAGCTTTCTTCCTCTTCCGCTGGTTGAGTAAGAGAAACAAGCTCCACCTCAACTTGTGGACTCTCTGCTGATTAGGGCACTTGAAACAACCAATTCAACGTAATAACCAGAAGTTTAAAATTTCAAGCGAATTTCCATGGATTTCACGGAATTCATGTGGAAATTCCGTTGAATTTTATAATTTCCAATAGATTTCACGAATCATACCGTTGAATTCTTGGAATAATGTTGGAATTTTATTGGCAGTTGTATATTCCAACGGAAAAGTGCCGTTGGAATTTCTGTCGAAATTTAAATCTCAACGCCCCTTTTTCCAATGGTCAAATTCTGTTGGAATGAAGAATTCCAATAGAAATTTGCAAAATTCCAACGGTATTTCGCAAAATTCCAACGGAATTGTTCCGTTGTAATTTGAGTGATTTCTAGTAGTGGGGGTGGTTGAGCTGCTTGGATCATCTTTCCTTAGTGGCATATTATTTTCATCAAACACCACATCCCTGCAGATTAGACATTTCTGATAGTCATTCTCAAAACACCACAGTCTATACCCTTTCACTCCTTTTGGATATCCAAGGAATACACATTTAAGTGCCCTTGGTTGTAGCTTATCCTGAGTAATATGGGCATATGCCATGCATCCAAAACCCTTTAACCACTGTAATTGGCTGGATGTCCACTCCACCTCTCCTCTGGAGTTTTGAACTCAATTGCAGATGATGGACTCCTATTGATCAGATACACTGTTGTGGCTACTGTTTCACCCCAAAAGTTGCTTGAAAGGCCAGAACTGATTAGCATACATCTTACCTTATTGAGTAAGGTTTGATTCATCCTCTCAGCAAGTCCATTCTGCTGAGGGGTACCTGGTACAGTCTTGTGTCTTTACTATTCCTCTTGCTTTGCAAAACTCATTAAACTCAGTGGATGTAAATTCTAGGCCATTGTCAGTTCTGAGATACTTCAATTTCTTACCAGATAAATTTTCTACCTCAGCTAGCCATACTTTGAAGGTGTTAAAAGCCTCATCTTTTGATTTCAGAATATATACCCACACCTTCCTAGAATAATCATCAATCAAAGACATGAAATACTTACCTTCACTCCTTGTTTGAGTTCTAGAAGGTCCCCATAGGTCTGAATGAACATACTCCAGTGTTTCTTTTGATAAATGAACACCTGGTTTGAAAGGTTGTCTCCTGTTTTTCCCAAGAACACAATAGTCACAGAATTCCAGCTTACTGATCCTATCTCTTCCAAAAACATTTTGTTTAGCCAATTCAATCGAGCCTTTTTCACTCATATGTCCAAGTCTTCTATGTCATAGCTGAGTTCTGTCCATTTCTTGAACTGAGTTCATATCACCCTGGCAAGTTTCACATTCAAGAAAATGGAGTTCATTCCTTTTAATTCCTTGCATAACCTTCCTGTCACCTTTGGAAACAGAGAGTACTCCACCTTCAGAAAGGAATTTGTACCCCTGTGAATCCAGCATGCCAAGAGAAATCAGGTTTCTTACCCTTATCACTCCATAAACATCCTCAACGCTACTGAACTTGTGCCCTTCACTTTGCAATTGTGATAATTGCCTAGCATTACCACTCCACCATCTTCTAACTTCAAATTTTTGGAACCACTCCTTGACTGGAGTCATAGATAAGCAACCAGAGTCTAGGATCACTCAGAGGTTACCTTTGTAGCTGTAATTGCCAACACTTCAACAGATTCATAACCAGTGTTGGTGGTGGATGGCTCTGATGTCTGATTTGCTTGGTTACTTGGTGTTTTGCCTTTGGATTTGAGAAATTGTTTGTATTTGAGACAATCTTTCTTGTGGTGACCTGGCTTATGACAGTGGAAACACCTGTTTTGTTCAACATCCTCATTTGACAATTGGTTGGAATCTGCATTCTTTTCATTTCCTTGCTTTGGAGGTCTCTTCTGAAACTTCTTCTTGTTGTTTCCTTGTTTGATGGCTAGCCTTTCAGCAACTCTCTTTGGTTTTGCATCTGAGGTTTTAGATAGTTCTTTTGTCTTTAAAGTTGTTACCACTTCTTCCGGTGTTATATCATGTTGTCTTCCATATAAGATGGAGTCAATGAAGTGTTCATAGCTCCTGGGAAGTGCACTTAACATCATAAGAGCTTTATCTTCCTCCATAAGATTGATCTCTATGTCTTCTAAGTCATCCAGACCTTACTGAATTCCTCTAATTGATCCAAGATGGATTTATCTTCCACCATCTTGAAAGCATACAACCTTTTCTTCATATACAACCTGTTTGCTATGGTTTTCACCATATATAGGCTCTCCAACTTATTCCACACTGCCATTGTTGTTTCCTCCTTTGCTACTTCCCTGAGTACTTTGTCCCCCAGACTCAAGATGAGAGTGTTGTGGGCTTTCTCAAGAATCTGGTGCTTCTCCTCCACTCTCATAGATTCTGGAAAAGCTTCATCACCAAGAAGAGCCATGGATAAGCCTTGTTGCACCAGTAGTGCCTTCATCTTGATCCTCCACAAACCAAAGTCATCTTTCCCATTAAACCGTTCAATGTCAAACCGCATGGTGGCCATTGTCTTCTACCTTCTCCTTCCCACAGACGGTGCCACAATTGTTAGGAAAATTCACCAAGAACACCCAATTATAAAGAATACACCACCACTTCAAACCAATTGCAAGAAACTGAGAAAAAAATCAAGCAACACAAGACACAGAACAATTTACGTGGTTCGGCTTAAAGCTTACATCCACGGGAACAAACGGGGAGGGGTTGATCTCATTCAACAAATAAACGAACACAAGAACTGATCTGCAAACTTGCAGATTACAACTCACTACAGTGATGAACTCACTCACTTTCTCTCACTATATCTCTCGCTCTAGATAATCTCAATGTGATAAATAAAGACCCCTTTATAGCCTTATATATCGGGCTTTACAGTGCAAAAAGAATCAACTAAAACGGATCTAAAACGAACTTTGTAGAAGATCTGAAAGTAAGTAACTTGAAGGCTCTGTTTCGATCTTCAGCTTATTTCCCAACCGAAATAACCGTTACCCACGCCACGTGTCGATCTCTCATTCATCCGCAAGAATAACGCTCTTGAGAATAAATCCAAACCCAACTTTGTAAGTGAAAGTTTGATTCCTTCGCAGAGAGAAAATCCGACTCCCGTTCAGATTATAAATGTGCATTTATAAGTGAAAGCGCGATTTAGTTTTCACAACACTCAGGCTGTTCCACAACGCTTTTCTGACTGTTGTTGTTTTTACTTAGCCAAATTTCTTTAGTTTAACATGCACACTTGCTGCATGTTTGATGCATGGGATTCAAACATATATATATATATATATACAGTATGGATAAACATGGATTCGTAATCCATTAATTTCACTATTTAGATTGATTTGGGATCCAATTCATTTCAAATCTTATATTGGGTTTACATTAAGTGACCATTATCAACCTTTTTGTCTCAAATGAATTGACCATTTCAATTCATTTCATTCTGACTTGAAACATGAGACACAAATTAATGATTAATTTGTTAGAACTTAGATGATAGCATGTTGTTATCGGACTTTATTCCTGTTTATAATATACATCATTTATTTATGACAAAATATGCACCAATGATAGTTGTAGATCTCTAAATCTACTCTCTTAACTCAATACTAATATCAAGAGTGACCCAATTCTTTAAATTAATGACATAACCTCTTAGATACAAATCAACCAAAACAAAAAAAAAAAACAAAAAATCCTCTTAGATTCCTTTTCTGGTAGTTGAACATCAGGTTTTTTATTACTAGAATTCAATTGCTAACCATGTCAAGGCATCTTGCATCCATTGTGGGAATTAAATATATATGACTTAATTAGTGAATTAATTCATGAGTGATGGTATCTCATGTTTTAGGACCAGAAATCTTAGTGAATTTGTTGTAAAAAATTAGACATTTTTTCCCTTCTTGTTCATGCAATCTACACTAACACTAATATGTACAAAATTCTTGTCAAACCGCTCTATCTCATAACTATACAATCTAATTGTTCTGTTTATATGCTCTTATACTATCCAAAACTTAAACCGTTCTACTCTTGTTACATTCAAACAAAATCACTTCGTTCCACTTTCAAGTGTTCCTACCAATCAAAACTTGATTCATACCACATATCTTGTTCCAAGTAATATAAAAGGTTAATTCAACATTGGTCACACATGTAAACATCCTTTTCACATTTCAACAACAAAGTATGTGATTTCCAATTTGGGTCCCATCTATTCCCTTTTTTTTTTTTTTTTCAATTCTGATCCAATATGTTTTAACTTTTTCATTATTGTTCATGTATGATTCAATTTTTTTCAATTTCAATCCAATTTTAGTCGGATGATGGTTGGGAAATCTCACGTTGGTTGGATTGTTGATTTTGGGAATTCCCACCAAAATTGGACTAACATTGGAGAAAAAAGTGTAACATACGGAATCGAAATTATAAAAAAATTGGAAAAAATTGAAACATACAAGATGAAAATTGGAAAACGTATACTTAATTGTCAAAAAAAATTGAAATTAACCCTAACACAATTGATCAAAATGAAAAAAGAATTAAAAAAAAAAAGAAAAGAAAAACAATTTTTTTCTTACCAGATTTGGGTGCACGATCTTAATGCATGTTATTCAAAAGACAAGAATTCCAGAGATTAGCATCTTGGTCAGTTGACGACACTGATGTACGATAAGGCCTTTTTTTTTTTTTTTTTATCCTGTGGACACTACACACGAAAGAAGAATATTCTTCTAAAGTTAATAAAAAATTTCAATTATATCTTTTTTTATCAACATTGAGGAAAAAGTTGAGAACATTCTAATTTGGAATATCGAATGATTTAAGAAAAATGCAATTGGGAATTGGAGTAATGTTTATACGGCATCCAAAACAAATAACGATGTTTTGGTTGTCTTTTACTTGGATGTTGATGACTTTCTTGATTAATTCTATGCCAGCAGATTGATTTCTTGATTCCAATATGATCGATTGAGAAAACATTTGATTTTGTTTCTCAATCATTAATTCCATTTAACATTCATGCTAATAAAATGGGTTGTTGTATAATTAGGGATGACAAAATTGATCCAACCCGCGATGTTTGGGGTGGGGCGGACCCGACCCGTGCTCGGGGTGGGGTGGGTCTGGGTACCCATAGCGTCCCGCCCCGCTTAATACTAATATTAATATAAATAATATATATGTATATTGTGATAATTAAGTTTATATATATATATATAAATCTCAATTGATGTATATATTATAATAATTAAGTGTATATGTGTGTATATATATAAAAGTAATTGAGGATGATATTTTAATTAATTAAATAAAAACTAAAATGGTAACATTACATGTAAAATAATGTTTTTAATTTGTTGTTGAGTGTGTAAAATAGTAAAATTAAATACCCACTTCAAATTATTTAATCAAATAATTATTCAAATTTATTTAGTTAATGATTTAATTAGATGTTTTTCAAATTATTCATGTTAAAATTGTAATTTATTATTTATTTATTTTTAATTTTTTTATAAAAACGGGGTGGGGCGGGGCATGGGGCAAAAATTTCTGACGGGTCACGGGGCAGGGCGGCGGGTAGTAGGCGCAGGGCGGGCCTGGGTAGTTAACTACGCGCCCCGACCTGCCCCATTGTTATCCCTATGTATAATTAAGACTAAATTCAGTTGTAAGTTGTAATTCTCCATCACCAAACGAACATGCATACAAATAAAACAAAAGACGAGATTAATTTTTATATGAAAATAATTCATAATGATAATGTCCACAGATCAAATAATAATTTAATGTATTAGATTTCAGTACTAGTTATCTATCTCGGGCTTCAATGTGTCTGCTTGGGGTGTTTGATTAAATAATTTTATATGATTTTTTTTTTTTGAAAAATAGATTGTTGAAATATTTGGATAATAAGACGATGAGATTGCAAAATTTTAATAATGATAAATTATTAAATTTGAAAGAGCTTATCAAGAAATACAAATTCATTTTAGAATAGACAGGGATTTCCATACTTATAAATTCACTGATAAAATTGACAATGTATTAAGGCCGAATGGCTATGGTGAGGAATATAGTGATGATGGGTAGGAGACACGTAGGATCTCTTGTGATTGTGAATATACCTTAATTGCAGGCCTTGACTTGCAATATTCTATATATGTTTGGGAATTTAGGCCTAATTTAATGTACTAAACTAAGTTATGGGTCCTAAATTAAATGTAATAAAGTTCAAAACTTAGTTATAGACATCAGTTTTAAATGTGTGCAAAACAATGAGTAGATTTCAATGACATGGTTGAGTTAGTTTGTGTATATAAATAGAAAGTTTTCATTTAATTCCTCTGAAACAGCCCTCTTACCTCTCATTTCTGAAAATGGGGTCATTGAGAAGTGAAAAACCACATGTAGTTCTGGTTCCATATCCAGCACAGGGGCATGTGAATCCATTGATGATGCTTGGAAAGCTTCTTCATGGCAGGGGCTTCCATGTTACTTTCGTGAACACTGAATTCAACCACAACCGTTTGATCCGGTCCAAGGGCCCGGAATCGGTGAAGGGCTTGCCTGATTTCAGATTCGAAACGATCCCAGATGGAATGCCAGCATCAGAAGATCAAGATGCAACACAAGATGTTCCAATGCTGTGTTACTCCACCAGAAAAACATGCTTGGAGCCATTCAAGAAACTCCTTTCGAGCCTTAATTCCAGGCCCGATGTGCCCCCGGTTTCGTGTGTGGTTTCAGATGGAGTCATGAGCTTTGGCATCAGGGCTGCTCAAGAAATGGGAATCCCTGATGTTCAGTTCTGGACTGCTTCTGCTTGTGCTTTCATTGGATACTTGCACTATCGTGAAGCCCTTAAAAGAGGCATTACTCCTTTTAAGAGTATGCTTGTTTGTTTCATAAGATGATCATGTTATAATCAATCTCACTTTAAATTCTTGGTGTTGGAAATACTGGAAGTGATGATTGGTTCTGTTTTGTAGATGATGATTACCTCACAGATGGAACGTTGCACACTCGAGCTGATTGGGTGGTTGGCATGAGGGATGTGTGTCTGAGGGATCTTCCGAGCTTCATTAGGACGACTGATCCAAACGACATCATGTTCGATTTCATGGGAGAAGAAGCCCAGAGCTGTCTAAGAGCTTCTGCAATACTCTTCAACACATTTGATGAGCTGGAAAAGGAAGCCTTGGAGGCTGTCATAACAAAGTTCAACTACAAATCAAGTATTTACTCAATAGGCCCTCTTCCACTTCTTGCTAGCAAACATGTCCCTGCTGAGAGTGAAGTCAGCTCACTGAACTCAAGCCTGTGGAAGCCCGAGTCGAAGGTGTTCGAGTGGCTGGACAAACAGAAGCCCGAATCGGTGGTGTATGTGAACTATGGCAGTGTGACCACAATGACAGGTCAGCACTTTCAAGAATTTGCATGGGGGCTGGCTAAGAGCAACCAGCCATTCTTGTGGATCACCAGGCCAGATGTGGTGAGAGGGGACTCTGCAGTGTTGTCTCATGAGTTCTTCGAAGAGATTAAGGATAGAGGGCTTATAGTGAGCTGGTGTGCGCAGGTTAAGGTGCTGGCCCACTTTGCGGTGGGGGCGTTTCTGTCGCACTGTGGATGGAACTCGACTACGGAGAGCATATCGAGCGGTGTGCCCGTCATCTGCTGGCCGTTTTTTGCGGACCAGCAGACGAACTGTCACTATTTGAACAAGAAATGGGGGATGGGGGCAGAGATCAGTAATGATGTGAAGAGAGATGAGGTTGCAGAGTTGGTTAAGGAGATGATTTTGGAGGAGAAAGGGAAGAAGATGAGGATTAGGGCTAAAGAATGGAAGAAATTGGCTGAAGAAGCTACTGATTTTGGAGGGGGCTCTTTTCTTGATTTTGATAAGTTTGTCAAACAAGCTCTGCATTTTGAGGATTAATGATTGTGTTTGTGAGGTTAATTTCTGTGTTTTTTATATGCATGTAAGAGAAGAAGACTAGTGTTTTATCCAAGTCTTATCAATGTGTCATAGTCTCTTCTCTTGCCATTATGAAATTATGGGTGTTTTTTGTTTGTCAATTGTATTTGTATCTATGTTCAGAAGAAATTGAAGGATATTATTAATATTGTTGATAGGTCCGAATAGTCTATTCAGACTTAATAATGTCAAACTGATTAATAACTTTGAAGCATTTTCTCTATATATTAAGGAATTAGCAAGTGTTTATAGGGGGGAGAGAGACCCATCTCCAAATTCATGACATAAAGGGCTATTTTGGTATCCTATTTAAAGGGTAGATTCTGAAACAATTTCACATATTTGGTAGCTTTCAAAAATAATCTTAGAGGTGTCCTTTATTAAAATTTTGGTCAGATTTGATTTCCACAAAACACTAATCAAGATAAAATTAATTTGAAATGAAGAATGTCCTTTCATGTTGCTATTCCAAGGGTATATTAAAGGCAAAAACTTTTATACACCAGATACGTGCAACCGGTTCGACTCGCTCACGCGCTCCCACGCGCCTGAGACTCGCGCTGAAACTCACTCAAAATTCGCTCTAATAGACATACATTTATGTATAGTTAGATATACCTTTGTGTTATGTTAAACATACCTTATGTAGGTAGGTATAACTATATATAAATGTATGTCTAACATATACAAAGGTATGTCTAACTATATACAAAGGTATGTCTAACACAACGTAAAGATATGTCTAACATAACATAGTGGTATGTGCCAAAATTCAAAAATCAAGCGCAAAAAAGATAAGTTATGAAATCTGGGCTGAACGATATGTTTAACATAACTTAAAAGTATGTCTAACATAATGTAAATGTATGTTTAACATAACCTATTGGTACGTGAACATTTTCAAAAATCATGGATGAAAAAAAAAAAGCGGTCCCCCTTGACCCGGATCCGACCCGGGTGCATGGATCACAAAAGACTTACTCCATATTAAAAGTTAAATGTGGTTTTCAATTTTTATTAAATACAAACACCATTATATGATACACTTTTTATATATATCTATACAACACATCTCAAACAATCAAATCATCATTTCTTATCTACCTACCCAAAAAGGTCTAATTTTGGATACAGTTTGTTCAAGTATACTTCAAAAAAAATCGAAAATTTCAAAAAATGGCCGCCGATATATATATACACATGGCCGATATTTCGTCGAAATATTGACGAAATCCCACGTTTTTTAAATGTTTTTTTACCGATATAGATACAGTAGGTGATACATGTTGGTGATATAAAAAACAGCAACTCGATATAATTGTTTCGAGATGAGTTCATCTTTTTTGCAGAGTATTTTCTTCACTGCTTGTGACTATACCTTGAGTTGCAGGTATATACATCAAGGTCATTGTATATTATACTCTTTAATATTCCTAGGTGTAGCCTAATTAATGTACTAAACTAAGTTATGGGTCCTAAATTAAAGTATTAAACATTAGTTTTAATGTGTGTGCAAAACAAAGAGTAGAGAAAGCTAGGAGTAGAATATTCCAATTAATTCTATAATTGAGCCTAACACGTTCTTTAAATACCTTAATTAAAACTCATGGTAAAGGTGATTAGAGTCAGTTTGTCTCTATAAATAGAAAGTTTCCATTTTCTCTGAAACACAAAACATCACTCTTGCCTTTCCAAACCACATTCAAAACAATTGAACTGGCTTAACATTCTCATTTCTGAAGATGGAGAAGTGAAAAAACCCACATGTAGTTCTGGTTCCATATCCCATGCAGCACAGACAGGGTCATGCATGTGAATCCATTGATGATGCTTGGAAAGCTTCTTCATGAACACTGAATTCAACCACAACCGTTTGTTCCGGTCCAAGGGCCCGGAATCGAAACGATCCCGGATGGAATGCCAGCATCGGATCAAGATCAAGATGTTCCAATGCTGTCTTATAGAGCCATTCAAGAAACTGGTGAGAGTACTGAAGCCCTCTCATTGAACTCAACTAAAGAAGCTGCTGATTTTGGAGGACCTCTTCAATTAATTTTGATAAGTTTGTTAATTAAACAAGTTTAATTTGCACCATCAGGAATATTGATGATTGTGTTGTGTGTGTTTTTAATGCATGTAAGAGAAAACTTGTGTTTTATTTCTTTCTTATATATTAATCATGTGTAATAGTGGTCTCTTGCTACTATATGAAATTATGGACGTGTGTGTTTTTATTTTTAATTTACAAAAGTTTGTTAATTTGTCTATTGTATCTATATATCATGATCAAGAAAAAAAAATGGTTGATGTATAATAATATTATTGTGATTTTAATAGGTCTGAAAAATTATTAGTCTACTCACACTTAAATTCTACCGATTTTTTCATAATAATTAATTAAGTACATACAGAGAAAATATATTAAGCAACAAACTTAGAACATTATGTTATGTTTCCAATTCTTTTTTGCACATATATAGCTAATCATCTGATTTTTTTTTAATTGTAATTCTTAAAGGGTCTAACATTAATATATATGTTGGTGTGTCAGTGGATCTCAAGAATAATATCAGCTCTCGCGAATTAATTATTTAATAATACTAACATGCATATTAACACATGCATGCAATAACAAATGTGGGGTTTTGTTTGGCAGAGAACACTAAATCCAGGGATGTCAACACAATTCTTTCTTAATAAAATACATATTAATATGTTCGCAAATGCTCACGAATCTGAATTGGTATAATTGGGGCGACCCGACCCGGATCTGCGCATCTGAGTTTTCTTTTTTTTTTTTCCTCGCTTCAGATTGTTACATTTATATTGTATGGATGTGACCTTTATGTTATATAAGTGTGACTTTTATATATAAATATTATGACATTTATGTTCAGTAACTTAGGAACAAATGAAGATTTTCAGGTTTTTTCGCTTCAGATTAAGACTTTTATGTACAATTCTTGTGACTTTTATGTACAAATATTATGACCTTCAAACTGTAAAATTATTCATTTTTCTCTAAGTTAGAGTATATAAAGATCATTACATTTATACATAAAGGTCACACTTATAAAACATAAATGTCACACCCATATAATATAAAGGTAACAGTTTAAAACAAAAAAATAAAATTCAAAATAAATATATAAAAAAAGTGCACGAATCCGAATCGATTCGAATCCGATCTAAATGTATGTACACCAGTTGCATAGAAGAGCACAGAAGAGTGACTCAAATATGTTCCTTAATAACCACCTGATTTCTCTACTTACAAATGTACGCAGCAGATCAAATCTTTCCAGATTTCTTTTTTTAATATTTAACACTAAAATTAGTTAAATTATTGAACTTGAGTACTAGTAGACTAGTGTGCACCGGCAAGCAACTAATGTACACGTGCACCTTAATTATACGCTGCTTTGTAAATCTGTAATAAACTAAGGCAAGAAGGGCGTTCTTTTGTCAAATGAGTCACATCTCTCTGAAATTATCGGGATAAAATCACATTTGGTCCCATAACTATAGTTTTTTCTATAATTGGTCCCACAACTATTTACTTTTTTAATTTAGTCCCGTAACTTGAATAATTGCTCGATTTTGGTCCCAATGTCCCTGAAAATTTCAAATTTGACCAGAAAATTGTCATGTGACATCCATTTTGAAGGTTTCCGGTGACAAATAATTACGCATTTAATAAAGATGACATTTTTTTAGAATCATAAAAATCAGTGCAATCCACTGTCTTACTTTTCAATGCAACACGGAAGTTAGGTCTTCAAATTCCCCCAACCCCCTATACCCAAACCCAGCTCTACACCTCCTCTTTTCTATTCTCAATATTTATATCTAATTTCTAACATAATTTAAGATATTAACAAGTAATTCACCCGCGTGCCTGAGATGTGCACTCTGTTTTTTATTATGGTAATAGAAACGATCTTCTAATAATATAATCAACATGTATAAATTGAAAGCTTAATAAGATCATCTTCCAATTATTTCAATACGCATATATATATAATATATATAAATGTAATTTAATTTTATATTTTTATCATTTTTTTTAGTTGTAATTTATAATATTAGAAAAACATTATATAAAATTAAGTTTTAAGTGAAAGGAGTAGTATTGATTTAAATCATGATAATAATGAAAGTAATAATGCTAATCTTGTTACTTCATATAAGTAAATGACATTACAAATAATAGTACAAATTATAGTTTATTTAAATGTAATTGAATAACCTCTAATATATTAATATACCGACATGATTAAAATTTCACATGATCATTTTAGAATTTCTTTTAATGATTGGACCAATACAATAATCATCACATCTCATGTCATTATTTTTCATCGGAAACCCCCAAATTGGATGTCATATGACTATTTTCTGGCCAAATTTGAAAATTTTGACGATATTGGGATCAAAATAGAGCAATTATTTAAATTATGGGACCAAATTAAAAAAACAAATAGTTATGGGACTAATTGTGAAAAAGGCAATAGTTATGGGACCAAATGTGATTTTATCCCGAAATTATCAATACTAATATTTACCCGTGATGCACGATATAAATTTTAAAATAAATATTTTTATATAAATATAATGTAAATAGAATTTTATATATAATAATATGTTTAAATATATATAATAATATGTTTAAATACATATAAAATATAGGAATTAAATGATATCTTATTCAATATTGGTATTGGTTATGTAATTTAATAACATCTAAATTTTTTGTTTAGAACCAGTATATAATAAATTTTGTTACATATTTCTTATTAGTTTTTATTGTTATAAAATGTTGAAAGTGATTGAAAATGTCTATATTAAAACTATTAATATAAATTTATAATGAAAAAAATAACTAAAATAAAAAAATCTTACAAATTACAAATTTGTAACCTTTTTTTTATTTACAAATTATGGTGTTCTTATCTCTCACGGTCTCACCATATTTTTTATACATCAAAAATTTTACTTCTAAAACAAAAACATATAATTGACCACGACTAAAAATGTGTTACTTCAAGAAAAGTCTGACATGAGATTTTAAATTATAATATTTTAAAATTCATTATAAAAATAATACATATTGTAATATATATATATATATATATATCTTTTTTATTTATTAAAAATTATCTCAAGGTGATCAAATTGAATTACATCAGTATAAATTGCTAATTTTCGAAATATATCATATGATATTTAAGTTTAATAGTTGACTTATATTGCAATATTTGGTATCAACATGTGTAATATTACATTGAGGTAATATTTTTGATTTATTAATATTTTTTCAAATATAACTTGAGAAATCAACCTTACCATATATATTTTAAAACAATATACACTATATATTTTAAGAAATAACTAAATTAACTAAAAACCTCATATTACGTGCATATACCAATTATTATTTTTTTCAAAATTTTTTATTAATATAAGTTAGATGAAAAAAAGTGGATACTACTGACAAATTTGAGTTTTATTAATATTTAAATTCATCATTATTTATGCAATTAATAATATTGAATCTATCATTATTAGATACTTACAAATAATATTAACATGTATATATAAACAAAAAATATCAATGATGTCAATATTTCAAGAAAATTGAAAAGTATATGTGTTAAATATCAATAATTTTTTTGATTTTATATTTGAAAAAAGAATAATTGACAATTAATATTCAGATTTACATAAAATTCAAAGTACAAAAAAGCTGAAAACGCTAATACAACTCTAAATTTCATCCATTGTAATTATATATCTATAAATCAAAATAAATCACTATATATTTAGTTTTAACAACATGGATGGTGCATCATTTTGAGAGCTAAATCCAAAATCAGATTTATTTTCCCTAACATTTTGCTTGAGATAGATCTCATGTTCAATCAGATGATCACGTAACTCCTCGAACCGGAAGGGAGTTTCATGGGTTCGAACAGAACTTACAATGTCACGGTACTCCTGCCTGAGTCCATTAACAATGTAGAGAGTAAGATTATCATCTTTCACCGGTTCATCAATAAGACCAAGTTCATCAGTCATGGCTTTGATGTAATTAACGTACTCGGAAATAGACCGGGTACCAATTGACACCTTTTCCAGGATCGTCTTGAGATGCATCACATGGGCCTGTGATGTACTGGCAAAGGCACAGGTGAGATGTGATGTTCTAGCAAAGGCACGAGTGAGAATTGATCAAGCAGCAGCAGCCGTAGTGGCAGATGACAGAAGAGGCAAAATATCCAAGGACATCGACTCTAAAATCACAGTTAAGAGAAGTTGATCTTGTTTGAACCAACAACGGGCAGTCTCGGGTGCAGTAGTTGTATTTGATTGAGGGATGGTGTCATCTATATGACCAATCAGTGAAAAACCATTTAAAAGCGCGCACAGATGAGTACGCCATGAATGGAAATTGTAGGTGGTTAGCTTAATGGGTAGGTGATGATGGGCGGATATTGGAATAAGTGGTGCAAGAAGGGAAATTATAGGTGGTTAGCTTAATGGGTAGGTGATGATGGGCGGATATTGGAATAAGTGGTGCAATATCAGATGTGGTGTTGTTGTCGGTCGACATAGCAGATAGAAGCGAGGAAGAAGAGAATAATCTCGGTAAAGAATATGATACCATATAAGATTTGATGTTGCGTATATAACTAAAAGAAGAGTTATGAGGAACTTATATTTTATTGATATAAAGTCTAGTATATATAATACACTTGAAGATCTAAAAAGATAAAATGAGATACAAAAAATCTTAACAACATGTAATTTTATTTCCAAGTGAAATTTAAATTATATGGGAGAATATTCATTTATATGTGGTGTTGTGCTGGGCAAAGGAGAGCATCGCCGAGCGGCGGCACTGGAAGTGGAGTGGTGGTGTGTGATGGTTGTGGTGTGCATGTAAGGGGGCTGCGACGGGGTTGGGCCCGGGCTGTGGCCGGCGTCGACGCGCGCAAAGGCGGCTGTCACCACCGCCTCTGCCCTTCCCCAGCTTTCTCTCGTCTCAGTTCTCTATGATTTTTTTCTCTCTCTCTATGGCCGACGCGGTGGTCGCACCGGCGATATCGAGTTCGACCACCGCTTCCTTGCGGCAGCGTTGGGTCTGATTTTTGTGGGTGTGTGAGTGTGTGTGTGCAAGAAGGTGTGGATGTGTGTGTTACGAGTGTGTGCGTGAATGTGGGTTGAGTACGTGTGTATGCTGTGTTGGTAGGCTGTGTTGCTAGGTGTTGTCGGGCGTGGTGTGAGTTCGGAGGTGGGCGCTACCGAGGATGGCAACGCCATGTCGAGCATCCACCAGCACTCCCGTGAGATGCTGTGTGGTGGAGATAGGATTATGTTCATGGTGTCGTTTTGCGTGTGTTTAGTGTGTGTTCGATTACGAATGTGTGTGTGGTTGCTGTTTTGGGCGACGGGTGCAGGCAACAAAGCTGAACCTCATTTGGTAAATGCAATTGTCATATCTTATTATAATTATAATTTAATCCTATGAAATGTTGAAATTATATTTTAATCCCTGAACATCTATAGATTGCATTGACACCTAAAATTTGTGTGACCTTGAATTCAACCTCTGAAACACTTTAAGACTACATAATATACTCCAAATATACATAAATCATATTCAGACCCCAACTATTTCTGGAAATTATTGGAAGTTATGGAAATCGAATTAGAACGATTCCTTTTAACACATTTTAACACATTTAATTATAGGAAGGGAAGAACATGTCCATTAAATTTCATAAGATTTGAAGTTATTTATTATGATTTATCGAGTGAGATCCTATTTAGCGGCAAAAACATTCTGTTTTTAGGCTTGAATGAGACAATTATCTGGAATTGTACCTTTCGAATATATTTGTCGTCTTCCATTATGTTTTAGAACTGATTTTTAGGTACGTATAGAAATTTAGTATGTCAATTTTGGAGTCTTGTACAATTTATGTTGAATTTTACAACAAATCTTATTTTCTGCAAACTCAATGCCCGGTTTTCAGGCAACTTAGAAAATACACAACTAATAGTGTGAGACTTATTTTTACTTGGTATTTTTATATGTTAAACTTCAACATGTTTTCTAAATTTTAGGAAAGTATGAGGAGTTTTCATAAATCCTAGAAGATTTACTCAAGCTCGTTAGCCACAAACCCTACATACGAAACACTAGTTTTCCAGTTAAACCCTAATATTGGAAATGTTGATTATTAATTGTATTCCAAGAGATTAATCTAAGATTAATTTCACTACAAACAATCAAGTTAAATGTTGGGGTGAACTTTATATTTTGTAGGAATATGAATGAAAGACTTATTTAGATGACCATAGAGATAATAGTTGCAGGCCTCAGTGATCAAGGAATACGAACAAGAGGCACGACTAGGAAAAAAAAAAGGATGAAGGGCTTTACAAGCGCAACTTCTAAAGGTGAGGGTAAATTATGTGTTTTATTCTTGTAATATCTGATAAAATATGTGTAATTGGTTATGTGCAAATTATGTCTTATGTGATCAAGTTGATCCTTCTTGCTTATGATTGATTTGGACGTTGACGTTCAGCGTTCCTTTTCAATATTGTTATAAGTGCGTGTGTGCATGTGTATGAAGGGGTTTCAGACGTGGCCCTGTAAAGTATGTTCGAGGTTTCAAATATGGCCTCGTTAAAGTTAATGTGGAAAGTTTCGAAGGAAATTATGTCGGACGTAAAACTCCGATGCACACCGGGCTGAAAGAGCCGAGGGGATACAATGCATTCC
Organism: Scutellaria baicalensis; assembly: GCA_005771605.1. Lineage (NCBI taxonomy): Eukaryota > Viridiplantae > Streptophyta > Magnoliopsida > Lamiales > Lamiaceae > Scutellaria > Scutellaria baicalensis. The sequence goes on from CM016722.1 coordinate 41,203,332, forward strand.
TGATGTTATATTTTCCCTATGTCAAATGTCTAAATGTGATTATGTGTATGTGTGCTCACCTCCACTGAGTGTCTTGCAAACACTCACCCCTATATATTTAAATGTTTTCAAACAGGGTACGCGAACGTTGCATGCTGGTAGCAGATATTCTAAAAGGTTGCAAAATATCTTATTTTAAAAGGTTGCACGATTTTATTTTAGAAAGATATATTTATGTAGATGTTTATTTCTATCGCTCTTTTGATGAAATGAAAAATGTGTGTGTAGAGAAAGTTTTCAAGGTAATTGTTTCCGTTGCATTATCCAAATTTATATTTCATAACGACGTTCTATTAAAATGGTATTTCATGGTTATTCCCGAATTTAAGATTCTTTATTATTTCAAAAAAAAATGATGATCAATTTATAACGTAAGTAACACCAAAGCAAGATTTTATTCTTTAAAGAAACGGGACATTACATAAATAATTTATCTTAGTGTTACTTTAAATAATATTATAACTTCGAAATGTAAATAATTATATTCATATGTATCTATAGGTTAAACAACAAATTAGAAAAGCTATATTTGAAATAGGAGGCTATTAAATAACCACCAATTTGTACATCCATTATAATGTAAATTAAAATCAAAATAAATTGAATTAAGTACCAACAAACATTTTTTTTTATCATGATGTTAAACGGTAACTAATATTCAAAAACTATTTTATCTCCTAAATATATGTTGTGTATATTGCAGTCAACATAGCTGTAAGTACAAAGTTTAATAAATTATTTTTAATATATTTTAAATGTTTTTTTATTAAAAATTTATTAGAAAAAATATTTTTGGTTCTCACAATTATAAATTTCCTTCAAATTTCTCCAACCAATAATGCATACAAGTTAATTATTTGAACTTGAAGAAAAAATATATTTGTACATCAAATATTTGAAGTATGTTGATATCTATATAAATAATTCAAGTAACTCAATATTCAAACGACATGTAGTGATAAATAGACCAACTAATTATACGAAAATGTTTTTCATTATAATTAATTTCTCAAAAGATCTAAAACTTTTTACTTTAAATATATAATATGTTTTAACTTTTATTTTCAACTAGTCCTTTTTTCTTCATGCGAACCAATTATATCAAAATATTTTTCATTGTAATTAATATCTCAAAAAATATAAAGCTTTTATTTTAAAATACTAATTTTTTATTTTTCTTATCTGTAGTTAATGTAAATAGAATTTTTTTTCGTATTTGTAATTTTGTTTGTATAATTATGCACCACTTAAATATCAAACTCTACTTTTTGTTCTTTTTTCACAATATAGTGAAAATAAAAAATTAATATTCATAAACTTATAAATTTGATATATCATGCATAAACAATAAATTTTAGATGAAGAGATTATTTAATTTAAAATTATGATTGTTAAGAACAAACTCACATGATTAGTTAAGAACGATAAATTCTATGATCTGTTTTCACGGTCTCATCAAAACTCAATACAAAATGAAAATGACAATAAACAAATTACAAATAAAAATGGTAAAATTGATTCATCATCTAGTGAAAAAAATTAATTCAATGAATAAATTATTTAATTTGAAATCATGATTAGTTATTTAATTTGCTTAAGAAGTATACTTACTCACTCCGACCCCACTTCCAATTAGAATTATACATAGAAAATAAAAATAAAGATCAAATTCTAATTTTTTTTTTTAAGGTAGATGTAGCATAGATGAAAACAAAATCTAGAATGAAAGAATAATCTTTATATAGAAAGAGAATAAAGAGGGGAAAAAAAACCCTACAAATTAATCATACTCATATCCATCTCATTGGCCATAGACTCAATCTAGAAGACCCTAAAGCATAAATCTTTTTATATTTGAATTTTCTGAAATTCTTATAACCACTTTCTTTTCATTATAACATATCAATTTGGAAGGAAATATTAATTATCACTATTTTTATTGTGGTCTTATATATATATTTAGATTCAATGCAATGCAAAATCAAAACGTGGAAAAGGAATAATCTTGCAATATAAATGAAAGAATGAACTTAATTACTTTACTCAATTGATCTTTGTTTTGCTCTCTCATTTTCCAACTCTATTACATCACCACAGGACCAAAAATTGATAATTACCCAAAGATCTTGTCTTATACTATGAAGAATAGTCCTAAATACAGCCTAATTGGCTAACTGAGTTGTAATCAAATCAAACACTATCTTTGAAATCAATTTTATAAAAAAGTTTCAAATGCATATAATGATCAAGAAAAACTTTGTAAGCATAAACATGATCGCCTTCCAATATGAAGAACACAAGTACTTCTCCTCAACAACCTCATGCAGTTCTTGTGCCATTCCCAGCACAAGGCCACTTGATTCCCATGATGCAATTAGCCTCACTTCTTCAGACAAGAGGGTTCTTCATCACCTTCGTCAACACCGAGTTCAACCACAAGCGATTAGTCCGGTCCAAAGGAGTAGAGTGGATGCAGAGCTTCAAGGATTTCCGGTTTGAGACCATGACAGAAGGGCTGCCACCTTCTGATCGCAATGCAACTCAAGATCCGGCCGAGCTGTGTGGGTCCATTAGACGGACTTGTTTGCCTGTGTTCCATGAGCTCTTGGCTAAGCTCCTATCTAATGTGGAGTTGCCAAGAATTTCTGCCATAATATCTGATGGAGCTATGAGCTTTGCTATTAAGGTTGGAGCTGAGTTTGGCATTCCTGTTGTACAATTTTGGACAGCCTCAGCTTGTGGCTTCATGGGATACTTGCAATATCATGAACTCATAAAGAGAGGCATCACGCCCTTCAAAGGTATGTTGTATTATCTGTCGCTGGTGTACTTAAATTGATGTCACAGCTAGGTAAAGGCGTGTATGTATGTCTCATGCATGTCTGGTTTTGTGATCAGATGATGACTTTGTGGAGAAAGGCTTGTTGGAAACTCGACTGGATTGGATCCCTGGGATGAAAAATATGCGGATGAAGGACATGCCGAGCTTTGTCAGAACGACAGACATTGATGATGTTCTGCTTAACTATTTAGGAGATGAAGCACAGAGCTGTCTTAAGGCTTCTGCAATAATCTTCAACACTTTTCATGATCTTGAACATGAAGTCTTGGATGCAATCACGTCTATGTCTCCTCCAATATATAACGTAGGCCCTCTTTCTTTGCTCTCCAAGGGCTCACATAGGCCAAGCTTATGGAAAGAGGATGGGAAATGCTTAGAATGGCTGGAAAAACAGGAGAGAGAGACTGTAATATACGTGAATTATGGAAGTGTGACTTTGATATCCGAGAAACACCTCAAGGAATTCGCGTGGGGGCTAGCGAATAGCAAGCATCCGTTTCTATGGATCGTTCGTCCTGATATTGCAATGGGGGAGTCAGCATTCCTGCCAGAAGATTTCATTGAGGAGACTAAAGATCGGTGTTTGATCACCAGCTGGTGCCCCCAAGAGGAAGTGCTTTCGCATCCCTCGGTGGGGCTTTTCTTGAGCCACTGTGGATGGAACTCGACTCTGGAGAGTATAACTGCAGGGGTACCCATGTTGTGCTGGCCTTTCTTTGCAGAGCAGCAGACGAATTGTCGATATGTTTGTACGGAATGGGAGATGGGATTGGAGGTGGCTGGTGATGTCAAGAGGGATGAGATTGAAGAGCTTGTGAGGAGTATGATGGAAGGGCAGAAAGGGAAAGAAATGAAGGCTAAGGCTTTGGAATGGAAAGGGAAAGCAGAAGTAGCTGCAGGAATGGGAGGTTCATCTTTTAGTGACTTTGATAGCTTTGTTCTTGAGAAACTTGTAGGTAAGGTGGGAATAGTTCAAATTACTTGAGAGAGGTTTATGGCTCATGAGCTTATTATCAATCTAGTTCGACACAACATATTTAGTGTATTAATTAGGTCCTTTTTCAACCCTATTTATGAAAATAGGTTAGGCTCGTGCCTATAAAATGTCAGGTAGACCTAATAGGTTGACCTATTTATATAAAATTTATATGAAAATATATGAAATATTTGATATCTTTTATAATTGCACATGGCATAATTTATGTTTTATATTTCATTCTTATTACATGTTTGTCGGTGTAATTCTCTAAGTTTAAATTAAAGTTTATTTTAAAAAAACAAGATTTTATACTAGCATATTTTGTTAACTTTTAACAAGCTTTTGATAGACTTTAGATCAAACTTACATACAAAATAGATCAGAGTCACACTAAAAAAAGACATTTAATATACAAATAGGCCAAGACTTAGGTCTAGTATTTAAATTATTGGTTGAGCTTGACCAAACAAAAGTCAAGTTTGGCCCAAACAAATAGGTCTGATTTATTGACATGTTCCGTTTTTCAATTCCAATGTAATTTATTTTAAAATAACTATTTCAATGAATTTTAGGAGCTTCGCTAGTTTTTATCTTCATTGACTCACCAACATGTGGTCGATTTTGGAGGTTATGCATGTATTTGGTGATAGTTTTTTCACCATTTAAGAATGAATAAAATCAAATTAACATGTTGAATGGTTTTGTAAAACCTGGGAATTCATATAACTAGGTTTGATCCCAGTGCGTTGCACGGATTTTATTTAAGGCAAAAATTTACGTATTTCAGTGCACCATATCCCCAAAAGTATTATTAGTTTGATATTAGGTATATATCCATGAGGTATTATTGGTGTATTCATAATGTATTAGTGGTATATTCTTAAAGGTATTAGTGGTATACTCATAAGGTATTAGTTGCATATTTATAAGGTATTACGTGTATAATTGAAATATATGTTTTAGTGAAGGTATTATTCAAGGTATTACTTGTTACATGTTAATGTATTACTCATATTACTTAAAGGTATTACAATAAGTGTTTGGGGGCACGGTGTCCCCAGGGGCACATAAGACCTACTCTTTATTTAATACTTATCTCATTTTTTATTTTATAATTAGTGTTATTGTTATATGATATTAAAATTTTACATAAGTGTGATATTTTTTCTTTATTCTTAAAATAATATTTCTTAGGTTCATTTGAATATGTGGATTTGAGGAGGGATTTGAAATCCTTGATAGCAAATTCACTGATAGTGTTTGGTTGGATGTGAATTTAAAATCCATAGTTTCCATTTTGAGCTAATTTTAGAGTCATTTTAGTGGATTTCAAATACACTCAAACTTGAAAGGATTTGAAATTCTAGATTTGAAATCACTCTATCCAAACAGAGCCTTATTGTTTTCTTTAATAATTTTTTTCATTTATTCTTTAACACAAAATTATTAATATATAGTTCTTAATAGGTGTTTTAATTATTGCATTAGGTATTTTCATATATTTCTGTAAAAAGTATATAATATATTTCATTTTTATCGCTCGAAAACATATGTTTTGTTCAATGTTTGTCCTAAGTGCACTCATTATTAACTTTATGCATTGGTTTATTTTGTAATTGTGTTCTTTTTGTAATCTTTTTATTAGCCTTAACAAATTGTTACATATTGTAATATTTTAATACAATTTCTCGATTGTTTAAGGGGGTGGTTGGACTGAATGTACACGTTTAGATTTTGGATTATCAATATCCGAATCATGTTATTTGTTTGCAGAATCTTATAACTATTCTTTTTTTTTTTTTTTTGTCTACTTCATCCACTTTTTTACAATTTGAACTGAAAATATTAGCTCTTTTTTTAAAGATAAAATAACAGTACATCATCTATTTTTCTTATAATTCACTATATGATGACATATTAATTGTAATCCTACTTTTTAAAATATCTAAACAAACACAAAATTATCAAATTTCATCCTTTTTATAACTCACTTTCATACTTGCCAAATTTACATATGTTTTAACCTAAATATATCCTAAAAAAAATTTAAGCACCTAGTTTTTGCTAATGTCATTAATAATATTGTTTCAGAGTTTAAACACAATTTCAAAATACATTATTTTTATTTAATACATGACATTACCGAACTAATGTTTGCACATTGTTGCTTACTTTTTTTTTTTTTTTGCCAATTTGAAATGTTGGACAAAAACAATAATTAAAGTTTGAAACCAAAGATTTCATGTAAAAAAAGATAATACAACATTAGCAAGCAGCCAATCACTTGTAACTTACATATTTATTTTTTTCCCAACAATTATTTTTTTATAATACCCTTTAAAATTTCTAAACAAACACAAAATTATCAAATTGCATGCCTTTTTTCATTATCTAATGTCAAATATGTTTCAATCTCACATATCTTAAGGTTTTTTTAACACCTATTTTTGGTAATGTCATTAGCAATATGTTTCATAGTTTAAATTACAATTTTAAAGTACATTATTTTATTTCATATTTGACATTACCGAATTCTAGTATTTATATGTTATTTTTTTCTTGAATCCTCTAAATAATTTTTTCTCTAAATATTTTTATTTTTTTGAGTTTGAACTACTTGAATGTTCTTTTATAAAATATTATTAGCACCTTCAAATATCTTTTATTTATTTGTTTTAATTCCTTAAAAAGTAGTAGCAGAATTACTCTTCCAATTTTGTTTTATTTTATTGAAATTGAAATGTTGGACAAAAACAATTATTCTAGTTTGACACCAAAGATTTCATGTAAAACAAAAAAGAAAAAATAATACAATATTAACAAACATTTGTAACTTACATATTTAATTTTTCCAAGTACTTTATTATTGTAGGGTAGTGGGGTGTGTATTTAATTTATATTAATATTTTTTTGAAATTGAAATGTTGGACAAAAACAATTATTCAAGTTTGACACCAAAGATAATTTCATGTAAAACAAAAAAGAAAAAAACAATACAACATTAACAAACATTTGTAACTTACATATTTAATTTTTCCAAGCACTTTATTATTGTAGGGTAGTGGGGTGTGTATTTAATTGATATTAATATTTTGATATTTTATAAATAAAATAATTTTTAAGGAATGACACTTGTCAACATTGTAAAGTGTCACTTGTCAAACACTTGAAGGTGACACTTGGCAACATTGTAAAGTGCCACTTGTCAAACACTTGAGGGTGCAAACCACACTTTTATATATATAATTTGACACTGGCCAGTATTAAAATGAATAAAATAAAACTAATCTACTAAAGAAGCATAAGGGGTGGTGGCGCAGTTGGCTAGCGCGTAGGTCTCATAGCTTCTGAGTGATCCTGAGGTCGAGAGTTCGAGCCTCTCTCACCCCATTTTTCGTTTTCTTACTTGAATATCTCATTTTTCCGTTGATGAATTTTCTAACAAATTTAGATTTGCAATGAACTTGGCATACAACTTAGGATTTATTATTTGTTAGCTGAGATAAACATAGTACATTGAACTGAAAACTGCATTTCAAGATTCGCATAATAACAAAGAAGAGATGGATTCAAGAGCCATAAACAATAAATTCAAAGTGATTCATTCCTCAACGAAGAACACAACTCGCTGCGTATCATGCTTCTATATATATATATATATATCTTGTCTCCAAGTGTCGTATAAGTGTTTTACAGAGTGTAAAATGCCTCAATAAACGCTTATCAATGAAGGGAAAACTATCTAATCAACCTTGCAGCCATTGCCATAGCTCTCGAGCTTAGGATTAGCCGGAACATTGAGGAACGACTTCAAGTACTTGTACAACTCCTTCGTCTTCTCCATGTTAATTGCATGCCCTGCTTTCTTCAACACCACGAGCTGTGCATTGCGCTCCAAATGCCTGTGACGAAAGCATACTTAGCAATCTTTCTACCAAGGATCGACATAACCATGAATTTATAACATTACCTTAGTAATCTATGAGCCAATTCGAGAGGGAAAATCTGGTCATGTTCTCCCCAGAGTATCAATGTAGGCTACACAACAAAAGGCACACTTTAGGACAAGGGCTATGTAACAAATGACAGAGTTTGGTAAGGAATGAAAGAAACCTGTGTGATTTTAGGCAGATCAGAAAGCTTTCTATCCTTATACAAAGCATAAATCAACTCCTTTCTTTCTTGAAGATTTTCAGTACACATTACCTATATAGTCATAAACATCAAAGAGAAGATCACAGTACATTCAATCTCGAATAAGCACACAAGTGAAAAAACTCCAAGAACAAGACCACAACACACACTCAATGCTCATATAAATCATCAACAACATTAAAAGAATGAAACCTTACATCAATGAAATCGGACAAAAAGCAAGATGGGACATTCTTGGCCGGCTTGTAGAAGGAAAGCTTCATAAGCTCCCTCAACTTGGCCGGAGTCTGAGCCAGCAAGATTTCGATGCCCTCATCCACACTCTTCACTCTGAACATCCCATCTTCCATATCCTTCTCCTCCAAACACACGCCGGCGCAGCCGATCACCACCCTCTCCACCGCGTCAGGAAACTGCGCCGCCATGCTGTAGGCCACGAAGCCGCCGTAGCTCAGCCCCACCACGCTCATCCTCCGGACCCCCATCGCCTCCATGGCCCTCATCACGCACTGGGCCTGGAAGGACTCGCCCCTTTCGGGCCGGGTCGTGTACGAGTCGCCGAAGAAGAGCAAATCGGGGACGTAGACGTTGAAACTCGCAGACAGGGGCGAAACGACGTCGTTCCACTGCCACATTGCGTTGGCGCCAATTCCATGGATGAGGAGCACGGTGCGCCTTTTGGGCTTGTGGGTTTTGGGCCCCCAGCAGTGGATGACGGTGCCGTCGCCCAGGTCGGTGGTCGTCGACTTCAGGCCGGCGGTGGCGAAGGAGTATCGGTAACACCAGTCTCTTGATGCTGTGAAGCTGAAACACTTTGCCATTTTCCTTTTTTTCTGTTGCTTTTTGGTTTAGCTTCAGATTTAAATCTCTTCTCCACGGATTAATTCTTGAAATAGAGAGATGCAAAGAAAATCTGCAGATATTTGATGGAATCTGGAGAAATGTGGAAGATGATTGGCAAAATATTTCTTTTTCCTTTTTTTCTTTCTAGAGAATAGGATTGGCAAAAGATTGAATAAAGTGAGATTTTTGTTAAGAGAAAAAAAGGCCTGTTTATGTATTGGGGAGGGACCCGGGTTATAAATTTTTTTTTTTTTTGATATGCAAAATGCCAAAATAATATATTCATCATTTATATATGAACAAAAACTTATATACATTTTGGGCACATAGAGATTTAAGGGTTATACACATACTTATCAGGTGTTATATACATACTTTTATGGTGTTACGTTTCTTGACGTTATACATATACTCTAATTGCATATAAGAGTATACATGCAATACTTGAAAAGTATACACGTGATACCTAGTCAAGTTGGGGGCATCGTCCCCTCACGGCACACAAGAGTTGTTCATATATATATGTTTCTTTTTCTTAAATACCAGATGAATAGTCATTCTAAAAGAGATTAACTATTGAGGAAATGTGCCAAACTAAACGAAAAAATTTAAGGAATTGACTTTTCTAACATTGAATATTACAAAAGTACTTTTTTACCACAAAATATAAGAAAGTTACCTTTTCTACACTATTTTGACTCGGTCATGGAGAAATCATTGAGTAATGATGGCTTGATGATATATTCAATTTATTTATACTATTATTTAACAATTGTTTTATCCAACAAATCATATAAATTGATAAAAGTAATTAAATTGATAAATGAGGTTCGATTATTAGTGTATTAAATCAAATTTAAATGAATAATCGAACCACTATGATTAATAGTGTGTTAAATCGAACCACTATGATTAATAGTGTGTTAAATCGAACCACTAGTTAATTTATATAATTTACTATGTCACTAATTAATTAATTTAATTTATTAAAACCAGTAATTAAATAAGCGAACGAGTAATAGAAAATTTAATCGAACGACTAATGAACCAATCGAACCACTAATAGAAAATTTAATGAACTAATCGAACCAGTAATTAATTTATTTAATCGAACCACTAATTAATGACTAAATTATATAATTATATATAATTAGTAATTTATATAATTTATAATGGTTCGATTAATTAGTACGGGAACCACTATAATATGTTAATCGAACCACAATAATTTATACTTAATTTAATAGAATTACTGAATATAATTTAGGTGGTTCGATCACTAGTGTAAAAAACCAAATTTTTCCAAAGTGATCGAACCACTATGTCAAATTCATAGTGGTTCGATCACTAGTGTAAAAAACCAATTTTTTTCAAAGTGATCGAACCACTATGTCAAATTCATAGTGGTTCGATCACTAGTGTAAAAAACCAAATTTTTCCAAAGTGATCGAACCACTATGTCAAATTCATAGTGGTTCGATCACTAGTGTAAAAAACCAATTTTTTTCAACGTGATCGAACCACTATGTCAAATTCATAGTGGTTCGATCACTAGTGTAAAAAACCAAATTTTTTCCAAAGTGATCGAACCACTATGTCAAATTCATAGTGGTTCGATCACTAGTGTAAAAAACCAAATTTTTCCAAAGTGATCGAACCACTATGAATTTTAAATTAAATTAAAGTGGTGATCGAACCACTCATCAAACACAATTAAAGTGGTGATCGAACCACTCATCAAATAAAGTGGTTCGAGTAATTACCACTTTTTAAAGTGGTTCGAGTAACCACTTTAAACAATAATATTATTTGATCGAACCACTTATTAAGCCACACTATTAAAGTGGTTCGAGTAATTAGTGGAATTGATTAATGAGCCACTATGTTACTATGTAATTAAATTAATGAGCCACTATGCCACTATTAAGTGTGGTTTATTTTTTAAAGTGGTTCGAGTAACCACTTTAAACAATAATATTATTTAATAAACCACTTATTAAACCACACTATTAAAGTGGTTCGATCACCACTTATTATTTAAAGTGGTTCGATCACCACACTATTATTTAATAAACCACTTAATAACCACACTATTATTTAATAAACCACTCATCAAATATTTATACGTATTTTACAATTGTTTTATCCAACAATTCTAATTAGTAATTTATATAATTTATAAATTATGGTTCGATTAATTAGTACGAGAACCACTATAATATGTTAATCGAAGCACAATAATTTATACTTAATTTAATAGAATTACTGAATATAATTTAGGTGGTTAGAGTTGTTCGATCACTAGTGTAAAAAACCTTTTTTTTCCAAAGTGATCGAACCACTATGTCACCAGTGTAAAAAACCAATTTTTTCCAAAGTGATCGAACAACTATGTCAAATTCATAGTGGTTCGATCAACAGTGTAAAAAATCAATTTTTTACAAAGTGATCGAACCACTATGTCAAAAAAAAATTGGAGTGTAAATTTTGGAAAGTGGTTCGAGCACCTCCTTTGCCATTTTCAATTTTTTTTTTTATAAAATTTGGAAAGTGGTTCGAGCACCACCTTTGCCAATTTCAAATTTTTTTTAATAAAATTTTGGAGTTGTTCGAGCACCTTTTGCCATTTTCAATTTTTTTTATACCATTTTGGAGTGGTTCGAGCACCCTTAAAATTTTCAATTTTTTTTTAATATCATTTTGGAGTGGTTCGATCACTTTGAAAATTTTGGTTTTTTACACTAGTGATCGAACCACTATTAAATTTACATAGTGGTTCGATCACTTTGGAAAAAAATTGGTTTTTTACACTAGTGATCGAACCACTATGAAATTTACATAGTGGTTCGATCACTTTGAAAATTTTGGTTTTTTACACTAGTGATCGAACCACTATGAATTTGACATAGTGGTTCGATCACTTTGGAAAAAAAGGGTTTTTTACCCTAGTGATCGAACAACTCGAACCACCAAAAATAATAATCAGTAATTCTATTAAATTAAGAAAAAATTATTGTGCTTAGAATAACATATTATAGTGGTTCTCGTACTAATTAATCGAACCATAATTTATAAATTATATAAATTACTAATTAGAGTTGTTGGATAAAACAATTGTTAAATACGTATAAATAAAAAGAGCAAATAAAATTGTAATTAGAGTTGTTGGATAAAACAATTGTTAAATAAGTATAAATAAAATTGAATATATCATCAAACCATCATTACTTAATGATTTATCCAAGACCGAGTCAAAATAGTGTAGAAAAGGTAACTTTCTTATATTTTGGTGTAAAAAAATACTTTTTTTATATCCAATGTTAGAAAAGTGAATTGCTTAAATTTTTTTGTGTACTTTCGGCTGGGCACTCATTGATTATTCTTCTATATACTCTATCGAATGAATCACAGGTCAAGTTTGTCAATGTGTAACTGATCAGAAATGAAAACATTAGAAAGTTATGTTACGTGGTGGATTATGAGATGAAATATCACACCATATTCATGGTATGATCTTTTTTAAATTTCCTAATGTAGTAAAATTAAAAAGAAAATTCACGATGGTTTAACAATATTATAAGTATGAGATGACTTCAAGTAATGAAAAATGTGTATCAAAATGCCCCAACACTATTATAATGACATGTTTGCTATAGTGATATAGTCGTATAGGTTAGGACTTAGGATCCTACCTCTATCTGTTTTTTGATTGAACTAGGTTCATGTAGATTGTTCTTGCCACATTGATGTCGTTTTTAAATTTTGAAAAATATAAAGTATATAATTTGATACCATAGTCATATATATATATATATATATATATATACACACGAGTATCAGCACATACGTCGCATGTGGATGATGAATTATTTAAATAAAAATATTATAATACTATTAACGTTAAATAATAATTTTTTATAAGGATATACAATCTATATTAAATTAAAGTAAATTAAATTCAAAAAAAAAGTATAGTAAATTAGAGTCCTACTCATAATAGAACTCTATATGAATTTGGTTTATAATTCTTTTGTAGAATTATTTAAATATGAAAATCATAAATTACTATTCTATCCTTAAATAAAATCTTTTTTAAGGATATATTAGGCAATCCATATTTTTTAAGAAATATTCATACTTTTATATAGGTATATATATATATATATATATATATATATATATAATCAGATGTACTTGCCATTTGCCACGAAGACTAATTAAGTACTTACTTATAAAAGCATGAGGAGATATTAAATTAATTAATTAATTAACTTAGGTGGTTGGAATATGTCTTAATCTTTGGTTTTGGCTGTTAGGTAATCAGATGTACTTGCCATTTTCCACGAAGACTAATTAAGTACTTACTTATAAAAGGATGAGGAGATATTAAATTAATTAAATAACTTAGGTGGTTGGAATATGTCTTAATCTTTGGTTTTGGCTATTAGGTAATTGGACCATGGTTTTTTGGACCGTTGCTCAGTGGATAATTTAGTCAATAATCATGTTAAAGAGTGTCCAACTTTTATCAGTAATGTTGAACATGGTGGTTCAACGATATAGATTCATAAATGTGATGCATCAATGGTAAATAGCACGTGGTACATGGAATTGAATTCTCTATTCCAAGATCGTGTTCCATCTTATATTTCATTGTTTTAATTAGATGACAAGTGTACATTGGTGATGTCATCTTTTACACGTGTCGTGTGGGGATTAAATTGAAACACCAGAAACATGGTTTGGAATAGAGGATCCTGATTGGTGGTATATATGCCTATTTATTAAAAGACATGACTTCCTCCCATCAAAAAATTATCTTACAAGAAAAGTTGTGTTCATATATATATATATATATATACTAATATAAAAGCAAGACAGTTGGAGGAAATCACAAAAGTGCCACTTTCCCTCCTAAAACTGTCAAATCAAAAAATAACATTAAGAGTAATATTTTATTTTTAAAACTATTAAGAATTAATACAATAAAAAAGGAATAATATCTCCCACTATGAGCCATTTACAAGAATACACGAAAGAAATACATGGTAACGTGTCTGAGATTTGGAGAAGGGCAAAAAAATGAAAATAAGTACAATTATGGAAGAAAATTAGAAAAAAAAAGAGTTGAAAAGAAAGATATAATAAGAACACGATTGATAGTGGCCGCGATGAAAGGTGGGTTTGAGGTTGAAATCGAGGGAGGAGCGGTGGTGGCAGAAGAAGTCAAAGACAGGGGGAGGACGTATCCAGACGACGGGTGGCGGACGACGCTGAAGATTGGTCGGAGCAACAAGAAGCGGCGTGGTGAGAAGTGAGGATGAGGGTTTTGGAAATCCCTCTTCATATATCTTTAATTTAATGTGAAATTTCTTATTAGTTGGGCCAACTTCAAATTTATGTGCTCAATGTATTTCAAAAAGTCAATTCACTTATTAGGCTCTTTTTTTTGAAAGAAAATGTCATAACAATATTCTTTTTTTTTTTCTGGAGAAAATAGCAACATTTTTTATTCATAAGCATTTCATATAAATAAATTATAAAGTATAAATATAAAATTATAAAATTATAGAGTTATCTCATATTATTTTAAATGGTATTAAGTTTCATAATTTTAATCTATGTGTCATATATATATATATATATATTTGTTTACACAATTAATTATTGATAACAATAACTAAAAAAATGTATATCATATAGTAGATATTAAATATAAAATTATAAAATTATAGAGTTATCTCATATTATTTTAAATGGTATTAAGTTTCATAATTTTAATCTATGTGTCATATATATATATATATTTTTTTTTTGTTTACACAATTAATTATTGATAACAATAACTAAAAAAATTTATATCATATAGTAGATATAAAATTATTATGAAATACAAAATATTTTAAATTAAAAATTCAGAAAGGATTTTAAAAGTATCTAAATATATCAACAAATAAAATTTAATATATTTTTAACAATCAAATCAAAAATAATTAATATAAAAACATTGAAAGAATCTAAAATAGAAAACTAAATCATTTGAAATTAAGTTAATTATCTAAGAAAAATAAATGAGTACAAAAATTTAAAATCATTATAAAAAGTAAACAAACAAAAAAAAAAAAGATTGATTTTTTATTAAATCTAATAAAATATCAAATGCAACGATAAATTTGAACAATTAATATTAATAAGATCAGATTTTTAAATAAAATTGACAAATGTACTTTTAATATGAACCTAAATATATGTATACAATTTTTTATTTGTGAAACAAAGGGTTAATTGCGCGAAACCCCCTCGTGTTATAAAAAACTTGCATCGGTCCCCCTTGTATGAAAGAAATTGCGCGAAACCCCCTCGTGTTTCCGAAAAGTCGACACACGTCCCACTTTGACTAACGGATGTTCACGCCGTTAAATTTCTTCCCTCGAATTCCTGTTATGCCCCTGACATTTAAGCCTTGGGCCTCAACACTTACTGTTCCTTACAAAAATTATTGCAGAAATGAGATTTGCTGCAAAAGATTGAGACTTTATGCAAAAAAATCTGTAAATCAAGAAACTAAAGCCCAGATTTCTGAAGAAGATGAAGATGTTGGCTATGGCGGCGGTGGCCCATCAACTAGCTTTCTCTCTTTGCTTTGCCCCTTGCTTAAACTCTTCTCTGTACAGAACTAGGGAGCCCTCGTTTCCTAAAAACAAGGTAAGCTTCGTGCTTGAAGCGGTGGGACCGGGGGAAGGGGGTGGGGTAGGGTGGGAGCAGGGGCAAGGGGAGGGGGCTGGGTGGGGGGTGGGGCAGGGGCAGGGCTGCAGTTGTTGCAGGAGGGGGGTCTGGGGGGAGGGGCTGGAGTTGGAGGAGGGGGGTGGGGCGGGGGGCAGGGGGCTGCAGGAGGGGGGTGTGGGGGAGGGGCTGGAGTTTACTTCATATTTGTGACTCTTGCCAACAATTCCCAGCTAGATCGCTCCTGGAGTTGCAGGTTGAGCTCCTGGATTCTTCCGAACAACTCCGGCGGCGGCGGGCTGGTTGGAGAAGAAGACCTTGTTCCTTTTTTTTTTTTTTTATTCTGATTTTTTTTATTTTGAATTTTTTTACTCTGATTTTTTTTTGTTCTGATTTTTTATGTTTTTATTTTTATTCTGATTTTTTATGTTTTTATTTTTATTCTGATTTTTTATTTTTATTCTGATTTTTTTATGTTTTCATGCTATTCTATTTTTGGACAATGCACAAACATATATAAACAAAAGGCAAGGGCAAAGTAGTAATTTTACCTGTAAATAACGGTCAGAAATCAGGAAAATTCGCAGATTTAGCGCGTGCAACACAAATTCGTGAAGTTTAACAGAATTAGGGATTTCGTGTCGACTTTTCGGAAACACGAGGGGGTTTCGCGCAATTTCTTTCATACAAGGGGGATCGATGCAAGTTTTTCATAACACGAGGGGGTTTCGCGCAATTAACCCGTGAAACAAATATAAAGATTAATATAAATCTTTTTTTTTAAACAATGTTTAAAAAGAACAATAATTGCTTCGTTTTATTTTTTATTTTTTAAGTCATCAATAAATTTAAATAGTGATGACAATATGTCAATATATGCTTAGAACGAATTGATAGAAATTAAAATAAAGATATAGCTAATATACAAATTATTTTAAAAAATCTTAAATTTGTTTTAAAGTTTTGATACTTCTTTCAAAAAAGCCTGACAATAATGTTGAAATTCTAAAAATTTAGGACTATTTTGTGGTGTTCACACGGTTTGAACCAATTTTGATTTAGAACCGTCGATTTGGATAATTGCGAAGGGTCAAATCAAAACCTAACTATGGGGACTTATGTTTCGATTTTAGTTTGTAAATCATCGATTCTGATTCAAACCCTAAGTTTGGGTGGTGTTTTCTTCTCTTTAATTTTTTTTATTATTTTAAATTAAATTTTCATATAAAGCTTAAAATTATTTATATATTACAAAATAATATAGAAAATAAAAAAGTAAAACTTACATTTACAAGTTATAACAATACTACATTACAACTTACAAGTTAAAAAATTAGAAATTACCATTTAAATACAACCGAATATAAACCATAAACCTTAAAAAATTACAACTTATAATACAAACTAAATATATTAATCAATATAATTTAATAATAAAGATTAAAATAACATAATATATTATATATAATATATTTATATATCACAAAAACTCATGTGAGACGGTCTCACGGATAGTTTCCGTGAGACGGATCCTTATTACCCATTAATTGAATCCATATCCACAAATTTTCATATGAATTGCTAAGTGTGGGTTATGGGTTGACACATCTCATGAAAAAAGATCCGTGAGACGATCTCACACAAGATGTACTCTTTATATATAATATAATTTTAAAATAGATAAAATTCGTCTGTTCTTGATTTGAAAGTACCCCAAACCAAAACCAAATCTGGGTCAACAATTTTCCAAACTATTGACTACGAGTCGGTTTTGATTATAAATAGCTAATTAATGTAGGAACAAAATGAATGGCAAACATTTTTTCATCCGAAGAGTTCTTTTTTTTTTTTTTTTCCTTATTAAATTCAAAGTTTTAACCTTTAATGTAATCAAATTTAAAATTTCATTTTAAATATCACAAAAATACATCTGTTTATTATAAATGTTTTGAAATAACTAAAAATTATATGAATAAGTTTTAAATTTATTTAACTTCATTATATTATAACAAATTTATTATAGTAATAATAAATCGCGCATCGCGCGGGGGATTTATTAGTATATATATATCAGTTAAAAGTTAATTTTTAAATGAAGTTTTTATAGATGCTTGTTTTATACTTATCATCAGTTTTAAAAGATTTTGAGTGATTGATCGATCATCTGAATGAATGGAGATGCATAAGTGAGATTTGATTGCTTACAATAAAATTTTCAACTCGTTGACGAACAATAATATGTTATATTTCGAAAACAGATATAACCTTTTTTTTTTTTTTTTTGGAAGTGATATATTATAGATATATCTGTATTTTTAGTCTTAGACAATCTCCAACCTTTGAACTCAAATTTGGACTCAAAATATGTTTTTGCTACCAAATTTGCCACCATCTCCAATCCTTGAACTCAATTTGGAATATTCTCTTACAATATTCTAAATTTTTATTTTGTCGAATTTTCTAATTTATCATATATTTGTTTCTTAAGTTAATAAAAAATTAACTTAATCGATTTCGATTATAAAATAAAATATTATTAAAAATATCAACATTATATTATAAAATTCATCACAAATATATATTAATACTAAAGAAAATTATGTTTAAGCATACTATTTAAACAATTGATGCCTATGTAACAAATACTTGATACTATAAATATACATAAAATTAAAACATAAAAAGAAATAAATAATTCTAAATTAAATAATAAAAATAGGTAAAAAGTACATTTGAGTTGTAAATAGTAAGTGGCATACTATTCATAAGTGGCAAATTTGTCACTAGATTTGCTATGCATTGGAGATGACATTTTCAATATATTTGAGTTTGCCACCACATTTGAGGTGACCTTGGAGATGGTCTTAAATTTTAACTAATGTATTGAAGAAATGATTTAATTCATCCTCCATCATTTATAGTAAACAAAAATTGAAAGATATTTTCTTTAACAATATTTTTGCTCAAGTCACAGAAGAAACTATTTCTATCATTTTAGTTATTAAATGATTTTTTTCACCTGAGACGTGAAATTCATTGTGCTTTTGATGTTGGAGAAATTGGACTATTAATTTGGGCTATAAATAGGCAACATCCAAAAAAAAATCACAAATAGGCCCATTAGTGACGAAAGCCCTATTCTGAGGCCCATTTCTGGTCCACCAGGGAGTTAGATGCCGACACGTGCATCAATCAAGCTCAATTTTGATATAATCAATCTCAATAAAATATTGAAGTTGATGACATCAGTTTTTCTCTTTAATATCAATGGAATCTATCTTGTAAGTTTTTTATTTAATTAAAAAATGAATGTTTAAAAAGTGATTAAAATGTTAAAAGACTAAGCTAGAGAAGGAGAAACAATTTTTTCCTTTTCTTTTAATGCATAAAACAAAACATATGTCGTTGGAGACATACCAAACTAGAAATTAATAAATTTAACAGCTTGAGTGGTATAATAATAGTTCCATTAAATTTTCTACAAATTTAAATGAATATAAACATAGAGAATTGTTGACCACAATAAAGTGTAGAGGAAATCACAAGTATCTTTGACTCATTTACGACACTTTTTATGTACTTTTAATAATTACTCCATCCATTTTACTCTAATTCTTCTTTAAGATTGTTTGTAGAAAGTAATAAAATATTTACATTTGAGCCTTGTTCATTTTTATTATTAAATATTTGGATAACAAATAAACGAGTATTTGACAATTTTCATGAGAGTTAAAAATATGAATAGCAGAATATAAGATAATTTTTTTAGGAATATATCAGTTGATTTTACTCTATCTTAAATTTTTATTAAAGCATTAACTCCACATATTTTTCAGAAAGTATGAGAATTGAGATGAAACCGAATAAATGAAATAGATAAAGGATAATATAATATTATAAATAAGGAAGAAAAGCAATAATAAATGAATCCTCAAGTTGTCAACTTTGAGAAAGATTGAAGACAACTAATGGAGATTTACATCATTACATAAGCACTTGACTTTTTGATTTATTTTCACTCATTGTAATAGAATTATATTTTTCCTTAAATTTTTCTTTGTTTTTTGTGAAGATAATCCCAAAATCATCGCGAAAATTGCAAAGCAGGGCCCCTGCAGCACACCACCACCACCCACAGTTCCTTTCATACTTTTCTTGATTTTTGCGAGACAAAGTGTGGCTTCTCTGTCTGTAATAATTCTCTAGAGAGAGGAGAGAGAGAGGGCACTTTGACAGTTTCACACACTACCACACAGAAAACACATTTACAGTGAGTCATAGTCAAAAAGCCATTAACGAAAAGAGCATTTTCAGAAGCTTCTTTTTGTGCTTCAGATTTGCACCAAAGTGGAAAAAACTTCCCTAATTTCTAGTATCCTTCAAAGGGGAACAAGACCCATTTCTGATTTCTCACTAAGGTACTTTTCCAGCTCGATATTCAGATGATTTCCTTTTTAATTTCGAAGATTCTGAAGAAATTTTTGAGTTTTTTCTACACATGTATGTGAATATTCTTCAAGAAATTTTGAGTTTTGTGTTTTTTGGGTGAATTAAAGGTTGCTGCTTTTGCGCTGATGCCCTTGTCTCCAACGAGATTGGGATTTTTCGCATTGTTTTTTTTGCTCTCTTAAATCGTTGTCATAAAGATTTGTTCTTTTGTGTGGGAGAGTTATTTTCTTTGAATTTTGCGGCTAAGTATTAAAAAGGAAGATATAATGGAACCTGATTAGTAATAATGTTTGTTCATTTATGTCAAAAGTTGGGCAGTTGGATTAGTAATTTATGGCTATGGAGGGAAATCTGTTGTTTGCTTTAATTTCTTGTTTATTTATTGCTGGGTAATTATAGTCTCTTCATTCTTAATTATTCTCCTCTTAACTACTTATTGTGTTCTTGATTGTTGTAAGAGTTGGCTTACCTCAGAAAACATTGTGGATTTGGTTATGGTTGTGTGGATGAATGCCTGGAATTCAGTGTGCCATAATCATAACCTCTTGTATGTTCGAACGATCATAAGCATCGTTATTTTTCCTGCAAATAAGCATTGCGAAGTTAACTGGATGATATGTAACTCTTTTGAAAAATCGATTCGATGCAAAAGAACTAGTCTTGTTGTAAGGCTCAAGACCATTGTGTAATTTTACATAGTTTGTATATAAAAGTTTTTAACTGTGTCAATGTCATTTTTTAACAGAGTTGCTGTTTTCTGGATGGTCATTCGCGTAGACTAGGCGATCTGCTATGTTTCAGTGGCAGCTCAGGAGTGTGTTTTTACTTTCGACTTATCAGTTGATATGATATTATGGTGATGGGCCTGCTTATCGGAGTCCTGGTTTTGACATGTTTAAGTACTTTTGTCTCTCCTGATGGACAAGGTACGAGTCTTGTTACTCTTAAGTTATCTAGTTAATGATCATGTAAGATTCAGATGCATGTGTTTGACAGTTTTCTATACTATAAGAAGTTTTAGGCTTAATACTTTATCTTTTCTAATATTTCATTTCTCAGTTGGATTTCATATCATGGGATTGATAACCAAGGATTTGAAATTGCATTTCATGATCAATGTTATATACAATGGCATCCGTTAACTTTTTCTTGATTCTTTTATCAGTTATGTGTATTATTTTTCGCACTATTTAGTCTGCCACTATTTGTTTAAAGGAATAACGAATATTCTGGGGAATCTTCAGGAGATGCATTGTATTCTTTGAAGATGTCACTTAATGCCTCAAATAGTCAGCTTATGGATTGGAACCAGAATCAAGTTAACCCTTGCACCTGGTCCAAAGTAATCTGTGATGGCAATAACAATGTGACAACAGTGTAAGAACCTTATGACATCTATTTATAGAGGTTGTCTCGCTATAATTGCATTCTTAATTATTTTACTTATTACATGTAGAGTAGTTTCGGGTCCATTATTGTCAGTATTAATGTGTCACGTGATTACATTTCAACAGGACATTGTCCAATATGGGATTTTCTGGAACATTGTCGCCAAAATTAGGAGTTCTGAAGATGCTGACAACACTGTACGTATTGAGAACTTACTGGTGTATAATTGATTGATTTGCTAATGTTGATTTTGGTATCTTATTTTGCATTGAAATCTCTTTGGCTATCATAATTTATCTTTCTTGGTACAATTTGTAGTTTGATTTGTCCACGTATTCATTCTTCTTCAATAGAATACTCATTGCTTTCTTTCATATGAACTACAGTTTTGCAATCCTTGATTATTTTTTCTTACTGGCTGTTGGGATGTGTGAGAATTTCATTGTATGCAAGATTAAAGGTTCGTTCTAATGCAAGAGAAAATGATGTGATGTAGATGTATATTCTTTAATGCAGCCAGTTACAAGGAAATGGCATAACCGGTACGATACCTAAAGAGTTTGGAAATTTGACAAGTTTGACAATGTTGGATCTGGAAAACAATAAATTAAATGGAGAAATACCATCTTCTCTCGGAAATCTCAAGCGGCTGACATTTTTGTAAGCAAGTTTTAAGAAACTCTATTATCTTTTAATCTGTAGTTTATGCTTCTTGTAACACGTTCTTGTTCGCATGAGCAGGATTTTAAGTGAAAACAATCTCTCTGGACCGATTCCTGAATCACTTGAAAGTCTTACGAACTTGGTTAACCTGTGAGTGACTTGTATATTTGCAGTACATCTTGATGAATATCAATATTGGTTTTAGACTATATCCAGTTCTGTTTACTTAAAAATGATTAAACTTCTTTCTGCAGACAGCTCGGTTCTAACGGTCTAAGTGGAAACATACCTGAAAAATTATTCCAGATCTCCAAGTATAAGTAAGGATCATTCAGTATATACTTTGTGTGTGTTGGTTAAGTTAAATGATTGCTTGATTGTTGGGCTTATTTATGTATAATTGCTTATATATCAGTAACAATTAACATGTCCATGGATTGAGCTCACGTTATACACTTCAGTTTTACAGGGAACCAATTGAATTGTGGCATCAATACTGCCCATAAATGTGTATCTGAAAACGGAGGTATATTCATATACACATGTTCTTCACATAAAAAGAATGTATCAGAAAATATTTAATCATAAATGTTAAGGTGGAGCATAGTAATTCTTGATTCTATCATGACAGGTCACTCGGGTAAATCGAAGACCAGTATGATAATTGGGATAGTTGGGGCCCTCTTCGTCATTCTTCTCGGAAGTTCCCTCTTGTTATTCTTGTGGAAGGGTAGACATAAAGGTTACAGGCGTGAAGTTTTCGTTGATGTTGCAGGTATCTTGTGGCTTATTGTTGGGCATTGAAAACTTGAATCTATACCTAGTCGTTGAAAACTTGAATTGGTCATGATCAGGTGAGGTTGATCGGAGAATTGAATTTGGTCAACTGAAGAGATTTGCATGGAGAGAATTGCAACTGGCTACGGACAGTTTCAGCGAAAAAAATGTTCTTGGACAGGGTGGTTTTGGAAAGGTTTACAAAGGAGTACTTGCTGATAACATTAAGGTTGCTGTCAAACGTTTGACTGATTTCGAGAGTCCAGGTGGAGATACAGCGTTCCAGCGTGAAGTTGAGATGATTAGCGTCGCTGTTCACAGAAATCTCTTACGACTGATTGGGTTTTGCACGACACCATCTGAACGACTTTTGGTTTATCCTTTCATGCAAAATTTGAGTGTTGCCTCTCGTCTACGAGGTATACTACATCAATGCTTGTTAGTAGGGGTGTAAACCAGTCAAGTCGAGCTGAGTGCTTCCAATCTTGAGCTCGACTCAAGTTCGAGCTTAAATTCCTAGAAACATGATTAAAAATGGAAAATCTTATGTTAATAAGTAAAATATTGAGGCTAAAATAAGAAATTTAACATATGCTTGATTGAGCTTGATTAGATTCGCAAGTTTGTCAAGCCGAGTATTAATATGGTCAAGCTCGAGTTCAGAAGCTGCTCGAGTAGGTCGACTTTATTAATTTCAAGCCAAATTTGATTTTTTTCTAAGTCGATCCCGAGTACCTCACGAGCTGTATTATCCTATTTACATCCCTACTTGTTATTATGAGAACTGTATTGGTTAATTTATTTTTGGATATGTAAACAGAGCTTAAACCCGGGGATCCTGTCTTGGATTGGCCAACAAGAAAACGGGTGGCACTGGGCACAGCACGTGGATTAGAATACCTGCATGAACATTGTAACCCCAAAATCATTCACCGAGATGTTAAAGCTGCAAACATCTTGCTCGATGAAGATTTCGAAGCTGTCGTTGGTGATTTTGGCTTAGCAAAGTTGGTCGATGTAAGAAAAACCAATGTAACGACTCAAGTTCGTGGGACGATGGGCCATATAGCTCCCGAATACTTGTCCACCGGAAAATCATCAGAAAAAACTGACGTTTTTGGCTATGGCATCATGCTTTTAGAGCTCGTTACTGGACAACGAGCTATAGATTTTTCCCGTTTGGAAGAAGAAGATGACGTCTTACTACTCGACCATGTAAGTCGTGATACGTATGATCTTTAAATACTCTCTCTCTCTCTCTCTCTCTCTCTGATCCCATTGAATCATCGATCTTGAAGGTCAAGAAACTGCAAAGGGAGAAACGACTAGATGCGATTGTAGACCGAAACCTAAATAAAAACTTCAACATTCAAGAGGTGGAGATGATGATCCAGGTTGCGTTACTATGTACTCAATCATCGCCGGAGGACCGGCCAGCGATGTCCGAGGTTGTGCGAATGCTCGAAGGAGAAGGGCTTGCAGAGAGGTGGGAGGAGTGGCAGCATGTTGAAGTGACAAGGAGGCAAGAATACGAGAGGTTACAAAGAAGGTTCGATTGGGGGGAAGATTCGATTCACAACCTGGATGCTATTGAATTGTCGGGTGGACGATAAGGTAATTGTACAAACACGTGATCAAATTTCTTTTAGTAGGTGGTTTGATCAATGAAATTACACTTCTTCTCATTTTTCCCTTTTTTTGCTCGTTCTTATATTTCCTCTTGCTTTATAGCCGCCTTTCTTTGTGATCTCGTCGTCTTGTTTAATCGTGTCCATCGCGTGTTGTTATAGGGTTTGCCATGTGTATTTTTGTTCCAGGATGGCTGAGATTTTGACCTCTATGCAACATAATGTTTCTTTTTTTCCCATATTCTGGATTGATGATCTAAACAGGCTGATATTTTGTATAACTGTAATGCAAATATATTTGTGTGTATTGTATTTGGGAATTCTTTTGATCTTGTGGAATCGATGAACTTACTGTCTTATAGATGTTGTATCAGGTGAAATATTTGTGATAGTGTTATTTATATAATTACATTCATGCATGTGCTTGTAAATGGGTTATAGATGTTACACTTGCATTGAATTTACATGTCACATGATTTGTTTGTTTAAGTTCATTTATAACACTATGTTTTGACATATCATTTTTAGTTGGAACTCAAGAAACTTCCAGTTCAGTCTGTTTCCACAGAAATTTATAAAATCTGTCGAAAATTGACACGTGACTAGCACATGACCAAGAAATTCAAGGATTTCCAATCCACAAAAACTCATGTAAGACGGTCTCACGGATAGTTTCTGTGAGACTGATTCTTATTACCCATGAATTGAATTTATATCCACAAGCTTTCATATGAGTTGCTAAATGTGGGTTATGAGTTAATCCATCTCACAAAACAATATCCGTAAGACGGTATTATACAGGACTTGCTCTTTCCAATCATGCAGATGACATATTTGTTGTACTATTTTCAGATATTGTTTAACTAACATAACTAAAAGCCAGAATTACTAACCTAACTAAAAGCGAAAAGTAATTAAAATGGGAAGGAGACAGAAATAAGGAACATGCAACTGAATTTCTTTCGATGATCTAATCAGCTTCATTCAATCCGATCGTTGATCATACATTGGCTCGAACAAAACTGATATGGAGAAATTGTCGTTGATCACCTTGTTGTTGCACGAACTCACAAATGCATGAGTCCTCCTGCGAGACGTGGTTGACTCTACATAGATGCGTCCATCCACCGGAAAGTACCCACCTCCCGTTGTTCCATTTTCTGCACTTTGTATGGAACTCTCTTCCGCTAGGATCTATCAGAATTATCTCATCTCGAAGACGAACATTGTAATCTTTGATCACATCCATTGGGATAAACTATTATGATGAAGATCAATATATTATGTTAGAACAAGATGTCACAGTACGCATTATAATGACATGATTAGCACATATGTGTGCATTCATCTAACAATAGGACTAAAATACTTACCAAGCTACTTTGTCGTTTGGGCATTATCTTGGTGACAAAGTATGGATTAATTGGTCTTTGTGCAAGTCCAGCTTCAAAAATCTCCATCCCATAGCACTTGGGATAAAGACATGTCAACCTATCTGCTGCATTTTCTCTAACACCAGCTCCATCTAGACAAGATCATAATCATCAATCAATCATGCACATTGCAAGAAGAGATGAATCTAAGATTAGAACATACCATTGTTAATTTGCTCGTGCACAACTTCGTTATATTCATCCCTCGTTGGGGTATAGTCGCTATCACCACTCTCATCATCATCACGATCTATTCTCGTGAAGCTGTCGTTGCTTTCAGTCTCTTCGTCCTCGTCATCAACATCAACAACATTGTTGCTTTTCGATTTTTTATCATGTGTTTCAACATGATTAGTTCCAGGTGTAGATGACCGAGCTACATTCTTTTCTGTCCCTGATAGCCCGTATATTTTGACATTGAAGAGAGCGTCGCTAAAATATTCGAAGACCAAAAGATCTCCCGTTGTCAACAAATTTGCGGCAGCAAACTTATCCCAACCGTCAACGAAATACCAACACTTGCCAACTTTAGCAATCTTTACTATCCATATATTGTTGTGTCGATCTCTTAGAAACACTTTCTCTGGAAGGGATTGCTCGACACATTGCATAAATGCTTTGGCTATTTTCTGTTGATTGCACGCAAAAGCATATATTAAATGAGAGATTAAAGAATAAAGAATATCTTCAATACAAGATAAATGTAATATATCCTATAATTTATATAGTATATATATCACTCAAAAGAATCAAATTAGTACTACACAGACGAGTTAATTAGATTCAAATAATCCTGGCCAGTTGCATAATAGTATGATCATTTAATTACCTAAATTCTACTTTCTTTGGGATTATGGTTCTAATTATTAATATAATTAAGTGACCGAATAATTTTCCAAGAAAAAATAAGTGATTGAATTACATTTATTTTCGTTATCAGTAAAACCACAAATTATTTTTGGAGATATATATTAGCGAATAAACTGATCAAATGAAAATATAGTTGGAAAAACAATATATTATTAATTAAAAGTATAAGAGAATAAAATTAAATTCAACAAAAATAATGGGTGAAGTAGATTTATTAACTCGGTGTGTGTGTGTGTGTGTAACAAACATTAACTCAACTCTTCATTTTGAATTGTAACGTCAATTTTCAATAGATTTAATACAAAAGAAAGTAGATAGAATAGATCGATAATCATACAAACTTTAAAATCAATATCTTGGTCGATGTTGAGAATGCAAATTAATTAAGAACACCATTATTAATGACAAAGTATAAAATAAATTAAAATCAGATTAGAAGAAATTACCATATCCATGTTGTTGATTTCAGATATGAAGAACATGAAAAATGTTGGACCCTCGTTCATCTTTGCTGCCATGATTTTTTTTTTGGTAGGAGTTTATAGAGAGCAAAAAATAAAAGAGGAATTAATTTGATTTTCTCAAGAAAAATGTGTTGGCTTCTGGAAAAATGTGAGCGTATTTGAATTAGAGGTTTGAATATTTATATTGTTTTATGAGTTGTCAAAATTTATGACACCAAACTATAATCCAAACTCAATTAGTATAGAATTCATATGAAATAAATTATTCAAATATTTGGATACATATACTTATTTCCATTCCCAAATTGATCTGATATTATTATAGATTTTGGTGATTTAATATTCAATAAATGTCCCAACTTATTTATGATTTAAGATTGTTCCAAATAAGGCCCTTTTACATAAATAAAGTATTAGGATTTCATTCCAAAGATAACCATCAAATCTCACAGACTAATTCTACCTCATACATGGTCTTTCTTTTATTATAAAGAAAATACAATAATTAAATTTTCTTCTACTTTTGGTTCTTAACAATGATGGGTTTTCCATATCTTTAAATTCATCTCAAAAAATTCCTAATTTTAGCATTAAGTTGATTTGGAAAATATATAAATTATTTGATTTTATTTCTCAATAATGAATATAATCATAAACGATAAGTAATATCATGTGAGACCTTAGACAGAAATTATATGAATCGATAAGTCGGTCAATTCATTCAATATAATTTAGATCGATCTTACATAAGACCATTAAAAAGTCCATCTCATGTGAGTTTTTCGTAAATCATGAAATGTTTTTTTTTATTCCTTAAAAAATATACTAGCATTTTAATATTCATTTGTAGGTACTAGCTAATTACTACTACTATTTATTTACTAGTAAATATAACATGGATAATTTGCATTGGACCGAATAGGCCCATCTAAGGATAGACAGGCCCAATACGCAACTTTTTGGGCTAGTAAATAATTAATAGCCCAATTCTTCTTTAATACCATTAGGTTGATGGCCCAATTGTATCTAAATTTTAAAAATTATCAAATTGGTCCATAAATGACTTATTTTATTTATTTTAATGCTGAAAATTATACTTTTAAATTAATTATCCTCAAATCACTTAAATTTATATATTGTGAGATAAAATGTCCAGCACCCTAAAATCACAAGACTAAAAATGTAATTTTCCTGTCGTCCAGACAGACTTGGTAACTATTTTATTAGAGAGAGAGAGAGAGAGAGAGAGAGAGAGAGAGAGAGAGAGATATGTTGGTGCCAATGAAGTTGCAGTAATCACCACTAAGACAGCAACTTCACTTGTTCGATTGTTTAAACAAATAAGAGAAGGAAAACAAAAACAGAAAAGAAAATGAGAGAGAAAATGATTTGACAATTAAACAAAGTTTTGAGTGGCGATGTCCAACCAAGAAGGGTGGATTAGGTGGTGACTATTACTTCTAATCATCTTTTTCTACTTAATTATTCTACCATTAACAATCAACAAATGTGTATATTCACACTTCTTAATTATAATTTCTCCATACAAGGTTATTTATATATAAGAAATATATATCACCAACTTAGTTTCATCAAATTTCAATTATAACATGAACTTTTAATATTTGTAATAATGTTGGTCACGAACTTTGGATTGAAACATCAACTTCATTTAATTTGTGGCACTTAATGATTACCTATGTATGCATCTCAACAAGACCATCTAAAAATATCGAGTGTATAAGTTCCAATAGGCCTAAGTCATAAAATTGGTGGTGGATTTGACACTACTTTAATTATTGATGAGAAGCATCTACTGATGGTACTTAGTTATGTCACAATTAGGTTTTGGAAGATAAGTTCGATATTGTGATTGAAAATATCTCATGATCATTTCGTAACTATAAATAAATATTTGTATTGTGATTGAAATTTCATTCAAAATATATTCTTGAATTTTCTTTTATATACACTTTATATATCATTTTATTAAACTATCCCATTCCTTGATTAAGATTAAACAAGAACTCCTATGTTATTATTAATACAACAAAGCCAAGCATGGTGAGTCCAATCAATCAGCTGGATCCACTATTTCATATCCGTATTTTATCCGGTGTTTCAATATAACCAACACAAGTTAAGTGTAAACGATGACATCATCAATTTACACATGACATAAATTTAAAACAATAAAATATAAGATGAAACACCAACTTGAAGTAGAGAATTCATTTTGTTTCCGGAATTAAATTATCTACATAATTATATATAGGCCGCTAATGTTTTTATAATCTAATTCCTCACTAATTGAATATTATTGCTAATATCCTAATTAGTCAACATCACATTTTATGTCACTATTTATTGAGGGATGCTGTTGGTCACTAAATTTCGTCTCTAAGTACTTGCACATTATTTATATATGCTATTAAAATCTCCTAAATTTCATTAATGCAATGCAGTATATATGCTTGTATATATACATGCATAAATATTAATATAAGACTGATCTAAATCATCATTTTGCAGTGGGTTATATATATATATATATATATATATATATGTTTTAGGCTGATACATATTATAAAATTATTATCTTTAAAACGATGTTTAATGTAATCGAGTTAACATTAACATATAGCTTTAACAAGAAAAGTTGTTGACTTTGGATAAAATGTTAGTTTTTTTTTTTTTTCCACAACAGTTAGAAAAATAGATAACTTGTAAGAAGTAACTCAACCCAAATGCACACGTGGATCTTCTTCTCCATATATATATGTTGTGTCACTGCAAGAAACCGTACAATCTTCACACATTATTAATATTCTAGAACAATAATTAATGTGACAAATTGGTTTGGTAATTAAGTTGGGGGGTTTCAATAGTCAATCCCTTGTTAGAAAAGTTACGAACTCCACCTACTCACTAAGGAAATATATACTCATGTTTCCTTTTATTAATATTATTATCATTATCATGTGTTTATTTATTTCCAACTCTCTTTTGAAAGCTAAGTTCTTTTTTAGGTCATCATTTTTTGTTCAAACGTCCTTGCTTCTACACGTAATCCGAATATAACACTTATTCACTATCGTTGTATCATGTTGTATGTGTATAGAGTATACTGTTTAATTATTGGGTATTTTTTTGGCTAATAATTTTATGTAATGCCATTTGAGATCTTCACTTTTTTCCAATATTCTTAATTGGTTGGATTTTTCGATTTTTGCCTATGTATGTCGGAATTGCTTATATGGAATATCCAATTCTATAGTCGATGCACATAGGCTAAAGACCGACACTTCGAGCTAGCAAAATCGGTCCAAATTGGAAAAAATATATCGTTAGGACTTGGAAAATCAAGATTGAAATAAGTGGTAAGAAATTGATTATAATACCAGTATTACAAGATGAAAATATGAGGTTTTCGATCCGGTATCACATTTAATATACCGATTCCAAGTCCAACGGATAGATTACTGAATATTTTTACATTACTTTTCATTTGGTAAACGATTATATTGATCTAATTTGGAAAAGAAAATGAGAATGAAACTGTGTATGTATACTCCTTCTAATGAAGGTGGTTTAGTTGGACTTTCTTTTTGAATTTTTCGTTTTTAATTTACCAGTAATGACATTATATATGGAAGTAATAATCTAAAACTTTAATTTTTCTTAATCATAGTATAGATGTTCCTAGTATTTTTCAATCTTTTATTATCCATTAGTATATAATTAAGTTAACCAAAGCTTAGATTTGTATATATCTTGTTATAACCTAAATTTACCTAAAATAAGTTATTACCGAATTACATTTCGTGTAAAATTTTTTTTAAAGTTTATTAATATGTTATCCACTCTTACTTTTAAGAACAAACTTTTGAATTGAACATGGTATATACTATACATAGTCAAAGTAAATGATGTATTTAAGAACTTTAAAGTTGATTAGAAACTCCATTTTGTCAAAAGAGCTAAGTTCCCACACTAAATGCAAATTAGTCTTTTACCTAAATTAATTAAAATTATATTAACTTAAAATTAATATCCAATTATATTTTCAAAAAAAAAAAAACACTCATTAAATTATATATATGTATATATCCCCTTAATCAAACAAGATTATTATATACTTTCATAATCATGGTTAGAAAGATCTTGGACAAATTAACTTCCACAATTAGTTGTCTAATTAACACACAAAATCAAGGGGTTTGTCCAGGGATTACTCAGTAAGATTTTACCAACTTATCCACAATTCTTACCAACTTTTGTAATAAGTCACTCTAGTATATATATAGGTGCTCGATCAAAAGTTTATAATTTCCTTGTAATTGCATCATAGGATCAAGACAAAGACCAATGATTTCAAAAACCCAATAAATAAATAAATTACATTAAATTAAATTGGGTTTTATTTTTTTCCTGAAAATAGAAGCAATGAGATGACTATTTATCATAGGTAGCTATAATTAATAGTTCAAATCCAACCAAGCAATATCCCACCTGCCCTTTTGAATTTGAAGATTAACAATTCCATTTAAATAAGTATACTGGCTAGATACAATATCATTTTTGCACGGTTTAGAAGATTTATGTGATTTAATTTCTACAGTCTTGTCAAAAAAGTGAGTCAATTTTTTGACAAACTAAATTATCTAAAAATTTATCTTTCTCTAATTTTTGAATATTTTCTTGTCATCACTTACCTAGCTACCACCCTATATTGCATTCGACCATATATATATATATATATATATATATATATATATATTGCTTAAAAATCCAGCAAGTACAATTTGAATTTTGGACTATAGTTTCAAGTGGATATTACTTTTAGTTATGTTAATATTACATCAAAAAGAATATGTACAAATTATGATTTGACTTTATTTTAAAATTAAACAAATTGGTAGTACGCTGTAGTTGTATTTGTGTTGTATAAATAATTCTCAAGCTCGTAACATGGATGTTCTCATTTAAATCAAAGATAAATGTATGAACAAAACTTTTAAAAACAATTCTTTAATTTCTATTATTGCATTGGACAATGAATATCTGACCAACAATCATCAAATTTTCACATATTTTCCATCCTCTTAAGTTAAAAATCATGAATAAGTGATGAAGGGTACTGTTACAGAATAAATAATACTCCCTCCGTCCCTGCTAACTTTGTCTACTTTCCATTTTTGTTTGTCCCATTTTATTTTGTCAGCCCAAAAATGGCAAAGAAAAATTTACTCCCTTATCCCTCCATTTCTTTCATTTTACAACTTTTGCACTCAAAAAGCACATATTAATTACAAAATTGCCACTAAAAAACATTAAAATAACACATCACATCAAAGTCAACAGTTTTTTCTTAGGCTCCGTGCTGGTCAAACGCAGGCAAAGTTAGCCGGGACGGAGGTAGTATAACTTATCAGAAAGCCATTTTTTGAGCATATATATATATATATATATATATATATACACCTTAATGGACTATGAGACCTTAAATTTGTTATGCATGTCTTACATATTTTGTATTATATATGGGTGAGTCTCATGTAAAACCGTCTCACAGATCATGTTATATGAAGACGGGTCAATCCACAACTCATACTTCACAATTCACATACATATAAATGAGTGAAAATGAGTTTAATTCATATGAGAAATTAATGATCCGTCTCATACAAACTTTCTATGAGACTGTCTCATCGTGTTTTTGTATCGAACTATTGATGAACTACTTATTTATGCAATTTGAAAATATATGCATGTCTTAGACTTTTGACAGCTTTTCTCTCATTTTTCAGAAACTCTATTTTATAAAAGTACTAAAATTAAGAATATGCCACTATAATTGCTACCGATATTCATCATTGACTACTTCAAAAATACTTAGAATTAGAGGTTTATAAATAATTCATGTGTTGGGGGACTAGAACAAATATTCCATTATTGTATTTGGAATATTATAGTTTATTTAACTGCATCTACCTTAATGTTTAATATATAATATGAGCCCCAATAATAAAATAGGTAGGAGATGTAAAGATTTAAACATAAAAAAAAGAAAATAATTAGGCATGTGGGGTTGGGTACCATGACCAATCAACTTCATTACCATGGCCAACAAAGACATGATATATAGATACTTAAACCTCAGTGTTTCTAACTACTTGGGTCCCCCTCTTATCATTGAGAATCCTTTCTGCCTGCGTCACTTTTTTGACTTTTATTTTTCAGTCAACTCTTTCTAAACCCTAATTTACTTCTTCATTTTTCTTACGACCTATATTATTTTTTTCCATGTAATGACCAATCATTATTAACCATTTATTTTATATTTGTTCCTCAAGTCTGCAGTGGTTGGCAAAAGGGTGTCCAAAGGTTCTGTCATCAATTGTCTCCAATTTTTTATCCACAAAATCATATGCTCAAATTCATTTTTACAAATCAATTTCTATGTATTGAATTAAAACAGTTTCTTCATTGAATTGGATTGCCAGTGGATATAGTAGTTACTTTTCTCTGTTTCTTTCATTTATATGTTTTCTGTGATTGGATTCTTGTAATCATATGTACTAATTATAGACTTACGTACATTGATGTAATTGGAGCAGAGAAGAGTGGTAATTAATCTTGCCTTTTTTCCCTTTTCCTGATGTGTGGAAACATGTGTTAATTATTGCCACCAAAACCCTTCGGAACTAATTCGTTTCCAAGAAACACCCATTAACGAAATAGTATAAAGCACCCCCTTCAAATTTATATAATTAAATTACTAATTTACAAATTACATTTTAAATGACTTGATCAAGGAATTGTTTTCATTTTGAAAATGATAAAACTTCATTTCATAGATTAACATACATGTCACCCATTAATTTACCTTTGGTAAAAATAAACTAGTATCACTCTCTCCAACTTAAGAAAGAAGCATTAAAAAATACAAAAGGTCAAAAGTTATATGTATATCTGAACACCGATATTCTCCAATCATATGATTCATATTTCAAGTTCGTATCCACTGCATATTAGAAAAACGAATGATATATCTATAATATGATATATATATATATATAGTAAATAAATGATAACGAATATCATTTTAATTATATATAGAAGTATTAAATCCTTTAATTCCTATATACATATGAAAGAAAATCAACCTTATAAAGAAAAAAAAAAAGTTAGCTAACTAGCCAACCATTATCTAGAAATCACACATAGTACAAGTAAAAAAAGGGAAGAAAAAGAACTCCAAATAGCTGTCTATATACAGTACTGTTTAGGCTGTTAATTTACTTTTTTTTTTTTCTTTTCTTTGAGAAAGAAGAAAACCATTAATCCAAAGAGAAAAAGAGTATGGAAAATTTACAGAAATGGGAAGGAAAGCTCCAAACCTTCAAGCCTGTAGACTGTTGAGAGATCATATATAAATCTAAGCATATATATATATATATATTTGTATCATATATATTATATGAACATCTAATTAACACTACCAATTAAGCAATCTCATGGAAGAGAGGATCATCCAGAAGCTCCGACCACATTTGAGCTCCTCCATAGCTGGACGTGCTGCAAGCATCTCCGGCGTTAGTAATCGAAGTCTCAGTCTTCTGCGGCGGCGGCGCCGCCACCATCCACGGCGAGCACGACCCGTCCGGGGAGTTATCCCCGACAGCATACTCAGATCCCTGAACCATCCCCCCCTTGCTCAAACAACCTTGATCGATCGCCGCCGCAGCGTTCTGCAGCTCCGGCAAATGCGAGAACGGAATAGACTGGTCCTGCAGAAAACTGGCGGAGATGGCCGCTGGCGGCGGCGTCTCCAGGTGGCTCAGGATGGAGGTGTCCTTGAGCGAGTTGAGAAGAGTGAGGCTGGCGATGTCGGGGACGGCGCCGTTTTGGAAAGGAGGCAGTGGCGGCTGGAGCACGTGGTGCAGGTACTGGTTGAGGCGAGCCATTTGGACGGCTTCGGTTTGGAGCCGCATGGCTTGCTCTTCCCATGAAGGGTTTTCGATGAGGTCCTTGAGGTTGGCTAGGGCTATTAGGTGAGGCAGGCTCGAGAAAATGTCGGTTCGGGGGCGGTGGGTCATGGGGTCGAACCCCATCTGGATGAGCTTCTTCTTCAGATGAGTGTTCCAGAAGTTCTTGATCTCATTGTCGGTTCTTCCGGGCAGATGCGTGGCTATTGCCGACCACCTTCATTTTAATTATAAGTAATTCTCGATCTTGTTAGTTATGTATCATTTCGTTTTCCTGCAGAATTAACAATGATCACTAGGAATTGATGATGAACGTACTTGTTGCCCAGAATCGAGTGGAGATTCAGGATGGTCTGCTCCTCTTCTTGAGAGAATTTCCCTCTCTTGATGTCGGGCCTTAGATAGTTCGTCCATCTTAGTCTGCAGCTCTTTCCGCATCTGTTTAGACCTTCAAAACAGCAATGGAAACCCTAGAATTAGTTATTTAAAAACGTATGATCGATCATGAGAGAGAGAGAGAGAGAGAGAGAGAGACCAGCAAGTTTAGGGAGGGCTCTCCAGCTGCCATGCCCATGTTTCTGGATATAATTGATGAGTTTATCATCTTCTTCAGGGGTCCAAGGGCCCTTCTTCAGACCAGATTCATCGCAGCAGGGAGATCTTCCCATGATTAATGTTGTTGTTGTTATTGTTCTTTCTGGTTATCTAACTATCAATTTCAATGATGATAGATAGGATTATTTTTGGCTTTGCCACCTTCAAATCCTACCAAATAACTCTAACCACATTTTATATGTATATATATATATACAGCAACCATTGTCTCACTTTTGTCTTCATGTTGGGGTGAAATGACTGGAATGCCCTTTCCTGTTTTTGCTGGTGAGAATCAAGAAATGGATTTCTATATTTGGATTAAAAAGGGTGTCGATTTTGATTAAACGGCCAACAAACTATATCCTTAAGAGTTGTGATATGCCTATTACACAACAAATTAATACATGTTCAGGGAACTAGATCTAGCCTAATTAACATCATCAAATGTCATGAAAAGATCACATACTTGTAGTGTTTAAATTACAGGCTAATGATAAATCATATGTCATATTAATTAAAGGCAACTTCACAAAAGGAAACTTAAATACATTAATATATAGTAAAGAAAAATATTTGTTTTATTTAATATTTTAGAAATTAAAATATAACATATTTTTTATTTTGTTCGAACTAAGTAGCGTTTTGTGCAAACTCTATCTCATCCGTCATGATATGAGAGAAATTTGTATTGTTTACTGGATTTGTGTAGATGATCTAAATTCAAACCAAGTGTACATTAGTTAGGTTTAGTTTGAGTTATTTAACTTAAATCAGTTTGGGTCTAGATTAAGTTAACCATTATGATTTCACACTTAAACGACACAAATTCAAACTTATTATAAATCTATCAACTATGAATTAATGTCATACCTTATCTAGTGTAGGTTTCAACTAGCTAGCTAGTCTTCTTGATCATTTGAGGTTAGTGAGTCATATATCTTTGATATGAGCAAAACTAACTATGGAACGTCTCAGCATACATTATAACGAACCTAAAAATAATTTTATGAAATAAGGTCAACACATGTTGAAAGTAATCAAATTTAACGTATCATCAAAATGTACTCGATTTGAATCTAATTTTACTTGAAAATTTGTTATTAGTTGGTTATCGCTGATATGAATGCCAAAGCAAATTTGATGTTTCAAATCAAGGATTTCAATTTGAGAGAGAGAGAGAGAGAAGTGGACTATGTAGCCCCAAATTGATGGAAAATTGGCCCATATTTCAAGATCTAATTAAAAACTATAAATAAAATAGGAGAAGGGCAATTTGGGGAGTTCACATAGCTAGGACATGGTCAATCATGAATAGAAAAATAAACTATTTCCAAATGAAGAAAGTCATAATCAGAAATAGGTGGAGGCTGATGTGTGGGTAGAGGAACACTCCCCATGCACGCAATTTTCGTCATTGATTGCATATATATTTGCATGGCAATTTTATTTATTTATTTTACATCTAAATAATTATACATTAATAATTTGCTACAAATATTTTAAAACTAATGTTTTCATATATAGTCATGGTTTCTTTCTCTTCTGAAAAGATTCTGTCACCTTTATCTAGCACCTATGTGCTCTTTTTGTAGGCCTATACAGGGGTCAAACTTTTGGGTAATTCTATAGTGCACCAGTTGTATTAATATACCAAACTTTTCATCCATTTTTAATCATCAGATCTGAGATCATTAAGGTCAAAGTCAACTATGGTCTCAGATCCAATGACTGAAAATGATGGAGAGTTTGGTATATTAATACACCCGGTGTACTACAGAAGGACCCCAAACTTTTACCAATTTACTCATATTTCTATAATTGGCACTTCACAATCTTACTACGCAATTTAACTCGTGTTAATTTCATTTTGTTTTTCTGGTCAAATAAATTTCGAGATTATATAATTTTCTATCCACTGAAATTGTGTTTACTTTGATAAATAAGGATAAAATATTTATTTAGGATAATGAGATAACTTTATAAGATAAGATAATAATTGTTATCTCTTTCCAATGTTTACTTTAACACATAACATTTGGATAATGATATTAATTTTTCTTATTCATCATTTACTATGTAATATATGGAGGTTAATATAATAGTTACTTAAATGTCATTTTTGATATTAAAAACATGAGTGTTTAATGTTTATTAGGGATAAAAATATAATTTACTAATGTTATCCCATTTGGGTAAACTATCCTATGGGGATGGTGGTGATAGTTATAAAAGTTATTATCTGAATTTTCGCGTTTTATCCTCGAAAAGATAATCTGCTGGTTTATTTCCATCAAAGTAAATATTAGATAAAGATAGATAACGTAGATAAAATATAATTATTCTACGTTATCCCTCGAAGTAAACCTCGAAGTAAACCCATCCTAATATGAACTCACGAAAAACCCAATCAATTAATCATATAGTTTTTATACATAAAAAAGTTGACCACTGCACTAGTAAGTGGTCTCTGATTAATTCAAGTTAAAGAGTTTTGTAGAAATGAAATTTTTACAAAAAAGTTTGGTGGATTTAATAACTTATTGCAAGAAATTTATTACACAATATTTATTCAATCAATCATGATTAATTTATTAGTTGCAATAGTAACAGTATTATTTTAAACTTTCTTTTGAATAAAACATGCTCCAAAAGACTCTGAAATTTTATTTTGTTGCATAATTAATCAAGAGCTATACAAGGTATTAGAATATATTCCAATTCATCCAATTTTATATTATATATAATATATAATTTATTATGGTTTTCTTGTATTTTGTTTTCATATAAACACACAATATTAAATTTGTACACTTATCCTCTAATAAAAGTTAACTCCTTGTTGCTAAATGCATGTATTGACATCAACCCAATGTTTGTGGAACCGGATCGGTGATTGAACTGGTGTGACCAACAGTTCAAGATTCAACAGGGAGGTCAGACCGTTAGGAAGAAATTTAATAAATTTGTTGAAATTCTTTTATATTGTGAATTTTTAATAAATTATAGATGATGATGATGATGATACAAAATCATGTCTAGTATCTAGTAATAAAAGTGATAATAATGATAAAATTCAAAATATTTATTAATAAAATTCTACAACATTATTCAAAGTACCACGTAACATATAAACTTACATATATTATATAGATATAATAGAATATCAAATTTATCTCCTCAATTTAAAAAAAAATTAGGAAACCTTATAGTTTAATAATATACAATCTTCTCAAAAAAATGAATATCTTTTTTTATTTCATTTAACTAATTAATCACAGTATTATATTTGAAGTTATCCCACATTGAAAACAAGAGTAAATAAAGTTTGATGATCTGAATTTATAACTTTGTATTAGAAGTTGTGTCCCACATTGAAAAAAATATTTAAAAAAAAAGTGTGAAGTTTTATAGTATAAAGTATAGGAGTTTGTCCCACATTGATTACCTAACTAAAATTGTTTTGAAGTCATCCTTTATAAAATGTGTGATTTTGTCCCACATTGGATGCAATCAAAATGTCATTGACCATGCATCATTATAAATGTACTAGTGCCTACAATTGTAGTTATTCAATCAAGTTCAATTTTCTTTTTTTTTTTTAAGTAGAATTTTTCAAATAAAATCCGGTTTTAATACCGGTTGTTTACTGGTTAATCCGGTTTTATTTGGTTGGACCATGGATCCGGTTTTGGAGCCTTATATGGACCGGACCTGTGACTGGTTCGCGGTTGAACCGGTCTGACCGGCCGGTCTGGTCTGGTCTGGTCCCGCAAACATTGTATCAAGCCTTACATGACCATTGTCAGAGTACTACTAGAAATTGACTATGTAATTGATTGTATTCAAATTCAAATAAAATAAAATACCAATAACTTTTATGCCTCTTCAAAGAAAAAAAAAAAGTAATTACAACAACTCAATCAA
The DNA here is from genome assembly GCA_005771605.1 of Scutellaria baicalensis. NCBI lineage: Eukaryota > Viridiplantae > Streptophyta > Magnoliopsida > Lamiales > Lamiaceae > Scutellaria > Scutellaria baicalensis. Next base: position 41,243,098 of record CM016722.1, read on the forward strand.
ACTATAAATGATTTTACATATAGACCACCAAACTTTGTTTTGTGGCATCGATATTGATAACTATACAGATTTAACACTTAAACCACCAAATTAATTTTCTAGAAAATTTTCATCAACTTTTGACACCTGACTTGTGCGTAACACATTTTAGGATTTTTTTATGAGTCATTGTGTTCAACAAAAGCCCTGAAATATGTAGTAAGAAGATTCTATTGATTGAACACAAAATCTTTCAAAATATGTAACGCACAAGTCACATGCCAAATCCAGGTGAAAATGACCGGAAAATTAATTTTACATAGTTTTATTGTCAAATCTGTAAAGTTTGTATATATATTATTGTAAACAAAAAGTTTGATATACAAATTAAAATCATAGATAGTTTGATTGAATTGCTACAATTAACCCATAAAAATATTATAAATCGAAACAATGTTATATTTTATGTACCGATGATCATGGTTAAATTGAAATTGAGAAAATAGAAAATAAGTAAAACAAAAAGGAAAAAATAAAGAATTGATATATACTAGATGAGAAGATGAAGAGGTTGTAATATATATATATAGTGATCGACTAAAAAGAATTAATGATATTGTCTGTGTTGGGTATTATGATCCGATATAATCGAAGCAGTTAGGTTCACCACAGAAGTTAAAATCAATGTATGGATGGTGACATGGCATTGTTATAGATTGAGATTGTTAGAGAAGTTGGTATAGCAAACCTCTCAGAATCTCTAACCTTTTCACCACCTTTATCTAAGAAAAAACACACACACATATATATATAAATATATACATATATATAATTAGTCTTCAACAACATTTGTTAATTCTAGGGGTTAATCATGTAAAAAAAATACGAACTTAGGGTCTAATTTCAATTGTAATATAAACTTTTGACTGTAATACAAAAAACACTCAATTTAACTTTTGTTTTAATTCGGAATATGTTTGAATTCTTCGGACCGACCCAAATTGTCGACGTGGAGCCCAAATTGTATATATTAATTGTCAACGTGTAATTGATTAAATACAGTCATCATCCGCATGTAAATTTATATAAGTCAATAATTAACTTATACAATTTGAACTCCACATCCATAGTTGGATCCCGAAAAACACAAATATGTCCCGAATTGAAACAATTGTCAAATTGAGTGTTTTTTGTGTTACAATCAAAAGTTCATGTTACCATTGAAACTAGACCCTAAGTTTATGTTTTTTTTCATATGTAGTTTAACCCTTATTTTAGCTAGGATCGATCAGATTAATCATATAAACTGATTTTTGTGTGTGATATCAATGGAATTATATATAGTTGTGATTATATATATGAGAAATAATATATTGATAAATGGAAATGAAAAAGGGTCAATTTTTGAAAGAAAACAAGATAGTATATATATGTGAAATCACCATTCATTAATCTCAATAAGTCAAACCAACGATAACGTGCAGCTTTAGAATCAGCGTTTCCTCTCTCACAATTAATTATAGTAACAAAATAACACTAAAAAACAAACTTAAACCACTTTCAAATCACAGGCCTTGTCTGTACTAATAATTCTTCACTTAATTAACCAAATTAATTATTGATTCTTTGATGTGAAAAAGATTAATTGTTGTGGGTCTATGTTTTCTTTCCAGTCTTGAAATGCTGTAAAATTTAATTAATTAAATACTCATTTATCAAAAGAAAAGTTCAGAGCTTTTCATGAACTATCAAGATTCCTTAGTTTAAACTCTTGTTATGCATTGTTTTATTTGTTTTTAATTTGATTGATTATAATGAACTCTCAAATTAAATAATTGGCCATATAAAATTCATTTACTCCACATTAGCTTTTAATTTACTTTAAATTAATATTTATTTTATGAGAAATATATTCGCATTTCAATTATCTTTCAATATTATTATGCATAACCTGAACATAATTCACTTTGGACTGATTAGTCTCAGATTAATTTTAATTTGTTTGGCACAAGCCACTGTCCTCTAATTAAATAACAATCGAAACAAGGTGAAAAAAGAAACTTTATTCTAAAATATTATAGAGTATATACTAGCCAATATAAACAAACCAATATTGTTTTTAGATACACATCCTTTAATATTAAAACCGCAATAATTATTTTCTATTTTTACCAATACAAACAATAATATATTGATTATAACCTTAACCATTTGGAACATGTTAATTATAACTAGTCCAACATTATATAATCTCTTTAAGGCATTATATGAGGCAATATTATTTTCTACTGAACTATATTTAAAAGATTTACTGGTGTGTGTATATATATATATGAGGGAGAATTAAATATCTTGATAATTAACACACCTGCATAGTGTTGGGTGTTCACCAAAGTCTAATGTTAGTTAAATATTTTCCCATTAAACAAAGGGCTTTCTATATTAAAAAAAATAATAAAATTGAAAATGATAGATTGAGATAGAGATTTTGCTTCTTCAACTAAGGTTCCTTGTCTGATATTGGAGCCCCAACATTATTAAAAAACCAACAAAGGATGATATATATATGATATCACCTATATCTAATTTTATTAATAAATTACAAGTAATATTTATTTAACTAAAATATGAATTGTTTTAGTGTCAGCTAAACAACTAATTTGCTTGTTGTGATGGGTTTCTACCCAACTCATCTATAACTTCTGATTTTTTTTTTTGTTTTTTATTTTTGGTTTTTTATGCTTTACGCCACTTGTACTTTGCTCTTTCTTCATTATCATTTCACGAATTCTATTTCCCATGCAAATTAGAATTTGGATGTAGAAATAAAAATTAACAGGAAAAATGGGGTTGAGTCTTTGATAAATAAAAAATCTGTGTGAAAATTTGATTATCAGTAGTAGAAAAGAAGTAAAAATGATGGAATATTAAAGGAAAAAAGGGTTGGATAACTAAAAAATAACTAACATTCTAACAACTTTCCAATCTTTTAAAGGTCTTGAATCTTGATTAGTCATTAGGCTCATTAATTAACTTTCTATTTGGTTCTTGATAATTAGTAATATATTTAATCTTTTAATTAATAAATAAAACCACTTTCTCTCAAATGAAATGAAAAAAAAAAAAAAAAGATCGCTCTTCAGAATTATGTATTAATTTACATATACAGTCTTGTACCCTACCAACCGTGAGCATAATAATATGTGTTCACAAGCTGACATATCAGATATTCAGTATATCAATTAACTTCACTTTCTATATAATGAAGAAATATGATCATTACACGTCAGCGATGAGGATATTAAAAGTTACCCGCCGTGGATAATATTTTAACATTTTCCTTTACATGTACATATAACCAAATAATGGGGCTTTCCTTTCTTGAGTCAGAGTGGCTTGAGCCAGTTGCCTTAATTTCCTGTGTCAAGAAAATTCGATGGGTCCAAATATGCTAATTTATTTTAAACTAAGAAAAAAAAATTGTGATCTTAAAATTAATTTTATTTATAAATATTTGAGTATATGTACATTAATTATTTAGATCATATATTTATGTACTTAATTTTATTTCTAGCAAATTAGTATCTGTATATTTTCTTTTGGGTTTGGAGTAGTCTTTGTACTTTTATTTGAATTAAATATATCAGAGTTTAGTTTGTGATGTGTTCTAACAAAAATATTAAACACAAAAACTCATGTGAGACGGTCTCACGGATAGTTTCCATGAGACAGATCCTTAAAACCCATGAATTGAATTGATATTCACAAATTTCTATATGAGTTGATATGTGTGGGTTATGAGTTTACTCGTCTCACGAAAAAAGATTCGTAAGACGATCTCACACAAGAACTAATCAATATTAAAATTTAATTTTTCACATAATATTTAATTACCCCACAGTATCCACAATATCAATTTATGACGTCAGAGTCGTGCAGTCTGTTTCGAACAAGTACCTTTTGAAAATTAATTGAGTATACAGGCACTTGTTAATAAAAAATATTTAATATATAATAATATAGATATATATTGTATATAAATAAAATAATATATACAATAGGCGGTCAATTTGAAGTCGGGTTTGAGGCTTTATCAACCCAAGAAAATATTATCAAATATTCACCACGATTAATCTTTAATAATTCATCTTAATTGTGTATATATAATCAAAAATTGATTAACACACCAACAACCCTAATTGAAAAGTAATTACATAATTAACAAATGTAGGTCCATTTAAATCTTTGCTAATTTCATCATCGTATCTTTACTCTTTCAATGATAATAGCGTGGTTTCCTTTTGGAGTTCAGTGTCTACATAAATGGAAAAGCAAAGAGTACATAATTATCAAAAAATTATAGTTTCTTTTTTTTTTCTAAACAAATTAGTTAATAATATGGTAATTGACTAATAGTTATATAAGACTATGATAATATATATATATATATATATAGAATTGCCTGTCTTGTTGAAGACTCAAAGCTTCCAATAATATTGTATGATTAATCTCAATTTTCTCAACTGTTTTGTCCAGTGTTTTGGATTAAGAATTTCGTGACTCGTTTAGTAAACACTTGGTGCATATAACATTATGCTAATATGACGAAAAAATGGATTTAATTTCTGACGACGATTCAATTCATAATTTATAACTTATAAAGTAGATATTGACTTGGAAAATACATCGTGGGGCTTCATTTTATAGAATTATATCGATGAAACTTGTGAGCTTTTATGATCTATATATTGTCTATATTTAATCAATAATTATCAACTGCTACGTAATTACAAATTATTTGATGGCTCAAGTATCATTTCCAATGACATCATACTAATACAGGTGAGGCAGATGGAAAATGATTTTTAACAATTAATTATTGTGTTGATTAAAATATTTGTAATGATTAGAAAATAAGGACTGTCGAGTTATTGCCGACTGATTATTTGATCAGTTTACCATTTTGTATGAAGAGTGACACTTGTGTGCCCCCAGGGGCATGATGCCCCTTAAATTAATCATTATATGGTGTTAAATATATACTCTATAGGTGTCATGTATATACTCTTTAGGTATAACATGTATACTCTTATATACATATAATACCTGTAGGATATATTTATAATACCAAGAAACATAACACTTATAGAGTATATATATAACACCTGAAGAGCATGTATATAACACTTAGATTTGTGTCCCTATGTGCCCCAGGGGTATATAAGTTTTTGCCTTGTATGAAAGCTTAGAGAGAGAAAAATCCATCATTTGAATGATGTTGGGATATAATTAATGTTAAGAGTCCAACTATTCACACACAAAAACTACTAAACATGCCTCATTATTCTAAATTAAACATAAAAGAAAAAAGTAAAAGACAAAAATAGTCTTACTAATAAAATAATAAAATTTTTGGAAGGCTATTTACACCTCCACTTTTGCTAAGGATCCACCCCTTTTTGCTACTTACAATATCTTTTTTACTATTTCCAAATCAAGTCTTAAAAAATTCAAATTTAATACCAATTTTCATCTAATCCATATAATTTCAAGACTTAAAAAATTCCAATGTAATACCAATTTTTATCTAATCTATATAATTTCAAGATCCGAAACCCAAAATGGTATCAGAGCCTAGGTTTATTAAGAACTTAAATTTATATTTATTATATTATGTAATTCACCAATTGGTGAGGAGAATTATTTGAGAAATTATGGATCTGGACGAGTGTCCAAGATATATACCTTACAGGAGATATCGCCAAATTTTAACGATATATGCTCAAGAATATCAAGACAAGGTGACATATTGGAATAACCAATATGTTGAGAAAGAGCACGCAGGAGCTGATAGGAAACGTTGAGACAATGCGAACAACAAACAACATATTATTTGGGCTTCCTTACGGTAAACCAGATGTTATATGTTGATTTAATAAAACATTAAGAAGCAGCTTATCAAAACCATGATGACTGGAGAGATATCAGAGTGGAAGGAGATTCTTTTAGATACCTCTAAGATTTCAGAAGATCTTAGAGAAATCCAGAAGACGGTGCAGAGTTATGACAATCGCCATAATCACCTACCAACACAAGTTCATCAGATCCAAAACCAAATGGAGACGATGATAAAAAAATTAGAAGGAGACTCTTGAAATTATTTATGATATTCAAAAACGAGTCAAGAATTTGGAGAACAAACTAAGTCCATCCGGAGGAACTGTTTGTAAAACGGTTTGGGGGCAGTGATTTTCCAGCGGGTGGTGTTGCGAGTCATCTCACCCAGGGCTGTTACGGTCAAATAAAGGTATGAATTTTAAGGGATTTATTAATTTTATGGAAGCATGTTGGACCTGATATTGATTTATTATGATTTCGAATCTAAAAATAATATAGAATGAAAAAAAGAAAATTGGATATTTGAGGAAATTTTGGAAGACAGTAAAATTTTGGATATCTGTGAAAAGTGGTGAAAAAAAAAAATTATAGTATAAATAAATAATTAAAGAGAAAATAAAATAAAAATTAAAATTAAAAAGAAAGATAAGGAATGCGCGGAGGGGAGAGGATTTATCTCACCTTTTGTAATTTCCTTTTATTAATTAGTAAAGGTAGTTTGGTCTTTTAATAATTATTTCTATTTATTTTAAAAATTATGGGGTGTGTTTAGTAATATATGGAGTGTGAATAGTTGGACCCAAATTTATCCAACCCAAACCAACTAATGATCTTAGGCCCATTTCTGACTAAAGCCCATTAATTTTTCTGTATTTTAGTTTACATTTGAACAAAATCATAGGCCCATTTATATTTCAAAAGAAAAGGAAACAGGGAAAAGCACACTGCAAAATTATGGAATTCATCTGATAAAATTAGGATAAGAAAAATAGTAAAAGTTGCACAATAGAGATAACATCTTATAAGATTGGAATATTGAGAAAATTTTGGAGAAGTCCTTGAAGATAAAAAAAGTATATAGAGCTTCGTTGCTAAATTACAAAAGATGTACCCCATACAAATTGAGGATATCAGGTGAAAATTAGAGGAAAAAGAAAGAATTAAAGAAAAACATGAGCTAAGCTGCAATGAAAAGGTCTACCAAACTCATGCCGATTCTTTAGCTTCTTCTGCAGCCTCCTCTTCTCGTAATTTTATCAGAGATGGAGGTGGCCTTGGAACAATGCTTTTCTTCCATTTCTTGTCGAGCTTTCTTGACAGCCTCTTGTTGATTCCTTCTTCCAGCTCCCTCTCCCTCTTAACAGTGAGCATACGAGCGATCTATTTGCATATTCGAAAGTATTAAGAATAGACATGGGATAACAACAGTGTACAATGATATAAGTAACAATCAGGAAAAACGAAGGATGCCTGATTCACCATTCAGACATTGTAACGGAACAAAGATAGTAGAGGAAACTCAAGGTGGGTGAGGCTTGAGAAAAGACACGGAAAGAAAGCATCTTTATCATGAGAATTATATACATCATATATCATTCTCCCCTTCTTTAAGAAAGTAACTAACAAACGAACAACAACTACACTATTAAACCAGAAACATCTTGTCAAGTAAATGATCCTCTTTTGACAAACAAAAGCACCAACACTTGCCTCTGATATAGTGACTCCCTTATTCGATTCATACAAAGGGTATATCTGAAAGAATTCCATCCTCACAAGCCAGCCAAAAAACCTAATGCAATGTTACTATTATACTATCAATCTTTTGATATCACACGTTTATATCTGACAACCAACTTATATGAGAGGTGAAAAGTAGATGCATTTGCATGCAATGTGATGAATATCTTGTTTTTGGTAAATACCATGAGAAGTACATATCCTAAAGCAACTTCTATCAAATATGAATCCCTCATCGAATGTCTCCATTGGCCATGGGATAAATTAAACCAATGAACAGAGCTTCAATCTTCAAGATAGCTACAGTTAATTTCTACATTTCTATACTGTCCAACTATCCACAACCACCAATGTCAAGCAGAAAATAGACCTAAACATCAAAATTTCTGCAGCATTTTAGTTTGAGGCAATTACAATGCCATTACATATTCGATAAAGATCAACTTAGTACAAAATCCAATCTCAATTTTGAATTCCTGTTTCAAATGCAGCTCATAAATCCAAGCATCTTTCAGTAATCCTAGAAATAAGCCTCACGAATGATCAACTCCAATTAAAAGGGAAATTCCACACAAAAACAAACACAAAATCGACTTTAACAAATAGAAAATAACGACAGTTAAAATTCGAACGAGAGAGTACCATTTTGCGCATACGTTTGAACTCGCTAGACTTGAACTCATTCCGAGCAGAACGCTGGAGGCGGAGCATGAAAAGCTCTCCTTTTAGGTCAACAATTTCTTCATTCAGCTGTTCAGTTGTCTTCGCCCTAATTTCCTTCAATTCCTCCTCTCTTTTCATCATCACCGCGGAATTAGAAGAAGAGTTAATGGCCCGACTCACGGACAAAATCGGGCGGCGCGTGGGGCACAAATGCGCCACTCGAACGCCGTGGAACGACGATGAGGAGGAGGTTTTTGTTATGTTCGATTTGGAAGCGAAAACCACGCTCGAAATTGAGAGGCTCGCCATTTTCTCTCTTCTGCTGCTCCTCGTTTCACTACTGGCTTATGCCCTGTTTTGAAGATAAGGCTGTTTCTTTTCTTCCCCATTTTAGCTAAACTACGTCCCTAAACTTTGGCTTTAATTTCATTTTTACCCCTCATCTCTAAATATATGTCTATTACGTCCTTACTCTAATTTGCTATTTAAGTCTATAGTTATCATTTATTCAAAATTAGGACCTTGGAATTATGATGACTGCTTTTATTAGGCCAGAAGCGAAGTGAACGCAGTGGTTTTCTATTTTAATCACATTTTCCACACACAGACCACAGTTGCTTCTTCCCCCGATCTTCATCACAAATATAGATATTCCACTTTTTCCCATCCTTCTCAAAACCCCTAATTTCAATCCTTTTCAACTTCAATTCAATTTAGCATTATTTCGTCTCGCCAATCGAACCCTAGAAATCCGAAATTACCATCGAATCACTCCCTGCTGTGTTGTACATTACATACGCTTATAGTTATTGTATGTACATATATTTATAGAGAGAGAGAGAGAGAGAGCGTTGGAGAGAGAGAGAGAGAGAGAGAGGGAGAGAGGATCGGATGAAGTGAGGGAAGAATGGGGGCAGCGGGGTCGAAGCTGGAGAAAGCATTGGGAGACCAATTTCCTGAAGGCGAGCGGTACTTTGGATTGGAAAACTTTGGCAACACTTGCTACTGCAATAGCGTGCTTCAGGTTTGTGCTGATATTGATTCATTTAATTGCAGCTGATTGTAGTTGTATGGCTTGTGGATTACCTGGTCGTGATTAAATTTCTGCTGTTTAAAGCGCCTGGAGATTTCATTTGCTTTCGTTTTTGAATTGGAGCGGTGGAGTGGATGGTTTTCTTAGTATGATATGGAAATGCTGAATGTCAATCCTTTGCTTTCTGCCGATTAATTAACTGCTGATGATGTTAAAAATATGGTGTTTTGCATCTGTAGATCGGTAGAGAATGAATGATCTTGCATTGGATCTTTTAGGGTTCTTTACCATTGGTTATATCATGATTCATGCATCTCCGTGTTGGTAGGTAGAGCAAAGGTACTCTTTTGCTGAGGCTTCAAGTGAAATGAAAAACAATGGAATTATGGTATTATCTGTCTTTAAATGTTTTATCCACCATCATGCAGAAGTTGATATGTATGCTTCATGCGATTGACACATTTTAGCTAATTTTCTATAATATGTTTTGGGATTGATTTAATATGTAATCAATGCCGTTCTTAATTGATTCTTACTAGTTACTTATCCTCCTACTTATAATTGTCTGCTAGTTAATCACCATCACTTCGTTATGTTCACATGTTAGGCTGGAACTGTACTCTGTGTGAGGGCTTTTTTTTTTTTTTTTGTTATTTTCAGTTGAATAGAATCGAGTAACATGTTCCCCCATAGGCAGTAGTCTTTTGTATAAAAAATGGTTTCTTAGGTTGGAGTGAGATCAGATGATTGTTGAACTTTGGAAACTTATTCTACTGGCTCAATTCCACTTATTTATGCAGGCTCTTTATTTCTGTGTTCCATTTCGTGAGCAGTTGATAGAATATTATTCCAATAACAAAAATCCTGCTGATGCAGAAGAAAATCTCCTGACATGCCTAGCAGACTTGTTTTTGCAGGTATTTTATTTTTTTTAAGTTTGGAAAAATATCTTGGATCAGTTCGTTATGTCAACAATGTTCTTTCCTTTTTCTTTTCAATATGTAGACTGTATGCCTTGATTATTTTCTTTATGCTGCTCTGCATTATATTGGTGGTTATCCAACCTAAATGCATTATCTGTAGATGTGTTGGAGCTTAAAATGAATATGAGAATGACAGAGATCGGTTGTGAATCTGATGTGCTTGAAATGATATCAAGTTCACCTTTTGTCCTGCTAAAGCAATCCATTTGATCTTGCAATGCACATACTGCCTGTTGATTGCTTCTTTAATATACACAAAAGGGCAGTGTGACATGAAGGGATGGGAATTTCTGTTCCTCATCTGATGTTGTGCTTCTAGATAAGAGTTAATTTTGGATATATGAAGGGATTTTAAGAAGCAATTATATGTTCAACTCATTTTCCATTATCTTTTACTTGAATATATTTTGGAAAAATTGAGATATATTTGGATAAAATGTAAACTTTTAAAACTAGATTGGGTTTCACGTGGACTTTTATTTCAACACTTCGATTGGGTATCGTGCAAAATGAATTGAGGGTGAAGGTGCAACTTTTGCAAAAGATAGGTGGGCATGTACATTTTCAGAAAGCTTAACTGTGGTTGGACGATCATACGTGATTATCGACTGTCATAATTTAACAACTTGTATGTGTGTGTGTGTCCATGCACACAATTGTGGTTTATGAAGTGACAGTGTCCATCTTTTAGTCCATGATGTGGACCTACATGTCCAAGTCTGCAATTATTTCTGTTAACCTTCCTCTTAATAATTAAACTTGATTTTGGATGTAGATAAGCTCACAAAAGAAAAAGACTGGTGTTCTTCCTCCGAAGCGTTTTGTACAGCGGCTGAAGAAGCAAAATGAAATTTTTCGCAGTTACATGCACCAGGTATGGTAATAATTGCCTAAACTTTCTAAAGTGCTTTTAGTTGCAATACATTACAAGAAATGGATTGACCTTTGGTTTGAAAGGAAAAGGTACTTAACCAGATACCCTGGCTGCAATTGTTCTATATAGTGAAAATTCATGGCAGCATACTCTTTTTGCATTTACTTCCTCTACATCTTAAGTAGATACTTTTCACTACATATCATGAATTTCTTACATGATTTCAAGCTTTTCCTCAATTGTATCTACTGTAACATATTGTGTGCAGGATGCCCATGAATTCCTAAACTATTTGCTAAATGAACTGGTTGATATACTGGAGAAAGAGGCTCGTGCTACCAAGATTGATCTAGAAATCTCACCCAAAATTGCAAATGGGCCGACAAGTGCGTCTATCAACGGTCCTCAGAAGGAGCCTCTGATCACCTGGGTGCACAAGAATTTCCAGGCAAGTTTGGCTATCCATTTATCCTCATGATGTTTTACAACCTTCTGGTGTGTAGATAAGTGCAACCAGGTGTAATTGTCACCTCTTTGATTTTATTCCTTTCTGTTTGAGCCAAAATTATCTTCTCTTGCATCCACTTCTTCCTCCTTTGGGTACAGATTTCCAGTGATTCAATAATTAGCTGAGATTACTTTGTTCTATTTGTTGCTTTCATTTTATTTTTTAATTATCATGCAGCTTTTGTAGAACTTGAAATGCAAATTTTATGTCGTCCATAATTTCTTTTCATCAGTGACAGTTCTTACATTTCAGGGTATATTGACAAATGAAACAAAGTGCCTGCGTTGTGAGACAGTAACAGCAAGGGATGAAACATTTCTTGATTTGAGCCTTGATATAGAGCAGAATAGTTCAATTACAAGCTGTCTTAAAAATTTTAGCTCCACTGAAACTTTAAATGCTGAGGACAAATTCTTTTGTGACAAATGCTGCAGGTTAGTCACATTTTGCATTTACTGGGAAGAGGTTAATCTTTTTAAGTTCATAATTGTCTCCTTGTGGGATGAATCTGAAAACCCCCAAATTACTGAATAAAGTTTTGAGGAGAAAAATTTACTGGAGGAAAGTTCTTAAAAAGTGCCTTCTAGTCCTACTGTCCTAGATAACTGGCATTAATGTTCTTCTTTTATGTTTCTTGTTTCTACTGTTGAATAAGATGTTTGTCTGAACTGATTGTGGGTATCTTTTTATTTCATCATTTTATATAAATTTACTAGAAGACCTTGTGCGGTTTCTTAGTGGATTACCTTGATGGAATATAAGTCACCCCCTGGAATATTGGAATATAAACTTGCAAATAAACCAGCCTTGGTTCTTTATATTCTCTTTCTAGGTTTCTTTTTGGTTAAATTTGGTTATTTTTAGATGTTCAAGGCGGTCAAATTCAGCATTTCGCTGTTCTCTGATTCAGTATGGTGTGTCTTGATTGTATAATCAGAGAAGAGAAAGGACGGTGTCATTTAATAGACTCATCGCCTTTTCTTCTATTTCTTATGCTGTCTGCTTAATTGTGGAATAAACATTGCTGCAACATTGCAGCTTACAAGAAGCTCAAAAGAGAATGAAGATCAAAAAGCCACCACAAATCTTGGTGATTCACTTGAAGAGATTCAAGTACATTGAACAGCTGGGACGGTACAAGAAGCTATCATACCGTGTTGTCTTCCCACTTGAGCTAAAACTCAGCAATACAGTTGAGGATGCAGATGCCGAGTATTCCTTATTTGCAGTAGTCGTCCATGTAGGCAGTGGGCCCAACCATGGACACTATGTCAGCCTCGTGAAAAGTCACAACCATTGGTTATTCTTTGATGACGAAAATGTGGAGATGATAGATGAATCTGCTGTTCAGACATTTTTCGGATCAGCACAAGAGTACTCTAGTAATACAGATCACGGTTACATCTTATTCTACGAAAGACTAATTGCTGGCACCACAGGCTGAGTGAAGGCATTCCGATTTTTGCAGGAGCCCATTTTTTGCGATTTTGAGCACATTGAACTCCTTTTTTACGTTCTTTCTTGATCCTCTTCCTTCCCTTGCTGAAATCTGATGGGAAATTTTTGAGAAATGTCTAGCAGGCCGAGATGAAACGTGGGGAGTATATACACTTAGAGGTTCGTTTCATTGTATAGTCGATAGTACAAGCGTGCTGTCTCGTATTTTCCAACAATAAGGGGGGAAGATCAAAGATGTCATGTATGTGATTCTATACTATGTATGTGTATCTTATCCTGCTTTTGAACCACTTACAGACCACAATCTAACATTCCTTTTTAGATTTTGTCTGATTAATTAACGTTGCCCTTTCATTGTTATCATAGATGATGTTTGTATCTCTCTATAATGAATATGATGTTCAATGGAGATTTTTGTCTTATTTATTGGACCTTATTCATCTGCAAACTTGCCAGCGTGTCAGTTTATTCTGTTCATGATTCCTTGAATTGTTTGCGCTTCCAAGTTTTTACCAAGTACGAAATCAATTTGAAAATGGTCAAGTCAGAAATATAAAAATTGCTTATATTAGTTTCGTAATGAAAAAGGCTAATTCTATACACACCCCAATAAATTCTAAACACACCCCATTTATTTAATGTAAAATGAAAAGAATTACAAAAAGACTTAAATACCCTTATTAATCAATTAAAAAAAAAAGATATTATAAAAACAACATTTTCTAAACACACCCCATCCTATATCTACTAAATACACCTCATCCTATATCTACTAAACACACCCCATTGCATAAAAAACATTCTTCTTCCTCACCATCCCATACACATTACATGCAACTCCATTAACGTAGTCAAAGAAATCCTCCAACAAATCATACACTTGTTAAAGTTACAGAAAACGAAGAAGAACTCGTCATTATGGATAATGTAAGTTGTAAACTTCGTTTCTACCGATTTATTTTGCTCTAAAAGTAGGTAATAGTTCATGAAAATTTTGAAATTCGCGACTTCGCAACGGAAAGAACAGGCTGAAATTTCTATGGCTGCTTCGGCCAGTACTAGCCTAATGAGCTAAGGAGATTTCGGCTAGTACAGGTCGAAGTGTAACCCAGTACATCGGCCTGTAGTGGCCGAAGCCTGTAAGAAGATTTCGGCCAGAATCAGCCGAAATCTGTATTTTCAGTGTGTTTTGGCCGAACCGATCCAATTTTTGCTTTTCGACCTTCTTACAACGCACATCCTCTCCCATTGAATTGACATATTGAGCAAAGTATACTATCTTGTTATTTTGCATATGGATAGGAAAACGAATCAAATGGGGCGGAAAAGAGTATTATTAACCAACCTCAAGAGTCGAATGATGATCTGATGTATCAATTTATTGATTTCTCGGCGGAGTTCATGACGACTGAAATTTTTGAGAGTCGTGAGGAAATGGTTAGCTGGGCTACCAAGGTTGGAATACGTCTCAAAATGGTTGTCCTTATTAGACGGAGTGACAGTGGTGAAGGTGGCCGGCAAGCTAGAGTGTTTTTGGGATGTGAGCGAGGTGGTAAGTATCGGCTACCAAAGAAGAGATTGGGGTCAAACAAGCAGGACTCCGTTGAGCAGCAGCCGGTATCTTCACGAAACACCGGCACCAAAAAATGTGACTGCCCTTTCATGCTAAAAGGAGTGCAGGTGAATGAGCTCGGACATTGGAGCTCAGAGGTGTTGTGTGGTTTGCATAATCACCCAATGGGTAGGCATTTGGTCAGACATTCATTTGCAGGTCGACTAACACCTGCTGAGGATCAACTTGTTCGTGACCTTTTACTGAACCGAGCAAAGCCCAAAGATGTTTTGAGCACCTTGAAGCAAACTTTTAAGGAAAATGAGTCTACATTGAAGACACTATATAATGCTCGTCAAAAGCATAAAGTTGTGGAGCATGGAGGACGAAATCAGATGCAGTACTTGTTGGGGAAATTGAAGGAGGAGGGGTACTACCACTTGAATAGGAGATGCGAAGGTACTGATAGGGTCACCGATCTCTTCTACGCTCATCCTACAGCTGTAGAGTTGTTGCGTGCATTTCCGAGCGTGCTCTTAATGGATTGTACCTACAAGACTAATAGGTACAAAATGCCCCTCCTAGAGATCGTTGGTGTTACCTCCACAAACATCACGTATTCTGTGGCCTGTGTGTATTTGGAGAAGGAGCGTGAGGAGAACTATCGGTGAGCACTCACTACACTCAAAGGACTAATGATCGATGATGTAGTACCAAAGGTGATAGTAACTGATCGGGAGATTGCCCTCATGAATGCCCTTGCCGTGACTTTCCCCACTTCTACACATTTGCTTTGTAGATGGCACATTAATAAAAATGTCCTAGCCAAATGTCGACCACTCCTTAGTAGGGCCGACAAGTGGGAGTGTTTCATGCACGCATGGAATATTCTGATATCTGCTGAGGATGAACCCCGATTCACTGAGCTGCTGAGGAGGTTCCACGTTGACTATGCAGATGTGCCCCGTGCCGTGACGTATTGCATGAAGACTTGGATTGAGCCATATAAGGAGAGGTTTGTGCTATGTTGGACAAACAAGGTGATGCATTATCAAAATACAACAAGCAACACGTCATGTGTTATTTAACTCAAGTGATTATTTATATTATGACGTTACTTAATATCTTGTGTTATGTATTCATAGGGCTGAGAGTGCACATGCGAAACTCAAAAGACAATTGGGCACAAGTCAATCAAACTTTGAGACTTCTTGGGAGAGAATACATAACTTGTTTATCACATCTCATACGCAAATCAAGGCCTCGTTCGAGCAGAGCCTTAATGTGGCGCCACATCGGTATTGCTTACCTATTTTCAAGAACATTCGAGGACTTGTGTCTCATCACGCCCTTGCCTTGATGTTTGAAGAGATGAAAGGGGTTGACAGTTGTGGTGTCGACCCTCTAATGTGTGGTTGTGTGTTGAGGAAGACTTGTGGTTTGCCTTGTGCACATGAGCTTGCGGAGTTGAAACGAGATCACCAAGTCGTCCAACTTGAGATGATTGACCCTTATTGGACAAAGTTGGATTGTGAGCCATCAAGGACTGAGGAGACTATAGACGAACATGCAACTAATCGTTGGGATGAAAGTGTTGACAACTTATTGGAGATGTACAAATCTGCCTCCAAAGCAGAAAAATCCTTATTGTTCAAAAGACTTCGTGAGATCCACATGCCCACCATGAGCACATTACAAGAGCCAGTCGAGGTCGCTCGTCCCCGTGGTAGGCCGAGCAAATCGAAAAGCAAATCATCCTCCTCGACGAAGCGCAACCCAAGTCTGTTTGAGATAATTCCATCATGTCATGATAGCAACTCCCCATCTCAAGAGCAGAATGTCTACTTAGAGGATATGGCCCCGGGAAAACCGAGCTTCACCATGATGAATTTAAAGAAAGAGCCCGTGAGATGTCGATCAGTCCGTAAGCTCGGGGACGACGTACTCATTGCCCAACTTCTGTCCATATTCCACAAGCATGTGGAGAGTATAAAAAACCCCGTGGGAGATGGTCATTGTGGTTTCAGATGTCTCGCCCATGCAATTGGCTTGGGCAAGAATTCCTGGCCCAAGTACGAAGTGAGCTCATCCGAGAGTTAAAAGATTACGAAGGATTATACCAATGCATTAATGGGGTGCGAGATCGGACTTCGAAAATCCTCAACAACTTGCATTGCTTCGAACCATCCACATATGATGTGAATCATTGGTGGGCATTCCCGGAGATGACATATCTCGCGGCCAATGCTTACAACGTCCCCATTGTCCACTTGTTTCCGTAACTCTGTGTGACGGTTCTACCAATGAGATCGCAGGTGCCATTGAATCCGAACCTAATATGCATGGCCCTCGTTAGGAACAACCACTGGATTGTGGTAATTTTCGACATTTTACTGTTTTCACACTAATGATGTTACAGTCCTAAACTTGGTTAATGTTATTGTTAGGTGAATTTGGATGGGGAGGCACCGTTACCTCCCATCATTGAAGGGTGGTTTGGGCAACGACGTGATTGTGCATCCGGTTGGTCCGAAATTTACAAGCACCGAATCATGAAGTATGCATCGGACATTCGGAGTGGTAGCTCTTCGGCCGGAGTTAACATAGTTCATTTGGATTGACGAATTGTAGATGCTTGCGGAGTTGTAAAATACTGTAACTAAACTTCGTAAATTTTGTAAATTAATTTAACTAAACTTCATAAATTTTGTAAATTAATGTAACTAAAAATTGTCGAAACAGAGTGGCTTTGCATTTTTATTACTAGTACACTTGTGCAGGTGGGTTTGGTGGACATTTCATGATTTTCGTTTTTCAATTTGCACTTGGATTGCTACTGTTCGACCAGTTCTTTGTGAAATTACTAGGAGAGATTCGGCCACAATTGGCCGAGACCTCTTCACATGGTTCGACCAGTACTGGCCGAAGTCAATGAAGAAACGTCGACCAGAATCGGCCGAGTGTTTATTTAAACTTTCGGCCAGTTCTGGTCGAAAATGTTCTATTCTTTTCAACCAGTACTGGTCGAACAGTGGAGTTTCTACCATTTTGGGTAACGATCCGTTAAGATCGTTAAGTTTTACGTAAATAATCGAACGAGATAATCAGACTCAGATGTTTAAACTTGAATGCATTATAATATTCTTCAATGAAAAGTCACATTTCAAAGGTGAACTAGGAATTAAACGTCAAAATTTAAAGTCTAGTCTACTAAATCTATCTGCGTCCTCGACGAGGTCTACGAGCTGATGCCCTTGCAGAGGACTCCGGGGCATCATCCTGGATGTTCAACGCCTGATACGCCCCAACAAAAGCGGGCCACACCACAGACATGTCCAAGTCCTCCTCGTGACCATGGTATTGCTGATATACCGGAGTCATGATACCCATAGCATCCCGGATCATGTCCCACGGCTGGGGTCCTACATGCGTCGAGGTAGTCCCAATGGCAGTCGACGAGTTAATCGGATTCTGGACAATGGGGTGGGAGAATTCATTGTACCAAGTCAAGTAGTCTGCCACCATCTGCCAAGGAGGATGTGCGAGGTTGCCCCTGGCCCTTTGATCTAGAACGTGGTTGCGCCATTGACGAAAGTAGTTGCCCAAGACGTCGTACGTGACCTTGTACTTCTGCCCAGTGTTTCCTCTCCGGACGACACTAGGCACGATGGGCCACTCTGGGATTGTCTGGACATATCCAAACTGACGGAGCACTCTGTCTGGATGATATGGCTCCACACAGTCGAAAGCACGAATACACCCTTGGTAGAAGGCGACGTCGTCACGAACCACAAGCCCGCCTACAAGTCGAGTATGGCATCCAGTTAACCTATTCGAAAAATGAAATATTAGATGATGAAAATGGCCCACAGTAGCAATAACAATCATGTAAAATGAAAAAGACGAACCTAGTGCATGGACATGTTGTCCAACATCTCACGTAGGGCAGACACACGATCCATAGTGCCTCCAGAGCGTGATCTTTGGATCCACCTCACAGCAAATGGATCCCCCTCCTCGTATCGGACATTGTGAGTGGGACGTGTGAAGGGAAAGTACTCATATATCCAGGCCTATATTGTAAATAAAAAGTCACAACTCAAAATCAGTATTTCACAAAGTAGGTTGAAATTGTGCGTAAAAAAAAGTGGTAGTCTAACAAGCGAACAAACCTCCAATAACGTCAGATAACCACAAATCTGACGCACACCACTACGAGATGCGAGGCCGAGCTGCCGATATAGATATGCAAGCGCAGCTGCTCCCCAAGCATACTGGTGAATGTGATCGACCCGCTCCAAGAGGCGTAAAATCTTTGTGTCCACACGAGTGCCACTCTTGTCGGAGAAGATTGTGTATCCGAGCACAAACCACAAGTACGCCCGCACGCCACATTCGCGTATCTCCTCATCATCAGTATAGGCGGCCTGGCTGAATCGTGATCTCAGCCACTCAAGTTTGACAGAAGCCCCAGCTTGCCCGAAGATGGCCTCCTGTGCCTCAGTGTAGGGGACGCCCAATAACCTAGAGACCATACGGCCTGGTCTCTCAACTGGACCGCGACTTTCCTCGACGGCCACTGTCCTCCCACTGACTGGCAACCCCGTCAAACAAAGAACGTCGTCCAACGTAATCGTCATCTCTCCCCACGGCATGTGAAATGTGTTGGTCTCAGGTTGCCAACGCTCAACAAAAGCACAAATCAAATTTTTGTTTGGAGTTTTGTATGAAATGTACCTCAAGTCGGCAATCTTCGTCGACTCAAGCACGCTCATAAACTCCGGAGTAGGCCGTGGGTCGAGGGACCAAGTGGCCATCTTCGCTGTATGACACCAGCATTTAAGGATTGGTCTTTCAATCCCGTCCCAAATCCCGTACGACACATGAGTCTTAAAACTCGGGATGAGACGGGGATCAACTGGACCACCGGGACAAGGCCCGGTCAACATATCATCATCTTCAGCTTCCTCATCGTCTTGTGGCTCTTCACCTTCCACCAGATCGTTTTGCGGCTCAACGTCAGGCTCAAATTGAGGCTCAGGTTCAGTCTCAAATTGAGGCTCAGTTTCAGGCTGAAATTGAGGCTCATCGACGTACTCAGAATCACCGCCAACATTCCATTCAAGCGTAGGAACTATAAGCTCGGGAATGTGAGCGGGCGCCTCCTCCTCCTGAAAAGCTCCACGCCTTCTATTAGAGGCGATCGGTCTCACTCTCGTATAAGTTTGGTCTGCAATATTCATCATAAGAATAAAAATTAAGAATGTACGAACAGTTGTTGAATATCAAAAACATAAACAAAAGCTAGGAAGCTTCGACCAGTAGTGGTCGTGCATCTTCAGGCTAATTCGACCACTTCTGGTCGAAGCTACCTCAGAGAATTCGACCAGTTGTGGTCGTTGGTCTTCAACAAGCTTCGACCAATACTGGTCGATTCTGCTTGAGAGGTTTCGACCAGTTCTGGTCGAATGGCTTCAGCTATTTTCGAAAAACCAGGGTCGAAGCGAGATCGATTTCAAGGTCCATTTTCACGCAATTTTCAACACAAATCAGAATTTTTTGCAATGCTTTTACCCTAATCTATATGCAATTCAACTCATAAACTCATTTACACTTGAAGATAACAGGAACTTAAACTTATAAAACAAAAACTAAGAATCGAAAGAAACTCACGACAATCACCCGGAGGTCTATGCGTCCTCTCCATGCTTCGATTCAAAGTTGTTCTTCGAAGTTGAACGATGAGAATTGGTTGAAATTTGGTGAATTTCGGCCGTTGTTCTTCGAATTGCAATGAAGAATGCCGATCGAGAGAGAGAGTTAGAGAGAGAGAGAGATGGGTTTGGGTGGGGTGTGTATTTTATTGGGGTGTGTTTAGTATAATATATGTATTTGATATATTTTTTTAGTTAAAGGGTAAAGTGGTAAAGTAAAGGGGTGTGTTAGAAATATTTTAAGTTGTAAGTATTTAATTGTGGGTGTGTTTAGTAATTGGGGTGTATTTAGAATTTGATGGGGTGTGTATAAAATTCCCCAATGAAAAATTGTGAATTTTTGGATTATATGATTTTTATATTAATGTTGTAATCTCAGTATCCTAAACCATGTCGGATTAGGGATTGAATTAAGAAATATTTTTAGAAATAAAGGACAGAAAAAGCTAATAATGAAATATAATTTATAGGATAAATATATGGGGAATTCTATACACACCCCAAACATTTCTATACACACACATTCATTTTTTTATTATTTTAATGTTCATGTCTATTGTTG
The DNA here is from genome assembly GCA_005771605.1 of Scutellaria baicalensis. Classification (NCBI taxonomy): domain Eukaryota; kingdom Viridiplantae; phylum Streptophyta; class Magnoliopsida; order Lamiales; family Lamiaceae; genus Scutellaria; species Scutellaria baicalensis. Next base: position 41,264,062 of record CM016722.1, read on the forward strand.
GGGTGTGTTTAGTATTTTTGGGGTGTGTATAGAATTCCCCTAAATATATAAGCTACTATTAAGTATTAATTATTATTTAATTAAAGAGTAAAGTTCAGAGCAAATAATTTTCCTTAAAAAATTAATAATTTTTGTATTTTAAAAAATTTCCACATATATATATATATATATATATATTGTGTTTCTTTCTGTAAAAAAACTGAAATCTTAGGAAATCCTTACTCACCGCCGCCGTTCCCCCACGCCCAACCAGACCCTCGCCGTTTTAGAACTCTCAAAATTTCCGATTTTCGTCATCGGAATTCAAATCGTTACGCCCAGTCATAATCACGGGGGTCCAGATAATGGCGGCGATAAATCAGTTGAATGTGGAGGAGTGGCCGTCGTGGGGTTCCCGGAGCGTCGAATGCTTTGAAAAGCTCGAGCAGATTGGGGAAGGAACTTACGGGTTAGGCGCTTTTGTTTCTCCTTTTTCGTTCAGTAGTAGAATTCTTGTGTTGTTAGAATCCGTCATAATTTGGTGGTGTTTGATGAATTTTCGAAAATATATTGAATTTTCAGATTAGCTTCACGTAAATTTTGTTAAGGTGTTCGAGATATTATTTCCATGGTGGTCTGAATTTGTGGTAGAAAGAATTGTTGGTTTAGTGCGAGCTTTGAGGGTGTTGTTACTTTCTTACTTTTTAAAAGATTTGGTATGATTTTCATTTGTGATATTTAATTCTTTTTTATTTCATCCATCTTATGTCTTGTTACAATAGAATAACAAAATTATTTTAGTTTTTTCTGAAGTCCAGGTGATATTTTGTTTCCATCTTTTTCTAGTTTATGGTTGATTGCTATGATGAGCTCATTTTAATTATAATCTTATATTGTTTCATCAATATCTGCTGTGTTCTTTAAATAGTTTACCTTTGTGCTAATGCTTTTCTACCAAGTCATTGGGATTTAGATTAATTTTCCATTGGTGGAGGTCATAAAATTTTGATGCTGTTGAGTATTTCTTTACCTAAAATGGTACCCAAACATACATGTGTGAAAAGGTCAAGATTCAGCGTATGAATATTTTATATCTTTTGAAGAAAGGTCATATAAGCGCATATTTTGTGTTCATAATTCTGTTTAAGTTGATCAACATCACACCATTCGAGGAATGCATTGAAAATTCTTTTTGGGTAATATAATATATTAAGGACATCTGCATGTGTAAATCTCAAAGCCATGATATATGTGTTGGATAGAGATATCTTGTCAGTTTAATCATCTGGCCTCAAATTTTTGTTTGTGCCTTTTAAAAGTAAATAGGAAAAAGTGCTCCTTATTTACCCTGCCCTTTTTATAATGTATGATTTGGAAGCCTTGATTTTCATTGTTATATAAGATTATACATGTGCTGTCAAAAGTGCATAGCGAAAAACTGTGAGTAGTATTTGAAATAATAAGAGCTTGTACTAATCCAAAAAATATGTTGGAAGTATTTGAAATTGGGAAAATGTTTTAAGCATATAAAATCTGCTTGGGAGGGGGAGATTTTATAGGTCAGCATTCTGTAACTTCTATGGAATAAAGCTCCTTGAACTTATTGTTACTTTGTTAGTAGAGATACATTGTTCTTCCATTTTATAGTAGTTAGATTAATTCAAATATCGCTTTTGATTTGGATGCTTGTGCTGAAAACTTCCTTTTTGTTTCCCAGTCAAGTATACATGGCCAGAGAAAAGCGAACTGGAGAGATTGTTGCTTTAAAAAAGATACGGATGGATAACGAAAAAGAAGGGGTATTGTTCTCCTCAGTCATTGTGTCTTGAAAAAATATTCCAAATATATAGTTGGAAATGCCAATAGCTGCTTTCAGCGGGTCTTACACATTTTCTTCCATCAAAATATCTAACATGATATGTCTTTTTCTGCAGTTTCCTATTACTGCCATTCGAGAAATTAAGATTCTAAAGAAGCTACAACATGAAAATGTAATTAAGTTGAAAGAGATAGTGACATCTCCTGGTACATTTTAATTTATAAGAAAGCTTCATTTTGAGTTTGTCATTTTTGATATATATACCCCATTTTAAACTTCTTGTGAATATGTTATCTAGGCCGTGAAGCCAATGAACAAGAACAGCCTGGTAATAACCCAACTCCCTGCTCCTTTATGATAGGCGCTCCCTGTTTCTCTGTTGTGTGAGATCTGAGAAGTTGCATCAATAATATACCTTATTTTGATTGCAGATGATAATAAATACAAGGGAAACATTTATATGGTCTTTGAGTACATGGACCATGACTTGACTGGGCTTGCTGATCGTCCTGGACTGAGATTTACTGTCCCACAAATAAAAGTACTGTGTGCTTTTATACAGCTTGTATATTAACTATTACTCTTAAGTGGAGAATTTATCGAAAATATTGAATTGCAGTGTTACATGAAGCAACTGCTCACAGGTCTTCATTATTGTCATGTCAATCAAGTGCTTCACAGGGACATCAAAGGTATACATGGTTTTGATGATTATGTTTACACAATGAATTTGTGTAACTGGTCAAAGTTTATATAATAACTCCTTGCAGGCTCCAATCTTCTGATCGACAATGAGGGGAATCTGAAGCTTGCAGATTTTGGACTTGCTCGTTCCTTTTCCAATGACATTAATGCTAATCTTACAAATAGGGTTATTACTCTGTGGTACAGGTAAATTTTATATTCTTTAATTGCACATTACATTCTTGATTTAGAATTCTTATTGGTATACTGTAGTTATACCTCCATTTTTATGCCATTGATAATGAAGACCCCCAGAATTGCTTCTTGGAGCCACGAAGTATGGTCCAGCTGTAGACATGTGGTCCGTCGGCTGTATCTTTGCTGAACTATTGTATGGGAAACCAATCTTGACTGGAAAGAATGAGGTTAGAGTTGTCTTGAAATGTTCTGGAGAAAGGCGTTGGAGTTTACTTGTTGATTTTGGGGTTTGAGCATAGAATTAAACTTGAATGCTGTTAGTGATTTGGTGTTATTCACTTTAATTTTGTATTCTGGTGTAGTCAATTTCTTTTATTGTTTTTATATCATCTTGTATTCCCTGTCTTTGCAGCCTGAACAGTTAAATAAAATATTTGAGCTTTGTGGAACCCCCGATGAGATAACATGGCCTGGTGTTTCCAAGATCCCATGGTATAACAAATTTAAGCCCTCGCGTCCAATGAAAAGGAGAGTTCGGGAGGTTTTTAGGCAGTTAAGATTTGAGGCTGAATTTTTGAATTATTCTGTATTGTCTGAGCTGGGTTCCTAGTTTACAGCCTGCTGAATGGTAATTTGCTCTGCAGTTTTGACCGACATGCTTTGGATTTGTTGGAGAAAATGCTGGTCCTTGATCCTGCTCAGGTATCTTTCTTATTCAAGAAAGTTGCTTTCTTGTGCAATAAACAGCATTACACTGGTGGGTCTAATTGTTTTTTACTATAGTCTAAAATATTTTGCTGCATACAGTGTCTTTGTTTGTATCAGGCTCAAAGGATGTAGTGTATGTGAAATGTTGTTAGGATGTGTACTTTTTCATTTACTTCAACTGGTAGACAATGGCAGCAATAATCGTGCTGTTGTTAAGGTTAGAATACAAGGTTGGAATACAAAATACTAACTTAGATCATATCTAATAGATGACTGCAGCGATATGAGAGAAGAAAATACTGGAGTGATTGATTGTTGAATAGTATTTTTGAATTTCTATTGCAAAAGTGTGTAATTTCTGCTTAGAAAACACTAGAAAATGGGAAGATAAACATTTTTATGCACTTGGTCATAGAAAGGGAGATATGCAAATATACCAGGCTTCGCTTTGCCAAGTCAAATTTCAATCTCTGAGAGTTATAATGAACCGACCTATATAAAATGACAATGAATGTTCGTGAACTTTAGTGGGTGTATTAGGATTTTTAACCAGCTGATCTACCAAAGGTCCTTGATTTTTCAGTTATTACTTCTGATTCACGTTTCAATTAAATCCAAATGCTTGTATCTCTCTCTTGCCCTTGCATGCTTCTGGATGCACTATCCAAAAATTTACTTGAAAATAACAATAGTTCCAAGAATCTGAATTCCATGATTTCGAACAGATTAAGAAAGACCACAAAGAGAAAATTGCATCTTTGATATCAGAACAGCAAAATGTTCAAACATTTTTGAAGTTAATAAATGAAAAGCTGCCTTAAAATCTCCAAACAAATTTAACCAGATGGTTGCTTTTTGACATATACCTGTCTGCAGATAGATGGATGATAAACTAATTTTTACTCATGGTTTCCTAAAGTATGTGCTAGTATACTATTACTTTTTTGATGCAGTTTGTGAGGGCTTATAATCTGCTCTGCCCTTCTAAATTAAGAAGTTGTCAAATTTCTGTTATTTCAAGCATGTCACTTGACGTCCAAGTTCCTTAGACTAGTACCTAGCATTGAATGTGAAAAATGTTATTCATTTAGTATTTTATAATTTTACTAATTCTTTTAGTCTCATTTTTTGCGTGCCTTCAACCTCAATTTGGAAAGAGAATTGCAGCAAAGGATGCCCTAGATGCTGAATACTTCTGGACTGATCCATTACCATGCGACCCGAAAAGGTACGTTTGATAGAATTTCTTTGAAATCTTAGTTTTGATTGTATTCCCATTTTCAATGCTCTCAGCCTTGGGATCCCTGATCATTTATCCTGCATTGACGATCATGTTGTGTTTGGATTGAGATCTATGGAAAAAGGACTTGCAATGTGTGGATTATAAATCCACCCAAATTAGTGTCGTTTCCCAGTCCAGATCACAATATATATATATACACACACACACACACACATACACATTTTTCTATTGTGGATATCAATGGATCCATCCCACCCACAGGATTTGCTATTATGGATTTCAAGCCTTTTTAACAAATTCTTCAATCGAAACTCACTTAATTCCTGAATGTGATCTTGTGGGTCAAAAGTGTCTTAACATGAAAATATGACGAACTTTTATTTTCCGCCTTGCAGTTTGCCAAAATATGAATCATCACATGAGTTCCAGACAAAGAAGAAAAGACAGCAGCAACGACAAAATGAAGAAATCGCTAAAAGACAGAAGTTGCAGCATCCACAACAACATTCTCGCTTGCCTCCTATTCAACAGACTGGGCAATCTCACCCTCAACCCTGGAACGGGCCTGGCCATCAAATTAACAGCGTTCAGCCGGCAATGACTGGTGTCCCTGGTCATCATCAGTATGGAAAGCCTCGTGGTCCACCCGGTGGACCTAGTAGATTCCCTCCTGGTGGGGCCTCCGGTGCCTATTACCAAGATCGTGGGGGTCAAGGTGGAGCTTATAGTAGCGGCCCATATCCATCACATTCACAGGGGCGAGGACCACCACCATATCCAGGAAACAATCCTCCTTCAAATGGCCCCCGAGGAAGTGGTGCTGGATATGGAGCTCCACCTAACTACAACCAAAGTGGTCAATATGGAGCTTCTGGGGGCAGGGGTCCAAACCAGATTGGTGGCAATAGAAATCAGCAGTTCGGTTGGCAGCAATAACCTGGACAAAGTAATCACTGCATCGAAGGTATGAAAACCCAAACCTGCATTCATTAATCGAATATGCAGCTGCAGTTTTGCAAATGATTCATTAGGAAACTGATACTACTAGGCTTGTATATCTTGTGATTCATCTTCATTGATTAGTATAGATTTTTATTTAGTATAGGATTCTGTTGATACTTGATAGATAGTAAGGAATACTGATTTGAGCTGATCACTTAACATGTGTTTTAATCATTTAGAATTACATGACCCCTATTTGTCGTTGATATATGTTTATTTTGATGACGGAACTCTATAATTTGTATTCAATGCTGCATTTAAAAAGAAAAGGTGACAAGTAATTTCTTGAAAATATACTTATAATATTCTAAACCAAAAACTTGGACGTCTCAACAGGGCTAAATCTTGATAAACCAAAATCCGCTTGTTTGTCAATAGATTATTTCAGGCTTAATATCTCTATGAACTATTCATTTTTATGTTTTAACCTTTTCCCTGCTGCTTTTTACTCTTAAAATTTCATTTTTAGTCATGTTAGTTTTTACTTCAAGCAATTTTATTTCCTTTTATTTTAGCCAATTAAACGATGTTACAGTCTTATAAAAGAAATTAATTCTTGTGTTCTCCCTTTATTCAAAAAATGAAACTACTACCATAAAGATTGTTTTGCCATAATAACATTATTAAATTTCAATAAATAACTAGTCTTTACTTGTTCTTGGAACCTAAATATTTAAAACTCGTCTTTTAGGAGGCTTTATGGTCGTGCAACTAAAAATTATTCTACGAATCTCGAAATAATCAATTCAACTAACGCATTAAATTGTGTCTCCTCACCAAAAAAATAAAAAAATGGAAGAAGGAAAATAAGTGAAATAAATCAATAATTAAATATTGTGTAATTGCGCAAATGCTTTTGGAATTAGATAATGATCTGTTACAAGATTGAATTTGGATGAGTCATAAGGGTGAATATGTCATTTTACAAGGGCCTGGCTAAATATATGTGGGGATACAAAAGTTTACACACAACCCGTGACTAATTTACTTTTTTTTTTTTTTGTTGTACTATTTAAATCATCTATAAATATACATATATGACTTCATTTCATTAATTCTGTCACACTGCAAAAGCTCTTCACCTTCATGGCTTCACATGCACCTTTTTAGTGGAAGGTACCAATCACACTAATTGTTAAAGGTGGATTATAGATTAGCCCGTCCTATACAATAAGATTCGTAACACGATCTTATATAAGACTCACTCAAAATTAAATAGAGAGATAATAAGTTTGTAATAAAAAAAGAGTGCAAAAACTTGCTTGAGACGAATCATTTTTACCTATTATCCAAACTTATACTTATAAATTTATATGTGAGTTGTGAAGTGTGGATACATCTCATATAAAAAGATCCGTGAGACGATCTCAATAAAGAGGGATAATAAGTAAGTTTGTAATAAAAAAAGATAGAAGGGTATAATTGTCCAAAGGGGCAGAAAATGTTTGTCGTGATCGTCAATGGCATCGTGATGAGGAGCTTCCTGGCAATGCCCCACCACCACCACACTCCATATAAATCTGATGCTGTTTTTTCATAAATTCACACACACGTGAACACACATGCAGATTTGCATTTGTGTGATCTCGGTGATCGGAATGCCGTTCGGAGTCTCCGGAGAATAGCTCCGGCTGCCGGATTCTCTGCTTCCTTGTTCCGGCTATGGCGGCCGATTTCAGTGATGAGGTGAGTTTTTGTGGGAATTTGCTTTTACTTTGCCAGTTTGCCTAATTGAGCTGCATTGCTGTTTCATTGTGTGTGTTTTCTTCTATGAAATTGAGGTCTAGCTATGTGATTTAGGTGTTTGAGTTTCTTAATAGGAGTGAAGAATTCGTATTCCTTTTTGTTCTTTTGGCCGTTGAGTTCCTTAGATTATCCGTTGACCAACAAAACTGTGGTTTCTTCAGAAGAAAATTGATGAATCTCGCGGTTTCTTTTCTTTTATTTGAAGGATTAAAATTGGAAATGTTTTCCTCTTTTTGTTGGCTTTAGAGTAACAGGAAGAAATTTTGGAGGAGTGATTGAACGCTCACTGTAGCTCATGGACATACAAGGTAGATTCAAGTTTTTAACTGTGGTGAAAATTAGAATCATGGTGATTGAGTATAGACAATGCACTTTGTTGCATAATCTTTTGTTTTTGTCTGGATGTAAATGAAGCCAAAGAAGTGGTTGATGGGTCAAGCAGGAGATCCGAATGTGTGCTTTATCTGTCATTATCACCATATTGTTGGATAAATTGCTATATCTGTGATGAGTTGGGATCTTTTGGAGAAATTTCTTTCTATATACTTCTGGAATTTGATCAATAATTGTGAAGTATCTCTAATACATATTACATGTGCAGTTTCTGCCATTGCTAGTGAACTATGAGCTCTTGACATGGCACTTTGCTAGAGCCCAAAAAGAAAAGAAATTGTGATTGTGATTGTGAGTGTTTGTGTGATCTGTGCAATCTTTGTTCTTGCCCCCATTGTATGATTTATGGCCCTTTTTTCCTTTTGTGGTTTACTTGATTCTTGAGTAATGTCATCTTCGTTGTTTTTATTTTTTGTCTTCTATTTTTGCAGTGCCAAACTGTTCATAGTGTAGTGGTGGTGTTACCAGATGGAGGAGTGACTCACCCTCAGGATGAACTGATGCCTACTGTCTGTCTTGTGGTTCCTGATTTGATGAAAAGTGAGATGTGTTTGAATCGTGAAACCAATTTGCTAAATCAAACCAGCTTGATGATGGATAAAGTGGACAATTATGCTCTGTGCAATTTGAATGCTGATATTGAGAAAGGAATAGCAGAAATTCCCTCATCCAGTGAAGAATCCATTGGCTATTGGAAGTCTGATGATACCTTAGCTGTAAGTCCAGGGACAAATTTATTGGCTTAATTAGAGTCGTAACAGTATCAACACTGTTGAACTTTTCAACTTCATACCTTTAATCTACTAGTATGTGAGAGTCTAATTGAAACTTCATTTTTACGCAGAGGGAGCTGCAGAAAGTGATCTGGTTACAGTTGACAGGAAAATTCATGCAGTTTTTCATGAAACAAAACCCAGATTTTCCTAAGGTCGCTTCAAAAGGTAAGTTATTCTAGCACATCTAATCTTGACTCCAGTTTTTCAAGTTGTTCTTTATATGGATTCTAGGTCATTCATAGTAAGAAATGGTTATAGACACATACATATGACAATGGAATGGTGTTGGGAGATTGAACATCTAACAGCAAGCTGTGAAATTTTTTATGTGCCATTAAATCATATCACATTTAATGTTAGTGACCCTACTGGCTGATTTCCAATTTTCAGACCTCAAGTTTGTCCATAAGTAGATGCTATCCAAATTGGAGACTAGTGTTAACTCATTAATTTTATTCCTTAATTGTTTGCCTTCATTTCACGAGTCACCAAATGCAAAAATTGCAAGCTCTGTGCTACTTGAGGTGTGTGTGACCATTTCATTTCCATGAGGGTTTTATCAAATGAAGATCCTTTTCATTTATTATTATTTCTTTAAGACAAATAATTTTGTCATATAGAGTGATCCCCACCTACAGTTCCATTTTGTCACATAGGTGCATCTGGTCTATCATATACCCTGTTTTATGGGATTTACTTGTTAACCTTTGTATCACATGCTATGGATTTTATAAAACCCACTTGTTTATCTTGTGTTGAACTGTTCTGCAGATCGGGTTGTGGCAGAAAGAGTTTATGATACTCTTACTAATAGATCGAGGAAGTACAAGCGATATCCCTCCTTCAATTCAAGAAGAGTAGTTCTCTTATTCTCAGTCATGTAAGTCCCAAAAGAACTCTGCATCTCGTTCCTTACGGAAAACAATATGATACACTGCTCCCTGGAATCTTGTGCTGCTTCTAAATACAACTTCACTGGCATCACTTCTTCGAATGCTTCAGTTTCTCCCGAAAATTCTACTTGAACTCTCAATCCGTAATTCAGGATTGCGGTGTTTATAGTAATATCTCACTCATAAACTTATGTCTTCCTTTACAGGTCTAGCATTGGAACATTAATCCTGATATATCTGACGTTGAAAGTGAGACTAATAACCGATATATCTGGTAATGTTTGAAGTATTTGCTCATACTCCAATCTGGTGTTCAAGAATTACTTGGGAATATCATCTTTCTGTAATTTATTAGATTTGCTTTCAGCCTTGTTATTTTGGTTCCATGGTATAAATTTTTGGTCATTGTGAACTGTATTTTGGATGTTCCAATGAGTGTTCATTTGTATACAATATTTTTGTTTTATTATCTTGGCCCACTAGTTGTGTTCTTTTTCGCAAAAATATATGGTGTGTTCTTTAATGAATTTTAATATTAATTAAGATAAGTATATTATAAAAAATTTAAAAAAAAATTCTTGGTTTTGTTTTACACAACAGTACAACCAACATAAACCTGTTTCATAACTGTCCAAACTGCTACCAAAAACCTGTCTTGAGCTCTATAGACAGACAACAAAGTTAGCTATATTGAAGACTTGCTTCCTCTGTTTTTCGCGTAACATGAAACGAGCTCTAACACGCGCAGCCTCCTCCTTGCTGATTGTTCTGGTTGGCGTTTGTAGCCGGCTTCAAGTTAACATCCACCATATCCTCCTGTTTTGTCGATGAAAGTGCCTCCATACCTGGCAACGCAGCTGCTATCTTTCGAAACAGAGGCTATAAGCAACATCAAGAATCAAGATTATGTCTTTGCATTGAATGATCAGTACATAATGAAATAACATTTCAATTCGAGGTCTAAATTCTCATATACCTTTATATTGAAGCCAGCTTTAGCACTAGTTTCTACGAACATGACTCCAAACTCACGAGCCTTAATATCTCCTTCTTCGATTGAAACTTGCCTGCATAAACACACACACACACACGAACATTCATCGGATTGGTTTCTATATATAGAGATCCTACGAGTAAAATTAAGTGAAAGTATGTATGTATTTCACTCACCTTTTATCAACAAGATCAGTTTTATTTCCTACAAGAACAATAATAACATCACCACCACGTTCTGTTCTTACTTCCTCGATCCACTTGGAAGTGTTCAAAAACGACTGCCTATCTGTAAAACCATTTTACGAAAAGAAACATCATCTTCAATGTGTTCTTATCAAAACTCCTACGAACAATATCAATCATCGATCCAGAAACTAAACGTGGACTCACTAGCAACATCGTAGGCAATGACTGCAACAGAGGAATCCCTGATATAGCTCGGAATAAGACTCCTAAATCTTTCTTGCCCAGCAGTGTCCCTGTCCAGACAAATCATCCAACCAATGTCTGATTTTGAACATCATAAGAAATTGCATGCATGTTTTCTTACAGTAGCATGAAATTCTTCATATTAAACATCTTCTTATTACAATTTGATGCAATCTATGGTGTGAAAGAAGAAGAGTGTTACCAAAGCTGCAAGCGAACCGTTCGATCTTCTAGGTACATTGTTTTCGACAAGAAGTCTATGCCAATTGTAGCCTGCATTCATACGTGAAATAACATCAGAGATTTTAACATGAAAATTCAGCATTTTTTGCATGGGACATTTCATACATATTTTCTATTATATATATATATATATATATATATATATATAAGACGATCGCATTTAATCTTGCATGAAAAGAAAGGATAATATGAAATACCTGATAGGTTGTGTCGAATTTATCGTACATGAAACGGGTGATGATGCTGGTTTTTCCGACGGATTGATCCCCAAGAAACACCAGCTTGTACTTTGCTAATGGTGATACCACCGCCGCCATTTCTCTCTCTTTCTTTCTCTCTCTAGAATGTAGCAGCAGTATGCATGTATTGTTTGATGAAAACTATGATGAATGATGAAGATTATTACCAGATCTGGATGCACTCCGAGAAATTTCAGGAAAGAGAATAAAGGAAACAACCTACATGGATGGATGGATGAATTTATATGTGTGAAAAATATGAGTCCTTGGGATACACAATTGGGCCTATCAGCCCAATTGGTCCAACAAAACAAGCCCATCTCATCCAATTTTCGCGTCGGATTCAACTATATTTTCTTGTTTAGATTAATTTCAATTTTAATCTCGTATGTATGATCTTTCAATTTTTTGACAACCAATAATTTGTCTTCTAATTTGGGTCCTATATGTTTTAATTTTTTTTTCCAATTTTGTTTCTCTTGTTTAATTTTGATCTTATATGTTTCAATTTTTCCAATTCGATCGTAATTATTGAAATTGTCAATGTCACGTAAGATTTCCCGACAACTATCCTGGATTGAAATTGGAAAATTTTAAAACATACGAGACCAAAATTGGAAAATTTTAAAACATATAGAATCAAATTGATAAAAAGTAGAAACATATCGGATCAAAATTGAAAAATGTATACATGATTGTTCAATAATGAAAAAGGTCATACAGGGACAAAAATTGATATTAACCTTCTTGTTTTCTCTTTGAATTTCATTTATCTTATCTCGCGTGAATATACATAATTGAACTTCTTGGAATGTGCATTGTGACATTTTCATTTCATTTTCTATTCCACCATTTGTTCATATACATATTCATTAGTATAAACTACAAAATGAATAACAAGGCAGGTCTGCAAGATTACAACTTATATGTAATATTTTACAATTTCTCAATAGAAATTTATGTATTGGCCTAGTTTTGTCATAAGTAGTTCAATCACAATGAATGAGACCAATGACAAGAAACATTCCTTCTTTAGTTCATCCAGACAAGCATTTGTCCCAGTTGTCAAAGACTGAGATTCCAGCGAAAACGATGTCCGAAAAACCACTCAACAACCTCCTTAATGTCACTCACTGCTCAAAACTTCCTTCATCCACAAACTCACCCCTCAAACATTAACTCACTTCCCTGCTCCCTGTTCATTCGATCCATAAACGAAGAAAAGCAAAGCATAACATTACCAGCATGAAGCAATCGGATGAAACGGGGAAGATGAAGATTTCTGTCGAGATGGAACAGCCACAGAGCGCACTAAGTGATTCTGATGGCATTAGTCGAGAAAATGATCACCAGAAAGCAGTTCCAGCTAAGCTCATTACAACAGCAGATGGTTTTGAGAAGAAAGAACATTCATGGTAACAATTCTGAGACCATGATTATTTTGAATCTATTCAGAATCAACTATGAAGTTTGAAAATTCATTGTTCAATACATATCTTCCATGTTTTCCGACTGAATCCAGCCCTTGTGCTTGGCCAGGTCCGCCATGTCTCAGACACCAACAGATCTGTCAATTGAAGTTCAAGACATCACATTCTATGTTCATAAGGTATTTATCTATATATCTAGAAAGAGAGCATATTTGTAACCAGACAAGAACACATGTACAAGTAGACTTCTAGTGTTAATTATTTAGTAGAGAATGCTAGGTATACTATAGATATCTTTACCATGAACACATTTACCTACGTGCACATGTAAGTTTCTTGTTATTCATAATGAAAATCAAGCAAATACAGTCACTGCAGGTACGAATGCAAAGTAAAATCATACTTCTCTCCGACAAAAATCATAGAATTGCCCTCATGCCCCAATTAAAACCTCAAGCTCAAAGTCATTTTGGATTTATGATTTCTTCACTTTTCTGAAACAGAACCCACTCATGTCCAAGTGCGGCTATTTCAGCCGGATAGAACTGCAGCCTCCAAAATCATATTTAGGTTGCGATCTCAAGATTGATGACTTTCCGGGTGGATCTGAAACATTTGAAATCGTATTGGAATTTTGTTATGGTCTCCCAATAAGCTTGAATGTAAGTAATGTAGCAGCTCTAAGATGTGCATCGGAATACCTAGAAATGACAGAAGCACTGGAAGAAGGGAACCTAATCTCAAAAACTGAAGCTTTTTTTACATTTGTTGTCCTCTCTTCCTGGAGAGACTCGATTACAGTCCTCAATTCATGTGAAACTCTATCTCCATGGGCTGAGAACATTCAAATTGTTCGAAGATGTTGTCATACAATTGCTTGGAAGATTTCTGGAGAAACTTCAACTGTAGGAGGCATAGTAAATGGAGAACAGTGGTGGTTCAATGACATAACCACTCTTCGAATTGATTATTTCACAAGGATTATAACAACATTGAAGGCAAAAGGAACAAAACCTGAAACCATCGGTTCTTGCATCGCACAATTCGGGGAAAAATGGCTGCCCTACATAGAGTCCGAGAGGAACGGCGCTGGCAGAAACACCGAGATGCAATGGAGTATTATAAGTGGCAGGAAACAAGAAGAGGAAATCGGACCAACAAAAGAGCAAAGAATGATAGTAGAAAGCCTAGTGAGCTTACTGCCTCCTCAAAGAGAAGCTGTTTCTTGTAAGTTCCTTCTGAAGATGTTAAAGATGGCATTACTTTACTCTGCATCAGCAGCATTAATATCAGAGCTTGAAAAGAGAGTTGCAATGGTATTGGAAGGTGCAGATGTCAATGATCTTCTTATTCCTAGTTACGCAGCAGGTGATCAAGGGAAGCTGGTAAAGTAAGACGTTTCCTTCTCCTCAAATTTCAAATTCAATAATCCAAATGGATATCTTTTAGTGTACTAGAATGGTAGCCTTGCCTAATTCAATAGATTAATAACAACCAGTTCCATTAACATCCTTGCCCTGATTGCATATTCTTGGTCCAGTTCAAGTGAAGAACAATCTATGTATAACATAGAGGTAGTGCAGAGGATTTTGGAATACTTCTTGCTGTATGAACAACAACAGCAACAGCGGCAAAATTTTGTATTGTTGGCCATAAGTAAACTTCTAGACAGCTACCTAGCAGAAATTGCACTAGATCCTAAGCTGTCGATCACCAAGTTCCAGTTTTTAGCTCAGTCCCTGCCTGAAAATGCTCGAACAAGTGACGATGGCCTCTACAGAGCTATTGACACCTATCTCAAGGTTATCTGCTATCTATTCATTCATGCATTGCATTTAATTAATCCCATCAAATAACCTGATACTTGATATTCTAATTTATAGACTCACCCATCACTATCAGACCATGAACGGAGGAGGCTATGCAAAGTCATGAACTGTACAAAGCTTTCACTAGATGCATATGCACATGCAGCAAAAAATGATAGACTGCCGCTAAGAACCATGATTCAGGTAATGTTATATAGTTAATTTCAGCCACAAAGAATAGGGAAAAGAATTATGGATCAGATCAACTTTAACACTCAAGCATGCATTGGTTACTCCCAGAAACCTGGATTTGCACACTGATGCACATAACAAGTCATAAAATGATTGCATTTGAAGCCTTCAGTTATGACCTGTATTTATGACATATAAAGAGATGATACTCAGGTCTTGTTCTCGGAGCAAATGAAAATAAGAGCCGCAGTACAAGGAAATAATCAAACAGAAATTGCTGACAAGTCGGATCAAGAGAGTAGTCAGTCATCAACAAACAAAGAGGTCGAAGCCCTCAAACTAGAACTTGAGAAAGTAAAGGCACAAATGGCAGAGATGCAAAGAGATTACTCAGATTTTCGACAAGAATATCAAAAGCAAAATTTCAAGCAAAGGAAAACATCAGGTTGGACAGTTGGCTGGCAGAAAATCAGAAAATCCGCTATTTTCAATTTAAAACTAGACGGAGAAGATACTGATGAAGGTCAAAACAGGCAAAAACATGACCGCAGAGGTAGTTTTCTTCGAAGGCAATCAGCGTCCTGAGAAATCTTAAATATGATATCCTGTAAATACCTTCAAAACTCAACACTTGCATTGAACGTGCCATTTAAAGCCACATGAGTTTGGTTAGGTTTACTACAGAGTCTTAATCAAATATTTTCTGTGAATCCAAATTGGTTAAGAAATATATGAAACTTCCTCAGGTCTAGGGACATACGACGCTGTTTAGAAGAGCTTAGAGTGCTAATTACAGGAGTTGTAGAGGAGTAAAATACTGTTGGGGTTTTCATGTTCCAATCACATTTTCCACATGTGTGTAATGTAGGAAGTACCAGGTCCTAGACTTAAGCCCAAGGTGAAGTTGTCATATCCTGAGAGCATCCAGTGCGGATTGTGTTTGTATGTAGGTTTATATGCAGCCCAGACTCGAGAGATTAACTTAGAGACTCACCTAAGAATCGTAAAAATGCAAAACTTAATAACAAATAAAGAACTGAGTCGCCAACCTATAGAGGTTACAACTAGAGTTTACCAAAAAAAGAAAAAAAAAAGGGATCAACTCATCATAAAATCTGAGTGGTGAGCAATTGCATAATAAAATCAACTCAAGACCCCAAACTTTATATTAAATATACTAACTTGCCCAGAAAACCAAATGATACCGATGCTAGTTCATTTCATTAAAAGAGGTATACTTAACTGTTTAAGGAACACAATTCTACTAGTTAACTTTAAACTCATACCTTTCATGCAGTTACTTCAAACTTAACCATGAATTGTAGCTACCACAACAAGATTAATCTATCAAATCAGCATCCACAACCAGAAAATGCTAGCAGTAATAGTATATAGGAGGAGAAAACTAAACACAACTGAATTCAAAATTCAGAAGTTAAAAAAAAAAAGTGCCACTGAGAAAAAAAAAAGGTTCTCTCGCTAAAACAATCTGGCATAACTATCATTAAAATGTAGAACAGGAGTAACTGAAGCTTAATTGCAAACACTATTATTACAATTAATAACAGAAGTCAAGGGCATAATTCGTCTAGGGAAAAGGAAAATCTTGCAGAGCACTATGATCCAGTAAATTTCAAGACCCCATCAACAAAAGTCATCCACTTACACTTAACTCAGTGCGACATTAAATCAAACAGTTAGATGTATTTCTCTCTGCCATTATATTCAAAAGCATTACCTCCTAAATGAGGTCATGCTACTCCAAGGAAACTTTGCCGACGACTCAGCCCCCACCTTCTCACCACCGCGACTGATCCGCCTCCCAAAAGAACGTCCTTCCGGCGTCTTAAATTTGCGGTTGTCGCGCTTTTCATCGAGCCAATGCGACTTCTTCACAGCTTCTGGATCTTCGACGATGCTAGATTTTGACTGCTTCTTGATGTTTTTCTTTTCTTCCTCAATTGCCTGAATCGGGAAAAGCTCAGGGTTTATCGACAACGGGTATCTAAGCGTCACATAAGCTTTCTTGTAATCGGGTCTCGCAATCAATATCCCACCCATTTTCTTCTTCTTGCCGTCCATATTTAGGGTTTGCACTTTCTCCACCTGGAATCCGTACAGCGACTCCAAAACCCTTTTTATCTCTATCTGCAAATTAATTCAGAAAAACCATCAGAACACGGAACAGTTTAACTACACACAAAACGTCGATTCACGAAATTGAACTTCGCACCTTGGAAGCGGAGGGGATGGTTTTGAGGGCAATTTCGGTGATATTTGAAAACGATGAAGGCATCAGAAGCTTTATTGGTAAATTCGCAAAATGTACGACTCTTCTTCCCAATCTGCTTCCCATTTTCAGCTCCCAGAGAATTGCAGAAATTGGAGCTCACAGTAATGGCGGACAGTGATTTGTGAAGCCATTTTTTGTCACCGAGTTGAAGGGTTTAATATTGGGCCTGGGCCTTTTGGTTTATTTTACACTTTATTGAATTGGGCTATCCAAATGAAGTATTTCAAATTTGAGCCAAACGTTAGGGCCTAGCCCAACAATTATTGGCTGATTTGATGACATAATAATGTTATTTTCATAACAAGTTTATCTTCTTCTTTATTTTCAAATTAAGTTTTTCATGTGTTTGTATAAAATAATTAGTAGTTATAGTTTATAATTAAAATTAAAAGATGTATAAGATTTTGTTAAAATCCCTACTTTATCTTCTACAGAAGAAAGTTTTAAATAAATTTATTGCAATATCAAATTGGGACTTTCTTTTGAAATAAAAAAGGCTTAATATAAAGGATGAAACTATTTAAAACCCTTTATATACTTGCTTCCAAACAAAAAAAAAAAAAAAAAATCCATTAATATACTAATGCAGCATGTTTTATTAAATTTATATAGATCGCTTGTACATTTTATAAGTTTATATTGTTATATGTTACTCCCTCCGTCCCACTATTTTCAGTCTACTTGCCATTTTCGTTTGTCCCAATTAAATCTGTCAGCCCCAAAATGGCAAAGAAAATTTTACTCTCTTGCCCCTCCATTTCTTTCATTTTACAACTTTTGTATTCAAAAAGTTGGTTTAAATTACAAAATTGTCACTCAAAAATATTAAAATAACACATCCAATCAAAGTCAACAGTTTTTTCTTAATATCTGTGCCGATCAAAGTAGGCTAAAAATCATGGGACGGAGGTAGTATTTTATAGATAATAGATCTTTAAATATTTCAGTTAAGTGTAGAAATTAGAAATAATTATATTTCATAGTTTTGAATTATTATTATTATTATTATTATTATTATTATTATTATTATTATTATTATTATTATTATTCGATTTAATTAAACACTTCTTCGTAAGTTATAACTTCACACTCTGAGGGCCAAAAACTCCATCAGTCGCCACCGCCCATCAGTCCACCACAAATCCCACTCTCAGGCCACGCGCCACCTCCGTCTCCGCCGTTTCTTGACCACCGATCTCCAGAACGTTGAGTCTAAGGAACTTCTCTTCTTCCTCTTCCAATTTGGTTGCAGTTTTATGGTTCGGTTTTATCATTTGGTATTTTCTTATTTCCAGAAATTATTTTTTATCAATTCTTTAACTGTGTAGCTGGTGAGATGAATCAAACTGTTGATTCTATGAATTCATGTATTGATATGAAACGTTTAAATATGTTAGTTAAAGATAGCATCCGGCATTTCTTAGTTCTATGCAAAAATTATTTTGATGATTTTTTAATACAAATATGTGTTAACATTCAGCATTCGAGCTTGATTGGTCGAGTGTCCATTGTGGACCTTTCGCTGAAAAGTGCGTCTCTAGACGTCAACGTAAACACCAGCGGAGTGGCAGCATTAGGTGTGCAGAGGTGGATCAGTTCAATTTGGAGAAGTATTGAGGAATTTGTTTTTTAGAAATTGGGGATGGAAAGAATTGGAAATTGAATCTTTTTGGTGATTCATGTAGAAGTTCTTGTGTATCTGTATATCAGTTGAAGTTTGGAAGTTAAATAGCCAGGGTGCAAAGATGCCTCAAGTGAAAATAGTGGCGAGAAACTTTATGGACATGGTGGCATCACTGCCTGCAATGAAACTTGACAAGCTTTATGAAAATTCATTCATATGTGAAGCCATCCTCAGGTTATACTATTATGCACCATGTTTGTTTGTATATATGTCCTCCTTTAACTTATATGAGTCTTCAGAAATTTATGTGCAGTCTTCATAAAGATTGAAGTGTATTTATCCAGTTTAAATAGGTTTACTTGATGTCTACACTGATGTTGATATTCGAAAATGATTTTTAAGAGAAAAGAGAACAAATGATAGAGGGAGGAGCGCACAAATCCGAGACTTAACAGACCTTTTTTCCAACAATTTTTTTTCCAACTATTTTCCTGTTGTAAATTTTAGCAAAAGAATCTTAACGTGTCCCAGATTTGCTAGGCGTTTTTCTTTGTTTTACGTTTTTTGTCTGTGGACCTCTTAGTGCTTGATATTTTCTCTTTTTGTTGTATCTGAAAGACTCGAATTGCCATGTTGAGTATAGATTCTATTTGCATGCGTGTTCATATGCAAACCTTGTCTGCGTCATATGCTTGTCCAACTAGCATAACTTTTTCATATATTAATTCGTAACCACTTTGATTGATGTAATCCTGTATGTTTGAACTTAATGGTGAACTATTTAATTTTGTATATTCTGTTGTGTTCTACTATTCATAATGTCTTTTTGATGTTAGCTTTCATGTCCTTTGTGTTCTAGAAAAAACTATTGAACACCATTAGAGTTTTTCTTTGTCTATGTTTTGGTATATATTGGTGAGGACACCACTTTGTGGTATGTGGAATTTATAATGTTTATCCATTCCGGTACTTTTATTTAACAGTTCTTCACATTCTCACTATTGATATTGAATTTTTCTGATTCTATACTCAGATCTTTGCCTCCACTGGCAAAGAAGTATGTCCTGCAGCTGTTGTACATGGATGGACCAGTGTTGGCCAAGTGGCTGGAAGAATGGGTTCTTCCTGATGGAGCCTCAAAGCACAGAGTTGCTATAGATAGATTGATTCAGCTGAGAATCCTTACTGAAACTGTTGAACGGTACTGAACGTATATTCTCAATTTTCATTCAATATAGAGCTTGTCTAGTTCTAGTGTTACCATCATCTTAGATCATTTCTCATATGAAAGCGCATGTTTGCTTCAAATATTTTATATCGGCACTTCAGTTAAGTCATGTTCTTAATTGCACTGGTTCACTTTGTCACAGTCTTGCTTAAGCATGACTTAGGTTTCTCTGTTCTGTTGCTTTGGCAGGAAAAAGGAAGCTACTTATCTATTTAATCCAACATTTCAGCGTAATCTCCAGAAGCATATAGTGCATGGGTAAGGTTAAGTTTTAAATATGTTCTCATATTTTCCTTTATACAAACTATGTCTTGTTTATCCTAATATAATGTATATGATATAACCTTGGGATTTACAGTGGAGTTTTACCTAGAGAACCAATGCCTTCAAATATAACTGTAAGGCTTCCCAGCTTGGAGGAGTTAGATGCCTATGCTGTTCAACAATGGGAGGTGTGGGCTTTTGTTGACATCTTTGATAGTTCTGTATTGGCATGCACTATTGCTCAGTAGATTATATGATGCCACTAATTATCATCACTTCTATAAGAAGCAAAGTTTTGTCCATATTTTTTATTTTTTTTAATTGAAAATTTAGTTTAATGCGTAGAACAGAAAGACAATCCATAAATGAGTCAATATCATGTCTGGTTATTCTGCAGTTTACCTAAATAATTGGCCACTCTTTTTGACTTGCAAAATTGTGGAAAATCAGTTTTTCTTGCTGCACCTTATAAACTCTTCTGAAGCGGAAAGGTCAACAAACATAAGCTCTTCCATGATGAAAGTATTCCAGCGTGGTCTTCTGAATCAAAAGTATTTTCTGATCCATTACTCATTTTCTCTGTAAAGTCTTAATATAGTAAATCAGGTAATATGAAATATTGCATTGGCTTTCAGAGATGATAGGGAACCACCAAAGTTGACAGAGAGTGGATTCCAGTTTCTGGTATGAGCTTAATAACCTTAGCTCATATGTATTTCTTAGTGAAACTATTCCTGACAAATGCATGTAACAGCTGATGGACACAAATGCACAACTTTGGTACATAATCCGAGAATATATAACTAACTGTGAGGTAATTGTATGTTCAAGCTATCATTATCCTTTTGAACTTTGATCTTGCCCTCTTCACTTTCAGTTTAACTTTTTATTTGGTAACCATATCTTCTTTTATTTCTTACTTTTGGAGTTGACTGCTGCTCTTGCAACTTTCTTACATTTTTAACTTTGCTGATACTAATATGTATCATATCTCTAAGAAAATAACTAAGGGGGCAAGACCAATTTATGATTAAGTTAGCTGTTCCAATTGTGGATTTATGTTATTGTGAAATGAGGCAGGATAAACTCTGCCTCTTGAGTTTCTGGTCATCAAACATGGATGTACATTTTCATGCGTTTCCATTAAGGCTTGGTTTTTTAACAAATTTATCCTATAATTACGGAGAAGCTTTCAGTTTGCCTCCAATATCTAATGAAATACTGAGTGATTGAGAGCTGGGTTTCTCTTCTTGCTTCTTACTAGCTTTGAAGAATTTCTTTTAGGTGTTCTTTTTAGCATTTATGTTTTGTTGCTACAAGACTGAAATTTTTGGGTTTCATTTGAGAAACTTTATGAGCTTTTTTTTTTCCAATGAAAATATTTGAATTTCATCATCTTTTGTAGGAGCATGGTGTGGATACAGCTGACCTTATATCATTCCTGCTGGAGCTCAGCTTTCATATTATGGGCAAGGTAGGTTGAGATGTTTTATACTGGATATAGTAATTGGATAAGGTATTTTCTAATATAGTGAACCTATATTTGTCAAAGACAACAGTCCTAGAGTATTGCTATTTTTATTGTCTAAATTCTTATAGGATTCTGTAATTTTCAGTGTAATCATTTATTCTTCTCATCCACAAGACCAGGAACTAAATGAAGAAAAGATGTCAGGAGCCTTACCATGATTCTGAAGAAATGCTCTTTTTTTTTTTTTTTTGTAGGCATATAACTTGAACACTTTGTCTGATACACAGCGGAGTATAATAAAGGATCTTGTTGATCTGGGATTGGTAAAGCTCCAGCAGGTTGTAGCTTCATTTAGTTGCTTATTGTTCTAATTTTTGCTGGCTTTGATCTTGTGATAACCTCAGTAATCTGCTCTTACAGGGCAGGAAAGAGGGTTGGTTCATTCCTACTAAATTAGCAACCAATCTATCCATTAGCTTAGCTGATACAACAACCCGAAAACAGGTATGTTATTTTAGAATTCGTTTACTCTACTGTGAATGTACAGCTGGTCTATTTAAGTCGGTCATTATTTTATACAAACAATCGTTTGAAATTTTCTTATATTGTATGGAAGATTTTTTATTATACATTTGTTTTCTTGAGTGAGAGATCAGATTCCTCCTTTAAAATGCTAAAAGCCCTTTTTTGCCTATTTTCCTCTCTTCTTTTCTTTTGGGGGGATGGGGGGTTCCTTTCATCAGGGGTTTGTTGTCGTGGAAACGAACTTCCGGATGTATGCATATTCAACATCTAAGTTGCATTGTGAGATCTTGCGCCTGTTCTCAAGGTATGTCATCAGTTTGCTTCACATAATATATATTTCAGCTCATGATATTTAATGTCTAGTTTTTTTTGGGTCATTGTTTATATGGATCACATGTCTCCCAAGATATTCTGGCTTTATTGAATGACAACTTCCAAGATGAATCGAGTTTGAAAAAAAATTGTGGATTCAGTAATGCTAAACTCTTCAGAATTTTTATGTCCCGTTTTAGTGGTTGCAATAATAAATTATTTGGGTTTCATTTGCCCTAGTTCTTCCTTTGTCTTGGTTAGCTGTAGGTTAAGTTCTCTTACTTTTGTTATGTAGAAGTTCATTGGCTGACTGTCTTTGCAAGATAAGGTGCTATATTGATCATTTCTTCTAGAGACAATTTGAACTGGTGTTTAACTTGGTCCTTCATAACTGGTATTAAGAAAAACTTGGGTGTATTTTGTGTTGCATAAAATTGTCTCACAGACTAAAAATCTATTGCCTGTAGCAAGTATTTGAAATAATGGAATACCCTCGACCTATATTTGAATCGAACCTTGTAAAATTTCATATTCTTCATATTTGTCTGTGAATACCATCTTACCCTGGAATTACAGGATCGAGTACCAGCTTCCTAACCTCATTGTTGGCGCAATTACAAAAGAAAGCTTGTATAAAGCATTTTTAAATGGCATTACTGCTGATCAGGCAAGTTCGCGTTCTAAGTTGTTCTCAGGTCTTTTACTTAAGCTTGCCTCTTGAAATGGTTTCCATAGCTATTTATATACCAGAAATTCTTCAATTAAGTACACACCAACATTGTAGGAAGATGAAATCCATACTTATCCACCCTCTCCAGCTTTTCATTGTTTCTATAACATTCAGAGATTTTGATTTTCATTCAACCGCAAGTGTTGATGTTGAATCTAATTCTCTGTTGAAAAATAATGAAGTCTTAATGTTGAGCTTTTTCTCCTAGTAATAATTTGGTGGATTTCAATTGGCACCACACAATGCTAGAATTTTAACTTGTCCTGTTGGAGTAGGACTTTTTGATCAGCAATTTCATTATTTCCATCCTTCTCGTCACATATAATAGAGAATCTGTTTTATTATTTAATTGCATGTGGAATGCAGATAGTATCTTTTCTTCAGCAAAATGCTCATCCTCGAGTTGCTGAGAGAATACCCTCCGTACCAGAAAACGTCACTGATCAGGTTCTCTCTTTTCTCTGTGGTGTAGAGGAATTTCATCCCTGCCTATTTATATTTATTTGTATCAGACACGTCTCCAACTTTTACGTATGATATTTCTCCTTCAATCAATGCTGTCAATCAGATTAGGTTGTGGGAAGCGGATCTGAATAGAGTTGAGATTATGCCTGCTAGCCTTATCGATGAATTTCCATCAAGGGTATGCATTTTAGCTTCTAAACTGGTTCCCAATAAAAGGTATGAATGCCCTACTCGTAATATTATCCTGACCGTTGATTTTCAGGAAGTGTTTGAAGCTGCCTGTGACTTTGCACGAGAATACGGGGGTTTGTTGTGGGAAAGCTCTAAGAGGATGCGTCTTGTGGTGAAAGCAGAAGTCTTCGGCCAGATGAAAGAATTTCTCCGTAAGCATAAGCAATAGCGTCTCTATTCTTCGTTCAGCTTTGTGGTGAATGATCACTTTATAGAAGAGAGATGGATATTTTACAAGCATCTAATTTACAATGAATCTTGCTTTCCTTTTTTGTTCTTCAGAGGTCTTATATTATGAGTTTAATTTTCCTCACTTGATTTTGCTATTCGTTTGATGCACATTATTTACCATCTATATATAAATTTGTACATAATGTGTACATGTATGTGTTGGATTGATGATCAACTCAAGCTACTCATATCTGATTTGAAATGGTCCAATAAAAACTTGTGAAATGCAAAATTATCTTGAACATATTTTTTAAACTACTCAATTCTTGTATTGAAAGAGTCCATTAACTGTGTAATTTATAGAATTAATAACATAACAATATATGGTGGGTATTCGACTCGACTCAATTCGATTCACTTTCATTCATTCTAAACATGTCTTGAGATAGATAATGACAGTTCTGAATCATCAATTTAACCATTTTCAAGTGCAAAAATTATGGTGGGTGACACGATTCTTCAATAAAACACCAATGTAACAGCTATAGTGAAAGTTCTGCAAATTAGCCAAAATTCTTCATTTCATATACAACACAGTACATATGTCTACAGGTATGAAAACTGAAAAGCCTTCAGAAAATGAAGGATCGAGCGATATATACAAGCTGTAACAATTTCAGTTGGTTCTTGAAGTGTCAACCAATCATCTATAGATGGCAAATTCCAGGTGCCTCTGTTTGCGATAAAGCAACCATCTCTTCGTACTTGGAAGCATATACGAAACCCCATAGCTATACAAAACAAAACAACTATCATAGTTGATGTATCAAATAAATTTATTCAGAATTCTAGTGTTTCGCTTATGTAACATGTTTGAGTACCTCGACTTCCTTCACCTCAAAATCTTGGGATCGTGCCAAGCAAGGGTTTCCATAGGTTTCTGAGGACGAACTCGATCCACTCAAGCTGAAGCGCGAACCGGTGAGGATTATTACCAAAGAGAAATTCAAATATGGTAAACAATATACTCCCTCCGTCCCATGTATAGGTTGATTTGGTTTTTCAGACACATTAAGAAAAATGTTGGAAAAGTTGATTTGGAAATTAAGTTTGCTATTATACTCGTATTTAATAACCGTTGTGCACTCCAGTGTATTTAATGTTTGTCTTAAATAAGGTCATATAAGTTTATTAATTGAAGAGCACTACATTTAGGAAATAGACAACCTTATATGTGGGACGGAGGGACATTCTGTGTGTGGGCTAAGATATATAGTCCAGAAATAAAGCAATCGAAAAACTTACAGATCTCCATCCAAATAGAGTGCAAAATGACCACCACCACCCATGGCTAAATAGTCCGTTGTGCACAAAGTAAAATATCGATTCATTCCTGTTTTGTAATGTTTGGATAAATGTGAACATAAAAAAATGATTTCCTACAATTATTGAAGCACGAATTCATCAAACCAGATAATATAGAGTATATATTTGAGGGGAAAAGGATATACATGACCAAACAGCTAAACCAGTCACAAACAAAGTGTTCGTGCATTATATGCATAACATGCTCTACGAGTAGATATGTTGGATTAGCTAACTAAATCTTAAAACAATTGTAGGAAATAAAAATAATTCGTAAATAATACAGCATGCCATTAGAGGCAGCCAAGCAAGCATCATGTGATCAAGATATAGCTTTGACATTTTATTTATTTTTAAAAAATAAATAACCGTACTTAAATTCAACTAGAAAGAGAACAAGGAATAATTGATACCTGTAGGACGGAAAACAAGAGGACTTCCAGAGATATTTGTGAAGACGAACGAATCTTTTGTCCCCTGAAACAAGCTCGCTTCAATTTTGGGGCAAAAGAGTAAAAGAACATTACTCCAGCCTAAAGTTGAAAGCTGAGGGTCGAGCATTACCTGATACCGTCTATTGTTTGTCGGTCTCAAAGGTGCGTCAACCAAGCCACCAAATATGGCACCTTTGCGGTCCCCGACAACCTAAAAATGAAAATCATTAAAATAAAATTAATAATGCTAGGTAATATTATATTGATTAAACCACCCTTCTATATTCATACATGAGAAAGCTCTTTAGGGAGCCTAAATGTATAGTAAATAGAGGACGATGTTAAAACTGAAATTCTAAAATGACCTTTTCTGTTACTTCGAATCAAATTTAAGCAGCTATGACATCTGTTAAGTGTTTAACAGGAAATTGAAAAGATAACGGTTTGGGTAAAAGTTTGTAAAATAGCTAAATCTAAATTCTGTTCTCAACTACCAAAGCAAATCTTGAACCTATGAATATGCACTAGATAACTTTATCTTATAGTATCTGGTTAATTTCTTTAATGGACTATTTAGACAAGAGAAGTTTAAAGTAAGTGTTGCATAATGCTTACTGCTTGAGTTTACATTTCATACAAGACAGATAAAGAAAAATGTTACCCAGTAAGTTAAAAGTAGGTCGAGAATATTGCTATAGAATACAGAATTGTAGGGTGTGAATGTGTACGCATTTAATTATAATACTAGTAAAACAACCCTTGGTTGCTCAGAATTGTACAACCATTTCATAATAAATTTTATCATTAGATATATGCATGGAAGCCTATCATTTTGTAGTTACCGTTATACTAAAGACAGATAGTAACAATAAAGTGTAACACAGAAAAAGAATACCAGCAGACTGAGCCCAGGCCAAATCATACTTCTTCTGTATAATGTTGAAATGGATATGCCGTGCCTCCAAGTGCTGAGAGATAACGAAATAGATTAGTTGAACTGTACAATGATTATGTCAATGAGACTTAAAATTTTGCACATGTAGAAAAAAAGTTCAATGAAGGTTCTCAACCTGTACAATAGCATCCATTTTCGTCCCTGAACAATCACAGGCAGAGAAGCATAAAGAACAGCCCGAGTCTTTTCCGATAGAAGTAATGATGGTTCACAAGTTTCAGGAATATTTTCTGAAGAATGCGACTCTTTCAAAGTTTTCATGGCAATTCCCTCGTCTCTAGAAACCTTGTAATTGCTTTCATCGCCAACTGCCATATCGGAACTGCCTTTTGGGGCTTGATTTCTAAAACCACTTATTCTAGCAGCTTGATGGAGTGCCTTACCAAGGGATTGTTTACCCCTTGAAAATAGACTTTTCTTTTTGGCATTCTCTTTTGTAGTCACTAGTTCAGGTGAAGGCTTAAACTCATCCTCGTGAGAAGCAACTTTTCCATCATGGTTAGGGTTATTCTGAGATTCCGAGGATGCTAAGAGTGAATATAGAAATGCCGTAAATGAAGATGTATCGGGACCATCAACAGAGTCCTTGGCATCCTCTTCCCCATCTGACTGACTCTTTTCAGAGTTATTCATATCATCCTATCAAAGTCATAAGCTCAACCAAAATTAGCGATCAAATGTGGTGACCGAGAAATGGGAGCAATGTTAAAAAGATTGCCATCTTATACTCAATCCAGATTGTCAAAACATAAACATGTCCCATTAGCCTATTATGACCTTGCAACAAACCATGAAAGACATGATAAGTCATTCAAATTATACGCATAAATGCCATTCTTTTTCCCTAAGCTCCCTAATTTATTGCCCTCTCTCGACTCATATACATTTTTTCAACTTAGTTTAAACCCTGGTCAAGATTCATCTTTCTAAAGAGTAAAAAATCATAACCATCATTTAAAGATGACAAACTCAGCATTATATCTCCCATCTCATGAACATCATCTACAAACCGTATAAACATGATCCTAATAACAGTCCCAGATTCATCAAATTGACCTCTCATTAACAACCAAAAAAAAAAAAAAACGAAATGAAACTGAAAACACATCAAAACCCTAAATATCAACTTCAAGAATCTCCAAAATTCGCAAACCCAGAACCCAAACACCACTAACTTCGATCAAGCAGCTCATATTCCGAATAGCGCAATCAAGAATTACACAAAACAAGCAACTTCAACAACCAATCACCAAAAAACTTTACTAGAACAGAAAATTAAATAAACAAATTACATGAGAAGACGATTGTAGAGCAGGTCTGGAGGGTTTATCAGAGATGGGATTGAGCAAACCAGTGGTGAGATCAGATACAAAGTGGGCTGCTTTACTCCTCAATGACTTTGATTGCTGCTTTTGTTCTTGTTTATCTTCTTGCTTCTGCTGCTTTTTTCCCATTTTCTGCTTTCGATTTTTATTTGTTTATTAAGATAAAGGTAAGATTTTTCCACTATCTTTATGGCACTAGAATCTGCTGATGCATGTAATTAATTCTGGATTGAATTCATCAGCTTCAACACAAGAATATGTTCTCCATATTTTCTCCGAGAGAGATGATACCAATTCTTAAAGAGGGTGGGAGGTTACATACTTGAGTATTCTCTAAGTGAACTTCTTTATTTCATTTATCCTTTTTAATAAAATTTTCTGACTTTTGGACAAGAATTAGTCCAAAGTCTAAACTCATTCAACAAAGGTCCAAATTCATCCTAAAATAGCAAATATAATTTATATTTATAAATATAGATATACTAGTATAACAACACGTGCGCTGCACGTGAGATATTATAATTACATAATTTATTATTAAATACTTATTTTTCTAAAACATTATGTACTTGCTTTTTATAATATAAGAATTTCATTAATTAAAATAATTTATTTAAAGTTCAATCAATTAAAAATTATTAATAAAA
Source organism: Scutellaria baicalensis (assembly GCA_005771605.1). Classification (NCBI taxonomy): domain Eukaryota; kingdom Viridiplantae; phylum Streptophyta; class Magnoliopsida; order Lamiales; family Lamiaceae; genus Scutellaria; species Scutellaria baicalensis. The sequence goes on from CM016722.1 coordinate 41,292,880, forward strand.
TTATTTACTTACATTTTAGAAACATCTTATTTCTATTTTGTCATAATTAAAGGAAATTATTTCTATTTTATTTCTTAAGTAACTGATAATATTTACAATTTAAATCATCTTCAAAACCAACAGAATACTTTTTGGTTAAAAGAAATTTATATCTTGATAGTTCAACATAAAAAATGAGAATTTGAATTATTTTAAAAAATTAAAATTCAAAATCTTAATTTCTATTTTCAAATATGTATATGCTTTTTATTATTAATATGATAATTCAAATGTTAATTTCTAATAGTACAATACTTTAATCAAAATATTAAATTTATAATATAACTTTTTTTTTCATAAGCTTTTAATATATGTATGATTGAAAAGCTCTTTAAATATATATTAATATGAAACTAATTTTACTCTCAAATTTAAAATGTTATAGAAGAAAAATAATCAATTCATGTAACAAATATTCTAGAAGAGTTGTAAAAGTAAATGACTCTAGGAAAATAAATAAACATTAAATTACATTACTATTCTTAATAAAGAGTTTTATTTAATTAGGACTCTATTTCACATCAATTAAATTTAATCATGAGGGTTAAATTTGGCATTACAAAAAATGGACGAAACATTCATACTTATATAATGTTATATATTATATTATATTATATATAGATATAGATATAGATATAAATGTCCAAAGTTGTAAATTAAGCTAGAAAGTTAATAGAAATTATAATTCAAAATGAAAGGAATAAAAATAAAAAGATCTAGCTTATTTCACGGGTACGTATGACAGAAAATATAGTACACAAATTAAAGTTTATTTTAATCAATATTTTTTGTTTTATCAATTATCAAATAAATTTAATAACTTATCTAAATCTTTTGTGTTTTTTTTCCCCACCATATCATTGTATGACTCATTAGTTCAATGTTTTTACCTATACTTCACACAACTACATATATTTCTAAGTGATTATTTAAACATACAAATGAACTATTTGTTAACAATTGGTTCCAAATATTTTATAATTTTTTTCAAACTTTTTCGCCTTTATCTAATAATTTTACTAAATAGGAACATCTAAAGGCCTCTTAAGAACATCTTAAATAATTTTCAAGTATGTTTTAATTTTAAAAAAAAACATTTCAATTTTTTTTTTTACAAAAATGTCGTTCAATTTTTCCATATTATTCATTTATTTTATTATTCTGCATAACTAATTAATGTACAATATGAACTAACCATCTTAAAATTTTTATTTTTAGGGTTCTCAGTTTTTTGTTCATGTTCATATTTATTATAAATTACTCTATTTATAGTATAAATCATGGTTTACCTATTTTTCATAATGTCGATCTTAACCCTTTAACATGATGAAATTAAATTGAAATTAAATGGACTCCTAATTATAAAGAAAAATCTTTGTTAAGGATAATTATGTAATTCAATGTTTATTTTATTTTTCTATTTAATTATAAATAGGCAAGAGTTCTTTACATTCCAAACTCTTATTGAAAAAGTTTACATGTTTTTTCCTTCTATAATCTTGAACATTTAAAACTTTATACCAAAATTAGTCTCATATTAAAATATATTTGAAGAGTTTTCCAAAGATATATTATAAGCATATGACAAAAAAAAAAAAAAAAAGTTATATCATAAATTTAGTACTTTATTAAAGTATGATGCTATTATATAAGTTAGGGTTAATCTCAATTTAGGTCATTTATGTAAGACACTTTCCATTTTTTTGAAAACTAAGTATCCGTTTTTCAATTTTGGTCTTTTATGTTTCAATTTTTTCCAATTTGAGTCACTTTTCTCAACATTTTCAAAATTGCTAACGTGTCTTTGTCATATGATTAATCAATTAATTTTTCATTTATTTGTTGCATCTTCCTCCTTCAACCAACAGCTCGTTGATGACTGTCACATCACCGCTACCGAAAAACCTTCAAAACTCTAATTTTCACCTCAATCCCTATGTTTTTGTCAAATTCAATTGGGCATCATGTTTCCATCAATGTTCGTAAAAATTTGACGAAAATCACATCATTATCATCAAATAACCGCCACCATAGTTACCGAAAAACTCCATTACCGTCCCTCAAGCTGAAAACTTAATTTTTACCAAAACACACAAAATTCACAAAAAATTAATTCTCTCTGCAAGCCCCACAAAAGCCCTTCATGATTTTTTTAGTTCTTACAAAATTTAAACTTGAACCGAGTAGAAAAGGAATGCAAATTCAAATCTAACCCTTTTGTTAAACTATTTTTCGTACATGTAAGTTCAATTCGGGTAAATTTCAAAAACCATGTCAAACTATAACCCCTTTTGCACAAAGATATATATATATATATATATATATATATATATATATATATAAACTTTAGAACTTTAAAACAGTTAACCTTTGTGAATGATACTTAGGTCGATACGATGGGAATATTGTCCCGAAGATACTTATTTTTGACGATATTTTTGTCTTTTACCTAATTAATTAAATATTTTTTTGGCTGCATCTTTCTCTTTCAACATCAGCTTGTGGATGACCACCACATGATCACTAATGAAAGACCTTCAAAACTCCAATTTTTGTCTCAATCCCTATATTTTGGGTCAAATAACCTTCGAAACTCCAATATTCGTCTCAATCCCTATGTTTTGGGTCAAATTCAACTGGACATCATCTTTCCATTAAATTTTCATAAAAATATGATTAAAAAAACACATCAATACCATCAAATAACTACCACCATAGTCGCCGAAAAACCCCTATCGCTGTCCCTTAAGTTGGAAACCAGATTTCCTCCAAATCTTAACCAAAATGCACAAAATTCATATCAAAATAATTCTCTGTGCAAGCCCAACAAAAGCCTCAACTCGAATTTTTTATTCTTATTAAATTTAAACTCGAGCAAAGGGGGGGAATGAAATTCAAATCTAACCCTTTTGTTAAGACTTTTTTGCATGCATGTAAACTCATAATTGTTCTAGGTTTTTAATTCTCATGATTTGAGCATCAATTTTCTATGAATTTATGTTATTTTTATTACCTTGTGATGACTCAATTTCTCTCGTTTATTTTCAAATTTAAGGACATGATTTTGAGAAATCAAAATATAGAAAGGACTTATTTGCAATTTTTATAAGGGTAAATATCAATTATAGTCCTGTAAGTTAGACCATTCCAGTTTTTGTGCATCAAGTTTAAGCTTTCCAATTTTAATCCTAGCTATCGGATTTTTCCACTTGCATTCCGATTTTGATCGGAAATCTTTTAGTGCTGATGTGGCTGTCGGATTTGTATACGTGTCACCCCAATTAAAAATCCTTATTGCCACATTATTAAAAGATAAATAAAATAAATGAAAAATCAAAAAAGAAATAATAAAATCATCATTTGTCTTCTTCCTCCCTATCGAACACAAGTCGTGATTTATTTTGCCCTTTTGTGGTCGACCACCATTGTAGCCATCCTGTTCACTGACCCACAACATTTCTCATCACTAAAAATCACAATTTCATCAATTCCCCCAGGAAAATCTAGAATTTTCAATACAATTTTCTAATTAAATAGAAGTTGAGCTTCGATCAACTACTCCATGGGGTAGCTTGATCTGAGATTTCAATTTAGGTGAGAAAGAGGCAACAAGTTTGAGAGAAGATAGTGAGGAATTTGTTGGAACAGTGGAGAAGATAAAAATTGGCAATGATAAAGAACGAAGAAAAATAATAAATCCCCAATTTGCTGGTACCCGGTGATGAAGATCGAAGAAGAAAAAAAACTCTCAAGTTATTTCTTTTAATTTGATTTGGAAATTTTTAAATCATTTTTGAATTTTGAATTAATATTTTTAATGACATGACAGACACATCACTGAATTTTCCCTCTAAGAAATTGGGGATTTCTGTTTTCAAGCCACACACGCAAATCCGATGGCCACGTCAGTCCGGAAAATATTCCGGTCAAAATCGGATTCAAATTGGATGAATTCAATAGTTAAAGGACTAAAATTGGAAAGTGTAAACTTGATGTACAATAACCGTAAAGAGTCTAATTTATAAGACGAAAATTGATAGTTTCCCTTTTTATGAACTTTGCGAAATCACAACCTCCACCCGAATACTTTTAAAAGATTAAAATACCCTTCATAATAAACATCTACAGGCATTTGACGTCCTATGTGTATCATTCATAAAGTTTTGTGGTAATATTATAAAGTTTCAAAGTTCAAGTACCTTAGTCAAGTTGAAAACCAAATTTTAACCAAAACATACAAAATACACAACAAATTAATTCTCTTTGTAAGCCCCACAAAATTTAAAATCTTGGTTTTCATATTTCTTTCAGCGTTTATGTTTATTAAAATATAATTTAATTAGAAAAACTTGAAATTATATTTATACTTTTTAATGGTAATTTAATAATTTTAAACGTTAAATGATGATTTTATAATATTTATAGTTGTAAAGATAGAAAGTTTACAGAAATTACAATTTGAAATGAAAGAAATAAAGATAAAAATATATAAATTATTTGACGTATAATGGTATGACTGAAAATTTAGTATACAAGGTAAAGTTTATTTAGTAATTTTTTAATTACTTGAATATTCAATTTTTTTATTCTTAAAGAATTTTCGAATCAAGCAAAAAATTAATGAAAATTCAAATATAACCATTTTTCTTGAACTCTTTTCATACATGTGAATTTATAATTTGTTATTACAGAAAAATAAGGTAAATAACAAAAATCACCCCAAACTATAACCCTTTTACACAAAATTATTAGAATTTTGGAACTTTACCATTGCCAACATTTGCAAATGATACTTATAGACCGATACAGTGAAATATTGTCCCGAAGATGTTTATTCTTGAGGGTATATATTTTTCTCTTTTGATTAATTAATTTCTCAATTATATTTGGTGTTCGCTGATGACTGTCACATCACCCCTAACGAAAAACCCTCAAAACTCTCATTTTTGTCTCAATTCCTATGTGTTCGGGTAATATTCAACGACACGTAAATTCATTAACTTTTCATAAAAATATGATAAAAAATACACCAATAACATCAAATAATCCTCATCATAGTCGTCGAAAAACTTCATGACTGTCCCTCAAGTTGAAAACCAAATTTCCTCTAAATCGTAACCAAATGGCTCGATTTCTCTTGTTTATTTTCGAATTGAAAACATGATTTTGAGAATTTAAAGTATAATAAGAAATATTGTGAGTTCTATAAACTTTTCAAACTTACAGTCTCTACCCCAATACTTTTAAAATATAAAAATACCCTTGGAAATAAATATCTTCAGGGGAATTTTCCACCGTCGATAGCATTTGGTTGTCTATTAGTATCATTCGCGAAGGTTGGTGATGATATTATAAAATTCCAAAGTTCAGGTACCTATAATGCTTAATTTTAGTTTGATAGATTATTTAAACCAAAGTCTCTATGTCTTCCAAATAAATCTCCGTGGTTATTTAATTTTATTTCCTCTTGATTTTGGTAATTCAAACTTACTGATTCTTACATAAAGATAATTATATTTTACTTCCAATTTTGATAGCTACGTCAGCAGTTCTGAAAATTTAGACAAAAAAATGACTAAAATTGAAAAAAAAATTAAAACATAGAGGACCAAAATTGAAAAACGAATACTTAATTGTACAAAAAATGGAAATTGTCTTACATATAAAACCATATTGAAATTATCCCTAACTTCTTATAGTACAATACTTTAATAAAAATATCAAATTTATAGTATAACTTTTTTTCCATAAGCTTTTAATATATCATTGAAAAGCTCTTTAAATATATATTAATATGAAACTAATTTAGTCTCAAATTTTGGATGTTATAGAAGAATAATTTTAGTTTCATAGATTATTTGAACCAAAGTCTAATCTCCATGGTTATTTAATTTTATTTCCTTTTAATTTTGGTAATTCAAACTTACTGATTATTATATAAAAGATAATCATATTTTGTCTTCAATTTTGGTATCTACGTTAGCAGTTTTGAAAATTTAGACAAAAAAATGACTGAAATTGAAAAATATGAAAACATAGAGGACTAAAAATTGAAAATGAATACTTAATAAACCTAAGATAAAAATGGAAATATCTTACATAAAAATATAAGAGTATTCATGTGATACCTGAAGAGTATATACATGATATCTGTAGAGTATATATTTAACACCATATGATGATTAATTTGGGGCTGGGGCACACAAGTGTCACTTTAATAAAAATATTAAATTCATAGTATAACATTTTTTTCATAAGCTTTTATACCATTGAAAAACTCTTTAAATATATATCAATATGAAATTAATTTTAGTCTCAAATTTAAAATGTTATAGAAGAAAAATAATCAATTCATGTAAAAAAATTCTAGAAGAGTTGTAAAAGTAAAGGATTCTAGAAAAATAAATAAACATTAAATTACATTAATTATATTCTTAATAAAGAGTTTTATTTATATAGGACTCTATTTCACATCAATTAAATTTAATCATGAGGGTTAAATTTGGCATTACAAAAAATGGACAAAACATATATACTTATATAGTGTCATAGATAAATATGTAAATAATTAACTATAAAATTTAATATCATGATTAACAACATGAGGACTCCGTGGCCCAATGGATAAGGCGCTGGTCTACGAAACCAGAGATTCTGGGTTCGATCCCCAGCGGAGTCGTTTTTCATTTTTGGAAATCCATTTTTTCTTTAGCTGATTAAAAAAAAAAAATTTGATTTGTTTTTCAAGTTTTCTATTATCCTCTAATTTTAAATTTTTTCCCTATATTATTATTCATGAGATTGATTGTATTTTAGTTCGTTGTCTTTATTAATGTTAATTCTTAAAAGATTCCTCCTGACTTTAAAGTATTAAGTTAATCTGAATAGCTAGCTTAGACTTTGTAAATATACATGCAACAATGAAATAAAAGAAGAGACGATGTTGAATTAGAATATCAATCATCCAATTTCTTTTATTTCTTAACCATTGCTTCTGTTTGCCTTTACCATAAATATCGGATGATGAAAAGGGTTTAATCTTGCTTCATTATTGAGAGATCAGCATATGGAACATCGAAGAAAGTGAAATAATCTAACAAACTCGTCTCAATGTATCATAACATCATTGAACACATCCCATAACCAGACAACATAAAGTGCATGATCCTAATGCAAAACTTGATCTTCTAACCTTAAAGATCAGCTCAGTTGAGAAGACAAGCGATCAACGAGAAGCATAAACAAGAACGAACTAAGTAGTTATACGATACAAGATTATACCAAGGCGATGCTGCTCTCACCACCAGGTGGTTTTCGGACACCACCAAAGTAATCTCTCGATTCAGCCTTGCCGTCTGAGAATATATCACTGCCGTTCATTTCTCTCAATTTGGCCACACTCAGTGGCTTCTCAGCAGATCCTGGACGAACATCTCCCTTGAAAATGTCATTGCCTGTCAGCTCTGCAAACTTCTGGTCGTGAATTTTCTTTGACGTCTTAACCACAGGTTCGTCTCCAAATAATATGTTGCTTTGTCCTCCTGCAGGCTGCATATCAAGAATAAAAGATTTGTGGAGAGGGGGAGTAAATGTCAGCTTACAAGCTACTTGTGTTCAACTGAAATAAGTCGAGCTCAAGCTCAAAAATTCTTGACACGATAGGCTTTTATGAGCTTTTATCAAGATTAAGGTATTTTATTAGTTTACCCTTATCTAGCTTTTTAGGTTAAATTATAACAAAGTCTAAACTCTATAAGAAGTATCTACACAAGCTTGAGTCTAGAATCAATCAATCTTAAGGAGATGATTGTCTCAAACTTCAGTCAAAAAAATTAATAATGTAAAAGCAGGCTAAAGAAGTTAACTCACATTAGAAACTTTGACAGAAGTGCGTAGGGCTCGTGGTGCAGGTTCGCCCATATCTTTGTTATCTTTTATCCCCATAGCACGTGTGGCAGCTGATGATCGATGGGGGATTTCAGGAGGTGGGCCAAAGATGTCCGTGCCACTGAGTTCCTTAGACTTAGCATTTGAAAGCTGCTTCCTAGCTCGGCTGTCCAACTCACTTTCTATTGTTCCACTCAGTTCACGTTGTTTTGCCACCTCAGGGATAGTGGTCGGCTTTTTTGGAGAAATTTTTTCTTCGGTGCTGAATGAAATTTGACTTATCCCAATTGCAGCTTGCTAGTAGTTAACAAGACAGAAAATTAAGAAAACAAGGGCATACTTTCCAGCTCATGTTTCAAGATATGGTAGTATGATAAGTGCTTAATGGAATACCTGCACAATACGGACTGATGTTCGGTTATTGAAATTACCATCAGATGTTCCAGATTCTGTGGAACCATTCTCACCATCACCTGCAAATATTTTGCTACCACTCATCTCCTTCAATTTATAGCCAGAACAAGGCTTCCTGAAAAGCAGTAAATTACATGTTTATCTCACCTTTATATAACAGACAGCCATATGCCATATGCCACATGCAAGCAACAGTACACGTAATTGAGAAATTTCGACTTGTATTGAGTTTTTCAGCAACAAGAACATTCAAATGAGTTGATCTATATTATAAGAGCTGCATCACACATTACATAATCGAAGTCTTTCTTTTTGGAGGAACTACTGATAGCTTTTCCACCATCTCACATAGTTTGCATAGTAGGGTATGAAATTTTTTCAGACATTACGCATACACACTGAACTTACTGTGTCTCACCAAACGTGAGATTTTTCACTAGTTTAATAACCAACCTGATCTTTAGTCTAATAAACATGCATATAAGTAACAAATCAATCAAAGACTAAAAGGCACCATGATGAGTTTCATGCGGCGACTGTGATTCCTACCAGACTATCAGTTGCTCCCAAGACCTCCTTATTTCGAGAAGAAATAATAGAGGCCTATCACAGTAAACATTAAAAGCCTCAATAGAACAAATATGGTGCTTCAGTACAAAACGATAACAGAGTGAGATGAGCAACATTAAAATGGGGACTCCAGTTCATATCCCTCTCTGGATGTTGTTCTGTGAAGTAACTATACATAGTAGACGAACTTAAGCACTGAAAACAAAAAAATTAACTAAAGTTTGATGATCTCAGCTACGTTTCTTTACTGACAGTGGAATTATATCGCAGCTTTAAAACTAGAGAGGTGTAGAATATAATAGAGTCCTTCAAAGATGGTCCTGCAGCTGAAGATTATGATCTTATTATACATACTACAAGAGAATGTTGGATTCAAACTTCCTGCAAAACTGCATTTCAAATCCCCATTACAACTTACAATGCTTCGAACGGGTTTCTATTAGTGCACGGATTTTCTCAAACCTATCCAGTTTCCGAAAGACAGATTTTTTCCAAATATATATAAAAATTAGAAATCAACATCTGCAATCCTGCATTATTTGCATCTGGTAAATCTCAAACATACAATACAAGAATAAGAGATGCACTTCCATACTCTATCTATTTAGCTACTAATTTTTCACATGCAAGGATTATTTAACCCAACAGCATAAGAAACCAAAATAAATTCACACAGAAATCAAATATTTCCAAAAGAGAATGAACAAATTTGGAAACAATTACTTATTGGTGAAATTGAAGACCTTTTATTCAAGCTCTCAGCTTCTTCATCAGTGATCTGACCTCCAAACAGAACCTTGCTAATTCCATCGGATGGCTACACAAAAAAAGCAGCATGAAATACTTCGAAAACCAAGACATCGTAAATGGACGACGTTGACGTAAAATTGAAGGTACCTGGTTCGACCGGGCGGCGGAGCGAGCGGCATTGTCGGAGGAGGAAACTTCCGGCGGCGGCGCCTCCGTCCAGGTGAGCAGATCTGAAGTGGAATTGTTAGGCTTCCGAACAGGTGTTGCTGTCTGCATTGCTCTCTCTCTCTCTCTCTCTCTCTCTCGGTGTGCAGCTACTTCAATTTTGAACTTGAAAGCACTGTGTATTAAATATTAAATATGCTTAATTAATGAATATATATAATAATTATCAAATAAAAGTATAATGCAAAAAGTAATAAAATATTGAGCAAACCTAGAAAGTAGCACCAAAAAGAGTAAATTATCCAAAGTGGGTTCAAATTTGAAATCGAGGATATTGTGTAATTGAAGAAATTGAAAAAATAATAATATTTGTTATTATGACTTCACACGTAACGCCACGTGGGTTGTACAAATGGAGATAGACCCGGACAAGATTTTATGGATGAGAACAAGGGTTTGACTTTTTTAAGGATGTTAGTTAGTTAAACAATGATTATATTGCACTTGTTTTCAAATCTAAGTATCTAAATAATATGAGCGTCTTACTTCGGTGAGATGGGTAAATACACTTTTTATATTTCACAATTCATGTAAATTAGTCGAAATAAGTTTAATTTATTGATTAAAATGATCGGTCTCACGAAAATACTCCGTGAGAACGTCTTTTGCAAGTTTTTGTAATATAATTTTAAATGCTTTCAAGGAAGGGTTTATACTCCATCTTTATTTTCAAATCACATTAATAAAACATAGAAGTCTCAATACCAATTAATTTCAGTTGATTATAAAATGTATCTATAAATAGGATTTCTTTACAATATTCAAATAAACAAATAACTATATATTCTTTGTATGGTGTGTTAAAGTGTTATCACTCCTTAGAATTTCAGAAATAAATGTGTATTTCATATCATTTGCATGCCCAAAAAGAAACATACAAAAACAAAAAGAGAAAGAAATAAACTCCAACCTCTCATTTTCGATTCATAATTGCGGGTCCTTCTGTAATACACCGGGTGTATTAATACACCAAACTCTCCATCATTTTCAGTCATTAGATCTGAGACCATAGTTGACTTTGACCTTAATGATCTCAGATCTGATGGTTGAAAATGAGTGGAGAGTCTGGCGTATTAATACATCTGGTGTACTATAAAACTACCTCATAATTGCATGTCTTCCCTTCATTTTGATTCACATAAGAAAATGAGTCTAATTGGAAATATCAAGGAAATCAATTTTTATTGAAGGTATCAAATAAATTCAAAATATTAATATATATTAATAAATAATGCAGCTCAATCATTTAATTTTGTTATTTTATGGTTCATTAATAGAAGGTGAGATCATTGTCACGTGGTCCGAATTAAATTGAATAAAAGTATAAAACAAGTGAACAATTAGGAGGGTTTGGTGAGAATTGGTATAGCTACTCAGAATTATTAATTTCCAATACAAATTGTTATGGTCCTTCATACATTCAATTTTGTTTCTTTTTTGGACCATTGAATTACTTTTACCTAGTAATTAATTCAAGTGGTCACTAGCCACATCCATACAATTCAATGAGATCGATCAATCCATATCATGTTTGGTATAACATACAGTGTAAAACACGATATGTCAAATATTATATCGGTTTTTAGAAAGTCGTTTTTCGTAGAAATTAATAAAAAACTTAAAGGAAAGTCCCTCAAATTCTACAGTATTACACAACTTATAAAGTTGTTGATATGGTTAATTAGGTTGATGCGATTGGTGAGAAACTAAAGTGGAGACATCTAAATTGAGTCCAAACTATAAATAATTGAATGCATCCGAAATAATTGAAATAAAAGTAAATTAATTTCATAATATTAAATGTACATATCTAATTATATATTATGACTGGTTTTGACCTAATTGTTTAAATTTAGGCTTCTATAGACCACTTAAATGAGTCTAATATGTACCATGATGATATTAAATTTTCAAACACATTAAATGTGGTGATTAACGATGTAATTAAAAAGTGATTAGTATAAATAACGAAAGTAATTATGTGTATATAAGCATAGAACTGATGGACTTAGAAATGAAATATAAATTTAGATCAGACATATATTTTGATCTCAATATATATACCTAAACTTATATTCAAAAAAAAAAAAAAGAAAAGAAATCATCAAGTATATGGGCCTTCAATGGTGAGTGAGTTAATTATTGGGCTGAGCCCATATACTAAGTCCAAATCAATACATCAAGTCCAATATAATATTTTGAATATTCACTTGCACTTAATTATCAAAGTTATATATAGTAATTTATAGATATTAGAGTTTTTCTTTTCCCTATATTTATAAAACCTTCAATTTTTGCAACAAGCTAGCTAACTACAAGCACAAGTAACAGGTTAATATTACATGAATATATGATGAATGTTAGTTGCACTTGTATATATTATATATTACATGACTATATTAAAATAAAGATAAACTTAATATCACATAAACATATTAACAATATCACATAAAATTATTTAAGTACAAATGGTGCATAATCTTTTTCCTTTTCTTTTAAAGTGAAAGTATTGCATAAATGTTAGAACATTTGTACATCACGATCAAAACACTGCATTAATTCGAATCCGACCCATTGGATGTGCCCATACGGTGCACATGTATATGAAAAATATTGATTTAAAGCTAATTGTTAACATATACTCATGAATTAATATTTCTTGATTTGAACTCATACAAAATAGTCATACTTACAAACACAAATCATATAAAATTAAACTCCAATACTAATAAATTTGTGATAATTATTTCTGCTAATCCAAGAGCAAAGCAATGTAAAAAAAATTATCAATTTGTTAGTATATAATCAAATCAAAATATCGATTAAGCAGACAATGTAACCGAAGCACAATTTGTTTTAACTGAAATTTTCCGTGATTCAACTGTGTTTTTTTTAATCAAAAATTAGTTGGAAAAGAAATATTCTGAAAGTTTATATCTAATTAGGGATGACATAAGACAATAAAATCATACAAATTTGAAACCATAATACAAGTTTCACATCCCAATTTTACTTTTAATCCTAAAATTAAAATTATCTTTTAATTTCAATTTTAAAATAAATATTATCCGGTTAATTATACATAAACGTCATCGTTTAAAAGCAAAAGCGTAAAACGTTTTTCGTGTTTTTCGTTACGTGTTTGTTAGCTATCGATAGTATAACTACTCTATAGAGACCTTCTTCCCTTCTATTCTTTCTATTCCATTTCTCTCTCTAGTTCTTGATATCAAGAAGTTGCTTCCAAGAGTGAATTCACTGCATCTCATTTATGTGATATCAATTCATTCAAGTTAGTTGCTTTCTTTTCCCGTTTCTCTCGTTCTTAAAGATTGAATTCTCTCATCCAGTTTGTCTCTCTATTTTTTGATATCAAGAAACTGCTTCGAAGAAATGCTCATCCAGTTTGTCTCTCTATTGATATCTATTTCTTGATATCAAGAAACTGCTTCGAAGAAATGGAGGAGGAGAGCACAGAGATTACGGAGGTTTGGAGGTGGATGTTAGATAAATTCAATATATTTTGGGCTTCCAAGGAAGCCCAAATTAAAGTGATCAATAAAGTTTAAGTTATGGTCTTATATGAATATCATATTATTAATGGGCTTTTATGTGTAGATATTAGGTGATTTTTAATTTGTTGAGAGACCAAATTGAAAATAAAGGAATCTTATTATTATAAGTAAATAGTTATGGTCCACAAACATCAAATATCTCATCTCACAGTTCTGTTCTCTCTACGGTTGTGATTAAGAGTGAATCCGATAGTTTGATTAAATCTCACAGTTCTGTTCTCTCTACGGTTGTGATTAAGAGTGAATCCAATAGTTTGATAAAACTATTACTTTAATCAAACTATCCCGATTTAAGTAAGAATCGGTACGGATAGATTTGTGGCTTTACGGTTATCATTTTTCTCGATTTCGGATTATTATCGTAGAATATATTTGTGGTTTTCGTGTTGTAGCATGTTTATATGATTAAAATATACAATTTATGTGAATTAATTTCTAACAAGTATCTACAGATGATTCTCTGAAATTTGTTGAAGAATTTTATGGTTACAGATTTATAAAATTAAGGCTTTGTTTTTTTGGTATTATTGTTTCGATAGAATTCTGAAAAGCTTTGGTTCGAATTTCGTAACAAAACTTCATCGTGGTAAACGTTCGGTTTTGCTCTTCGGATGTTCTATTCTTGAATCTTTTATTTGAATTCAATCATGAATATGATTATTGAATCATATTAGGAGTATTGAGGGTGAATGAGTATTGAGGATATGTTACATAAAGATATTAGAATAGAATATATAGAATATATGGTGTATATTGTGTAAATATTTCTCTTTATCCTCACAATATTGAGGATAAGTGAGTATTGAGGATAAGAGTATTGATGATTAAGTGAGTATTGAGGATAAGTTACATAAAGATATTAGAAGTATTGATGATAAATGAGTATTGAGGATAAGTTACATAAATAGAATATATGGTGTATATTGTGTAAATATTTCTCTTTATCATCTTTCTTTATATGTTGTTGATTATTAAGTTACATTGGCTTTCTTTATATGTTATTGATTATTAAGTTTACACTAGTAGTGTACATGTGCGTTGCACAATGTGTTATATATATAATTATTAAAAAAATATAATAACATATAAAATGTAATGATTATTATTTTAACAAAAATATATTGATACTTTTTTAATTTGTATTAGTATAAGTTAGGTATTTTAATTTTAAATTTATGCCATTATAAATAATTATATTCGAAAATATTAGAAATTTGAAATATATAAAGTAATATATTAATCTATGAATTAAACAAACAAATAAAAAAAATTGTGTCTGAACATTACACGGGTAATGAAATTTTAAAAAATAAATTTAATATCAAAAAATAAGTTATATGTATTAGAAACATTATGATTTAAGTATTGAGATAAATAAATTTATATTTTATTGACATTTATAACTATAAATACATACGTTTTTTAATATTTTTTTTTTGTTCAACGCCTCAAATAACACATTTATGTTAAATCAAATAAAAATTTATATCAACTTATCAAATACATGAAAATCTCTCTTGCTATCTATTTAAATGAAACAATTCAAAATTGGACTTAATCTACACATTTTGAATAAAAAAAATTATGAATAATAATTATAAGATTGATAAGTCAATATATCAAGGACTAAGAATGATGAAATTTTAATTTGTGAAAAAACCAGAAAAATTACCTCTGTCCAATCCCTTATGTCACCTCAATTAATCAGAATATAAATATAAATAAAATTTGACAACAAATAAATATAAAATAAGAAAGATAAAATAAAATATTTGTATATTTAAAATGAATAAGTTGGTTAACTTGCAATAATAATTTTAATCTAATTTTTTCTATTTGATATATTTTATATGTGTAATCTATTAGGTACACCTATAATATTTTTTTATTTCTACATTTTAATATCAATTTACAATAAATTAATACTATATATCATAAAAACGTTTAAAAATGAAAAATCATTGAAGCCCACACACATACATTTCCATATTTCAGTTTGATAAATTTTATATGAATATTAAATTTAATATCATTAAATAATGATTGATTTTATATATTATATATTTAAAATTGATTTAAAATAGGGTAAATTACAAAAACAACCACAACTATCGACTTTTTTAAAATTGCAACCTAATTTTTTTTTTTTTAGATTGTCACCCAGTTTTTCTGTGATTTTGGCGATTGCAAAATTTCCGGTCATTTTTCCGGCAAATGAATTATTTTTTTTCATTTTGCAACCCAAAATTTAATTTTTTGTCAAATCGCAAATCATGATTTTTTTTTTCGCTTCACACCTTTATGTTATATATATAAGTGTGACATTTATGTTATATAAGTGTGATTGATATTCATAAAATAAATATCAAGGCAATATTGGTCAAAATTGGTGAAATATATGTAACATCGGTAAAAAATCGATGAAATATCAATAAATATCAAGAAAATATCGGAATATATTGGTAAATATAGGAAAAATAACAATAAATATATGTACCCATATTTCTATCGATATCGATATTTTCACGATATTTCCGTGAATTTAAGTTACCTATATTTTAATCGGAATCGAAATTTTCATTCTTTGTTGCAATTTGATAAAAACACAAAGTTCAGGTTGCAATTAGATTTAAAAAAAACAAAGTTTAGGTTGCAAAGTGAACAAATTATTCTCCATTTCGCCGGAAAATTTGCAATCGACAAAACCACAGAAAGACTGGGTGACAATCTGAAAAAAAAAATTAGGTTGCAATTTGAAAAAATTCGATAGGTGGAGTTGTTTTTTTGTAATTTACACTTTAAAATTAGCACTTAAAAATAAGATGAGATAATAAATATATAATCCCTTATTTCATCTTATTTATCTATTTATTTTTTTATTTGAATTTTCTATACAATAAATACTAAATTGAGTATCATAACTGATTTCTTAAATTAAATATTTATTTATTTGTATTGAATTTCTTAAAATACAATAAATAGGTTTATTTATTTTTATTTGTATTGAGTTTCTTAAAATATAATAAATAGGTTTATTTGTATTTATTTATATTGAGTTTCTTACAATAAATACAATATGAAAATAATTAATATGTTTCTTAAAATATTAATTATTTAATAGGTAGATAATTTATTGCAGTTATTTTTGGCAGAATATCCTGCTTTTATGTATATATAGATTGGCTTGGAAATGGGTTGTTGACTATATGTATTTGTTGCTTCCGTTTTGGTGTATGATTTCTGATTCGGTTAATCGTGATTTCAGATTGCTCCCGTATGGAATTTTGGACTAGGACAATTATATGTATGATTCAAATTTGTTTCCTTTTGGTTTTACTAATATTTGAGATCGATTGATTGAAACTTGAAGTCTCCAAAGTGACCTCTCTTGTGTAAATTTTTCTAATGATAATATTAGGTTGGTTGGTTGGTTGTGAATGTGTATATTCATGCAGGTATTAGTCGGCCCAAAAGAAGATTAATGTTTGGCCGAAGTACACAAACACTTTGATGGTAAATACATACGTGACGATTATAAGGATTTTTTCGTGTGAGTAATAAGTCAATTCAAAGGAAGGCCGTATAAGGATTTTTCGTGTGAGTAATAAGTCGATTTTTCGTGTGAGTAATAAGTCGATTCAAAGGAAGGCCGTACGTGACGATTATAAGGATTTTTCGTGTGAGTAATAAGTCGGCTCAAAGGAAGGCTGTTGCTCGACATAGTTTTATTGTCAGTATTTGATCATTACATAGAGGTGGCCAGTTACAAGTTAATATTATTGTCTAAAGACTTGATATTAATTGCTCGACATAGTTTTATTGTCAGTATTTGATCATTACATAGAGGTGGCCAGTTACAAGTTAATATTATTGTCCAAAGACTTGATATTAATGTTGTGCTCGACGCCTCGAGATGTTTCCATCATATTTATTTTGGTTTATGTGAGCATGACAGTTATTTTGATTTTTGTTTTCTGTTCAACTATGTCTGCTACTTCTGTGTCTCCCTGTAACACCCTAATATTTAAACATAATATAGACTATTATTTTAGTTATCATTGTTTTATAGTGAAATGTTTGTAGTGAAACTAGTTATGTGGTAATTTAAATAATATATCAGATGTGATTAGGACTCTTAAGAAATTAGTAGATTTAAATAATGAGTAGATTTATATGGGATATTGGATTGTAAATCTAAACTAGTAGTGTACCTGTGCGTTGCACAGTGTGTTATATATATAATTATTAAAAAAATATAATAACATATAAAACGTAATGATTTATAAATAATTATATTCGAAAATATTAGAAATTTGAAATATATAAAGTAATATATTAATATATGGATTAAACAAACAAATAAGAGAAATTTGTGTCAGAACATTACATGGATAGTGAAATTTTAAAAAATAAATTTAATATCTAAAAATGAGTTATATGTATTAGAAACGCTATGATTTAAGTATTAAGATAAATAAATTTATATTTTATTGACATTTATAACTATAAATACACATGTATTTTAATTTATTTATTTTTTGGTTCAACGCCACATATAACTCATTTATTTTAAATCAAATAAAAAATTATATCAGTTTATCAAATACATAAAAATCTCTCTTGCTATCTATTAATTAAATGAAACAATTCAAAATTGGACTTAATCTACACATTTTGAATAAAAAAAATTATGAATAATAATTATAAGATTGATAAGTCAATATATCAGGACTAAGAATGATGAAATTTTAATTTGTGAAAAATCAGAAAAATTACCTCTGTCCAATCTCTTATGCCACCTCAATTAATCAGAATATAATATAAATAAAATTTGACAATAAATAAATATAAAATAAGAAAGATAAAATAAAATATTTGTATATTTCAACTGAATAAGTTGGTTAACTTGCAATAATAATTTTAATCTATTTTTTTTATTTGATATGTTTTATATGTGTAATCTATTAGGTACACCTATAATATTTTTTGATTTCTACATTTTAATATCAATTTACAATAAATTAATATTATATATCATAAAAACGTTTAAAAATGAAAAATCACTGAAGCCCACACGCATACATTTCCATATTTCAGTTTGATAAATTTTATATGAATATTAAATTTAAGATCATTAAATAATGATTGATTTTATATATTATATATTTAAAATTGATTTAAAGGGTAAATTACAAAAAACAACCCCAGCTATCGAATTTTTTAAAATTGCAACCTAATCTGTTTTTTTCTTAAGATTGCCACCCAATCTTTCTGTGGTTTTGCCGATTGCAAAATTTCCGGTCATTTTTCCAGCAAATGAATTAATTTTTTTCACTTTGCAACCCAAACTTTAACTTTTTTGTCCAATTGCAAATCATGATTTTTTTTTTTCGCTTCACACTGATACATTTATGTTATATATATGAGTGTGAAATTTATATTATATAAGTGTGATCGATATTCATAAAATAAATATCAAGGAAATATTGGTCAAAATTGGTGAAATATATGTAACATCGGTAAAAAAATCGATGTTATATCAATAAATATCGAGAAAATATCGGAATATATTGGTAAATATAGGAAAAATAACAATAAATAAATGTACACATATTTCCATCGATATCGATATTTTCACGATATTTCCGTGAATTTTAGTTATTAAGATCTAAGATACAAAAGAAAATATATTTTGATTCATAAGAGAATAAGAGATACAAAGTGTATATATATAGAGTGACATGCATGGAGAGAGAGAGAGACTAACAAACTTAACAAACTAACTACTTGCTTGCTGACGTGGAAAGCAGCACAAATCAAAAATGGATACACAACACTAAAGACACAACACATATTCCAAAACTGTAGTCTATCAAAAATACCAAATTGAAAACCCTAATTTGCATGACTCTAATATGCTCCAAGCGACTTCTATCCCGGTTGATCAGTGAGAGTAAGCTTTGAACAAAGAGCATCAAAACGTGAGGACGAGAGAGACTTGGTGAAAATGTCAGCTACTTGAAGTTCGGATGGAACATAACGAACGTCAATGTCCCGATTCTTGACCTTCTCCCTTAGAAAATGAATATCGATCTCAATGTGTTTAGTTCGAGCATGGAGGGCGGGATTAAACGCAAGCTTGATGGCACCATCATTATCACACCACAGCAAGGTAAGCTCAGATAGAGTAACTTGTAACTCAGCAAACAAACCTTTCAACCATACCAAATCCGTGGTGGCAAGTGCTAAGGACCTATATTCAGCTTCAGTGCTGCTCCGGGCCACAACATGTTGCTTTTTGCTGCTCCAAGTAAGAAGGTTTGGTCCTAGAAAGATGCAGTATCCACTCGTGCTCCGGCGATCATCGAGGTTGCTAGCGAAATCGGCATCTGCAAAACCTTCTAAGGCAAATCTTGAAACTGGCTGAAAAAGAGTACCATAGTGTTGAGTACCTTGAAGATATCTGAGGACACGCTTACAAGCCTTCCAATGATTTTGAGAGGGAGCATGAAGGTACTGACTGAGTCGATTGACAATAAAGGCAATGTCGGGTCTGGTTAAGGTCAAGTATTACAAGCTGCCAACGATACTTCGATACATAGAAGGTTGATCAAAAGAAGCACTATCATGTAATGCAAGTTTCTGGCCAGAAAGATATGGAGTGGGACTTGGTTTGGAATGAGAAAGACCTGCAACTTGAAGAATATCTCTAATGTACTTTGATTGAGATAGGTGAATGCCCTGAGAAGTTCGATGTGCTTCGGTTCCTAAGAAATAGCTCACTTCACCAAGGTGTTTCAAAGAGAAGGTAGTGTCAAGCTTATGAATAAGATCTTGAATCATGTTGGAATCATCCCCAGTGACAAGAATATCATCGACATAGACAAGGACTATAAGCATCTTGCCCCCTTTGGAAGTATGAAAAAGAGAACCATCTGCCATGGATTTGCAAAGCCCTTGAGATAGCAAGAAAGAAGTAAGTTTATCATACCATGCCTTCGGTGCTTGTCTGAGACCATACAAAGAACGATCAAGTTTACACACATGAGAAGGAAACAAAGCATCAACAAAGCCTTCGGGTTGGAACATATACACCGTTTCTTTGAGATCACCTTTCAAGAACGCATTATTGACATCAACTTGTTGGATAGACCAACCCTTAGACACTGCCAATGTGAAGATGATTCGAATGGTGAGAGGCTTAATGACAGGACTAAACGTATCAAAGAAATCCACTCCCGCATGTTGTTGAAAACCCCTCGCAACTAATCGAGCTTTGTACTTTTGAATACTACCATCAGGATTCTTCTTAACTCGAAACACCCATTTGTTAGTGATAGGATGTATATTGGAATTGATAGGGACTAACCTCCATGTGTGATTTTGTTGTAAGGCAGTGAACTCCTCTTCCATAGCACGTTTCCAATGAGGACAAGAAAGGGCTTGATCAACAGTAGTAGGTTCATGAGTGAAAAGATCACAAGATGATGTGGAAGCAGTATAGGTCTTAGGCTTATAGATGCCACTCTTTGATCTAGTGGTCATCGGGTGTGTGGATTTAGAATGAATCATAGTGTCCAAAGAAGCATTAGATAGAGGTTCATGAGAAGAAGAGAAAGGGATAGGAAAAGTACCTGTCGAAGCAATACCATTGGATGAGGAATCAGCTAGATCAAGAGAGGAGGGTGATGACATATTTGAAGGACTAGAAATAGGCAAAGTCAAAGTGGAAGTAGGGAATATAGGTAAACTAGAAAAGGAATGTGATGGTGATGCATGAGAAGTATGGGATGAAGAGGCAAAAAGAGAACAAAAAGGAAATTCCTCTTCATGAAAAGCCACTGTTCTAGCCAAATAGATCCTACCACTAGGATGCAAGCATTTGTAGCCTTTATGCAATGAACTATAACCAATGAACAAACACTTTTGACTTCTAAATTGTAGTTTATGCTTATTGTAAGGTCTTAAGTATGGGAAACAAGCACAACCAAAAACTTTGAGAAAAGAATAATCCGGAGGCTTACGAAAAAGCTTTTGATAAGGTGTATCACCCTTAAGAGGTGCACAAGGTAGCCGATTTAAAAGGAAAGTGGCTGTGTGAAATGCATCCCACCAAAAAGACATAGGTAATGAAGCATGCCCTAGAAGAGTGAATCCAATATCTACTACAGATTGATGCTTTCGTTCGACAAGGCCATTTTGTTGGTGAGTATATGGACAAGAGTTTCGAATGGAAACACCTAGAGTGTGTAAAAGAGGAGTCAAAGATTTGAATTCACCACCCATATCACATTGCAAAGCCTTTAACTTGGTATCAAATAAACGTTCAACAAGAGGGAAGAACAACTTAAAAACTTTGATCACATCCGATTTGACAAAAAGAGGATAAATCCAAGAAAATCTAGTAAAATCATCCACAAATAGCACATAATATTTGTACCCTTCCCTAGAAGGAGTAGCTGCTAGCCCCCAAACATCACAATGAACAAGATCCAATGGCCTTAAAGTGGTATGCAAAATGGATGGAAAAGACATTTGATGTAGTTTACCAATTTTACAAGCATCACATGGAGTAGGCAGAGTAGTACTAGCAACATTTATTCCATTCAACACTCTTGAAAGAGTTTTATTACAAGGATGGCCAAGTCGATTGTGCCATAGAGAATTATTAGAACTAGATGAAGTACAAACAAGTGACTACAATGCATGAGAGGAGGAATCAGAAAAAGAGGATGAAGATGATGGACGAACATGGGAGAGATCTAGCTGATACAACCCATCTTTAAGTACTCCCTTCAACAGCACTTGATGTGTGGTTAGGTCCTTGACAAGACAAAAGGATGCATGAAACTTAATGTAAGCAACATTATCTTGCAAAAACTTAGAAATGCTAAGAAGATTTTTAGTTATATCAGGAACAAAAAGAACATTGTTCAAATGAATTTGAGAAGAGGCAAAGGAAGGATAGATAGTGGATCCAGTACTAGAAATATCCAAAGATGAACCATTACCAACAATGAGATGTTGCTTACCATTATAGGAAGAGTGCAATTGAAGAGAGTCCAAAACCGAAGTCACATGGTGTGTTGCCCCACTATCAATAATCCAATCAGGAGTGGAAGGATAAGTTCCATGAGATGAAGATGGAGATGGAGCAAAAGAATGTCCAGAGTTAGAAGCCTGAGAAGTAGTGTTCACAGTACCAAGAAGATTAGCTTGAGGCGTAGCAGATCCTTCCAAGCCATGAAAGGACACATCAAATCGCCGAAAACACTTGATGGCAACATGATTCGACTTGCCACAGAGTTGGCAAACAACACCGCGACCTCCGCGAGAGAAACGACCACGACCTCGTCCCCGAGAGAAACCACGGCCGCGATCTGAGTAACCACCCCGAGCAACACTGATATTAGCATTAGGGGAAAAATTTGTTCCAGTACCCGCCGAGGAAGACTGAGCCAAATGAGCAACCACCGATGAAGATTGAAGAAGACGCATCTCATGTGTTTGAAGCATGAACTGAACTTCAGAAAGAGAGATGTCCTCACTTCGCGTAGTTAGGCTCACAACAACACTCTCATAATCGGATCCTAATCCACCAAGTATATAGAGAACAAGCTCATCATCACTTAGCACCTGTCCAGCCGCACGCAACTGATCAGCCAAGTTCTGCATATGCATAAAATAATCCGCAATCTGCATGTCACCCTTTTTCATTGTTTGAAGCTGAAAACGGAGATTCATGGCACGAGCTTTAGACTGAGAGCGAAAAAGCCGTTCCAACGCTTGCCAAATTTCGAAAGCATGTGTGAATCTGCTCACAAATCCGAGCATCGAATCAGAAATCGAGCTAAGAAGCCAGCTCTTCAAAAACTGATCCTTCCGAAGCCAATCAACAAACTCCGGCCGCCGGAAATTCGTACCATCAACACCTGTGTCGAACTCGATCGGCACCAAGTCTTCATCACCATGGAGGAAAACATCAAAACCATGCGCAGTGACTGTTGCAAGCACCTGCGACCTCCAGTACGAGTGATTTGAACGATCGAGCTTCAGTGTAAGAGTTGTGAATGAAGGAAGAAAAGGCTGTGCCATGATCTCAACCACCGGCTCTAGGATACCATATTAAGATCTAAGATACAAAAGAAAATATATTTTGATTCATAAGAGAATAAGAGATACAAAGTGTATATATATAGAGTGACATGCATGAAGAGAGAGAGAGACTAACAAACTTAACAAACTAACTACTTGCTTGCTGACGTGGAAAGCAGCACAAATCAAAAATGGATACACAACACTAAAGACACAACACATATTCCAAAACTGTAGTCTATCAAAAATACCAAATTGAAAACCCTAATTTGCATGACTCTAATATAAGTTACCTATATTTCCACCGGAATCGGAGTTTTCATTCTTAGTTGCAATATGATAAAAACACAAAGTTCAGGTTGCAATTAGATACAAAAAAAATTAGGTTGCAAAGTGAACAAATTACTTTCATTTTCGCCGGAAAATTTGCAATCTACAAAACCACAAAAAGACTGGGTGGCAATCTGAAAAAAAAAATTAGGTTGCAATTTAAAAAAAGTCGATAGGTGGAGTTGTTTTTTGTAATTTACCCTTTAAAATAAGTACTTAAAAATAAAATGAGAGATAATAAATATATAATCCCTTATTTCATATTATTTATCTATTTATTTTTTTTATTTGAAATTTTTATACAATAAATACTAAATTGAGTATCATAACTGATTTCTTAAATTAAATATTTATTTATTTGTATTGAATTTCTTAAAATACAATAAATAGGTTTGTTTATTTTATTTGTATTGAGTTTCTTAAAATACAATAAATAGGTTTATTTGTATTTATTTATTTGTATTGAGTTTCTTACAATAAATACAATGTAAAAGCAATTAATAGATTTCTTAAAATAATTATTATTTAATAAGTAGATAATTTATTGCAGTTATTTTTGGCAGGATATCCTGCTTTTATATATAATATATATAGATTAATTAGTCTAGATATGGAAATTAAAACATGCGGTTGAGAAGTTTTAGGAACCCACTACTTGGAGTCTCCAACAAGAATAAGGAGTTGAAATCCTATGTATTTAAAATATCATAGTATCACCTAGACGCACATACGTACGTTTAAGAAAAAAAAAAAAACAGGAAGGGAGAAACAACCGAGACGATTTTTATGTATTAAACTTGTAGAAACAGACATGAATATTGGTGGGTTGCTAATTAGTGATCTGCTAGAATTAGTTGATTTTTCCCTTACTTAGTACATAATTATTAATAGATATATAGTAACTATGTTGATAAGAATTAAATCGAGAGTTGTATGTATTACATAAGATAAAATAAAAGAAGGCTAAAAGGGAAATTAGTGAAAAGGTTTACGGAATTGACGATTAAGATTAATCCTAATATTATTCTGTCGAAATAAATAGGAGAAATAATTTGAATCACAAATGTCCACTATTCCATATTGTGTAGTTAGACTGACTTTTATAATCTGTGAAAGTGTAATTAATAATACACTTTTTGATTTGGTTGTAAGAATTAGTGAAATTAATTAAGATTTAATAGAGTAATATAAAAAGAATGTCCACTGACAAGCAATGTTTGCAGTGGAGTAATTAGTAATGTTATTCATGAATAAGTCAATATGTGATGTAACAATAGAAAATTTAATTAAGTAGGAAGCAACATAACAGGTATATATATATATATATATTCATAAGAATTAATTTAGTAATATTGCAGTGTTGATGAAGCCAGCATATAAAATACTACTAATTAAAGTTAGTGTTTGTTTGGGTTTGAGATTGAGGGTCCTTTCTCTTATCATATTATTAATGGTTTGTTTAGGAGAGTCATTTTGGGGTTTCAAGGAATTACGAAACAATATATATGATGAGTATTAGATTGATAAGTTATGATTTCGAGTTATCGATTAATTATGTTATAGATTGTTGAGAGAGCTTAGAGCGCATTTAAGAGCTTTGAGATAGTATAAGCGTTGGGGAACACCAGGTAAGTACATCTCTCACCTGCAGTATGAGTAGTCCTAAATTATTTGTTTATTATTTATGTTATTTTACATATATGTTGCGTTATGTGAGTATGCTTTAGTGATTGCTA
The DNA here is from genome assembly GCA_005771605.1 of Scutellaria baicalensis. Taxonomy (NCBI): domain Eukaryota; kingdom Viridiplantae; phylum Streptophyta; class Magnoliopsida; order Lamiales; family Lamiaceae; genus Scutellaria; species Scutellaria baicalensis. Next base: position 41,318,501 of record CM016722.1, read on the forward strand.
AGTGATGTGCTTACATGTTTGATCATGTACAAGATTCTAGTGAATCACGTTATGCATGAATTAAGAAAGTATATTATGAAAAAGTATGTATAAAGAAAGTATATTATGAGAAAGTATGTATATGTATATAGTTTTATTTTATATATTTTAGAGACTGGTACCGAGCTCTCAGACCGTCCACAAGAAGAAGGAAGAAGTTTGCTCCATTTGGATTCGGTGGCTAGCTACCCGTATATTCTTCGGAGTTGCGCGCATTGGTACCATGTCTGAGCCCACAATATATTATTTTCAAGTATAATAGTATATTATTTTCAAGAATACAAGTATATTGATTTGACTAGTTGATGTTTCCAGTTTTCTTTAAAAGTTGCCAGAAAAAAAAATGTTTTGTGAGATTAGATGATGTGCATACTAAGCGTTTCGCTTATAGTATTTACCTCATACTGCAGATCAAGTCAAAGGTTATGTGATGAGGTAGCAGCACTGAAGGGTGATTGGTGGTGTTGGTGGTAATGGCGGAACCTCGGAATTGGTTTAGTATTTTTCATAAGTTTAATGCTTAGTTTGACGTTATATTAAGTGCTAACTTTTGATTTCCAAATACTTTTGATAGAACTAAAATATCTAGCATGTTTAAAAAAAAATCCGCTGTTCATTCAAAAGAATTTTACAAAATTTTAAAAAGAAGTTTTATGTCGTAAAGGTTATGTATGATGTAATAGAGGTAATAACCCCACTAGAAGGGGGTGTTACACTACCAACTTTAACAACATACCAATGCTTAATGAGTCGAAATTTAAGGATTGGAAAAATAATGTTCTGATCACTTTGGTTGCATAGATCTGCATGAGGGGTAAAGTAACATGTTTCTCTGACGGTTGAAAGTTCTCCTGATGAAAGTAAGAACATTGAGAAGTGGGAGCGCTCAAATCGCGTCAGTCTAATGATCATTAAGCACAACATTCCGCTCTAATGATCATTAAACACAACATTCTGGAAGCCATTCGAGGCACTGCATTTGAGGAAATATCGTTTTGTGAAAAAGATAAGGCCGAGACAAGTACACTTTTAGCAAACTTGATTTCAATGAAGTATAAGGACAAGGGAAACAGTACTGTTAAGGGAAACCAAGGGAAACTTGATGTCTTATTATGCATAATTAAGTGCACGCTCGAGGTGTCTGAGGACTTACTCTCATTCCACAATTCAGTGCTTATATCTCTCATTCCACAATTTAGTCACTTTAAGGTCAGTTACACTTGTCAAAAGGAGAAGTTGACTCTTAATGAACTCATTTCATATTGTGTGCAAGAGGAAGAGAGATTGAAGTAAGAAAAGTTGAGAGAGATTGAAGTAAGAAAAAGTTGAGGTTGCACAGCTGGCCACTAGGTTGGGCATGAAAAGGAAGCCTGTTGAGAAGGTAGCTAGGGATCAATTTATTTTGGTCTGTTCTGAGGTTAATTTAGCTTCAGTACCTAGGTTAGATTCTGGTGATACCACGCATATAATTGTTTCAATACAAGGTTGCTTAAGCTACCGAAAGCGAAATGATGTTGCGAGATACATTTATGTGGAGATGGCAAATCGGTAGAAGTAGAGGTGATAAGACATTTTAGATTGTTATTACAGACTGGATATTTATTCAATTTTGGATTTGAAAGACATTTTCATTGTACCGTCATTAGACGGAATTTGGTTTCTATTTCCATGTTGGACAAATTTGGTTTTACTTGTTCATTTGGAGATTGTCAGTTTTAGCTTTCAAATATTTCCAGTATTGTGGGCACTAGTTATTTAAGTGCATACGATAATCTATATTTGCTTGATATTGTTCCTTCACATAATGGAACATTGCATGTTGAACCAAGAGGTACAAAGCGAAAATTAAATAAACAAAATTCAGCTAACTTATGGCACAAGCATTTAGGTCATATATCAAGAACCAGAATTGAGAGGTTTGTGTCAGATGGTATTTTGGATATACTCGACTTTTAAGATCTCAATGTATGTGTTGAGTGTATTAAAGAAACACAGACCAAACAAAAGAAATTAGGTATTTGCTATCTTCCGGAAAAAAATGCGGAAAGTCCCACAGTACACCATGCCAGGGACGCTTAGCATGAATGGTATAGCTGAGAGACGAAACATAACTTTAAAGGATATGGTGAGAAGTATGATTAGTCATTCCTCCAGAATCACTTTGGGGAGAAACAATAAAAATTACAGCTTACATTCTCAATAGGGTACCAATTAAAGCAACTGCTAAAACTCTAATCGAAAGAAATTGGACTCCAATACAGTTAGCAGCTACTTTATTGGTTATTCAGAAAAATTCAGAGGGTTTTAAGTTCTATGATCGCACTAGAAGGTCATTTTTTGAAATGGGAAATGTAGTGTTCTTTGAGGATGTTGAGTTTTGGGGGGGGGGGGGGGGGGAAATAAGGTTAGAGATATTGTGTTTGAGGAGGAGCCAATGCTTATGACAATGTTCAGGTATCCATTCCTGTCATTGAAGAAAAAGCAGATTTGGAACCTCAACAGGATAATGTCGAAAATCTTCTCCATGAGGTTAATGAAATAATTCAAGAACAAACTCAACAGTCTCAAGAATCTTAAGCAGGCTTCTCGTTAGTGACACCACGAGTTTCATGGAGTAATTGTCACATTTGGTTTCGAGGATAATGTTGTTGATGATTGTGTGTACCACAAGTTCAGTGGGAGTAAGTTTATTTTCTTGGTGTTGTATGTTAATGAAGTTTATTTTTCTTGGTGTTGTATGTTAATGATTTACTACTAGTTACCAATGATTTAGGCTCGTTGCATGATTCCAAGGCCTTTCTATCAAAGAAATTTGAAATGAAATATCTTAGGGATGTCTCTTTTGTTTTAGGAATCCAAATACATTGAGATCGTTCTCAAGGTATTCTTGGATTGTCACAAAGAGGATATATAGAAAATGTGCTGCAAAGATTTGACATGCAAAACAGCAAGCCAGGTAACACCCCTATGGTTAAGAGAGACAAGTTTTAGTCTCAATCAATGCCCTAAAACTGCAATTGAGGTCCAAGAGATGTAAAAGGTTCCATATGTTTCGGCTATTGGGAGTTTAATGTAGTTCAGGTCTGTACAAGACCTGACTTAAATTTTTATTTTTGGTATGTTGGGCAGATACTTAAGTAAATTTGGTATGGATCTTTAGAAAGCAGCCAAACAGGTTATAAGGTATCTACAGAGAACTAAGAATTACATGCTCACATATAGGAAATCAGATCAGTCAGAGATCATTGGGTATTCTGATTCTAATTTTATTGATGCCAAGATAGTATAAGATCCACTTCAGGCTACATTTTTTATATTAGTTGGGGGAGCTATTTTATGGAGAAGCGCTAAGCAGACACTCGTAGCGTCTTCTTCCATGGCAGCAGAATTTGTAGCATGTTATGAGGCATCAAATCATGGAATATGGTTGCAAAACTTTATTACTGAGCTGCGTGTAGTGAGAAATATTAAAAGGCCACTTAAGTTATATTGTGACAATAATTCGGTAGTATCATATTCTAATAACAACAGGAGTTCCACTAAGTCAAAACATATTGACATTATGTTCCTTGTTGTGAAGGAAAGAGTGCAATGTGATTAGATTTCTATAGAGCATATTGGGACAGACTCAATGATTGTGGATCCGCTAACTAAAGGTTTACCACCCAAGGTTTTCCATGAGCATACAACTCAAATGGGTGTTATGTTATTTCAGGATACTTCGATTTAGTGGGAGTTTGTATTCGGTTTATTGCTCTATATTTTGTTTTGGACACATTATTGTGTATTTGGATGATACTGCGCAGAAATAAAGTTTTGGTTCATTTGCACTCTGTTATTTTATGTTTTATGTTGATCTCACTGAGGAATAAGGAAAGGACCAGTTGGAAATAGACATGTTAGATCACATTGCATGTAATTTCCATGCTACACACCATGAATGGTCTGTTGTTGATTGTAATGATATATGTGATTACTGATGGGTTTAGTTACGATTAAAGTAACGAAGACCTCTTTAGTCCTATATCAGAGCAGTTAATAATAAGAGTGTTTAGGGATACTCATACATATGATAGCAAGGTTTGAGCTTACTTAGGTAATACACTTTTGTTCGGTGTCACGTGTTGCCCAAGTGGGAGATTGTTGGATAAATACAATATATTTTAGGCTTCCACATGTCAAATTAAATGTGTATAGTTGTCTAAAGAAAGCCCTAATTAAGGTGATCCAATAAAGTTTAAGTTATGGGCTTATATGGGTACCCTATTATTCATGGGCTTTTATGCGTAGATACTATTAGGTGATTTTCAATTTGTTGAGGGACCAAATTGAAAATAAAGGAATCTTATTATTATAAGTAAAAGGTTATGGTCTCCAAACGTCAGATATCTCATCCCACAGTTGTGTACTCTCTCTACGGTTGATATTAAGGGTGAATCTGATAGTTTGGTAAACCATCCCGAATAAAGTAAGAATCGGTACGATTTGTGGATTCAGGTACGATTCCACTTTATGGTTATCGTTTTTCTCGATTTCGGATTATCATCGTAGAATAGATTTGGGGTTTTCGTGTTGTAGGAAAAACCCAAATCGATATGAATGGAAGATGCCTCTTGAACTTGTTTTTCTCGGTCAGTATAAGGAAAGTTTCTCGAGCTCAGGTACCGGCGACTCAGCCACATGTGCTCGACTGAATATGCAGCCGTGGAACTGCTAAACCCCTCGTGAGACTCCAGTTCCGGTCAATTGTGTCGGCCTTCATCACCGCTGCTTTGGCGATCCGACTGAACGAATGCGGTGACGCGACTTGTGTAGCGAGGAGCGAGTTTACGAGCTGAATTCAATCTATGAATCCACAGTGGGACGTTCTCAATGTTTACGTGATTAAAGCATGCAAAATTATGTGAATTAATTTCTAACAGTGGAATCTTGAGGCCGAATTTAAGGAGATTAATTCCATCATTGATCGATATCGATATGTGGGAATGGATACAGAATTCCCTGGAACTCCGGAGAGTTATCCTCACGATCAATACTACAAAATCATCCAGGGAAATGTGAACAAAACCAAGCTCATTCAACTCGGACTGTCATTTTGTGATAAGGAAGGTAATCTGCCCAGGTGTGGAGAGAAGCTCATTTAATTCCAGTGGGTTCGATGTGAGTTCGGACAATCAGGTGGCATCTTCGATTGCTCTGTTGCGCAATCAAGACATTAACTTTAAAAAGTTCAATGAAGATGGGGCTGATCTAGTAGAGTTTTGCTGACTTCTTCAAACATCTGGTGCAGTTTTGAATGACAATATGCATGTGTTGGATCACCTTTCAAGGCATTGAGTGGGAAGGATCTTCCTGAGAGTGAAGAGCAGTTTACTAATTAGTTGATGATGTCATTCTTTCCAGTGATATATGACGTGAAACAACTATGTCTAAAGTTCGAGGATCTGTATGGTGGCATAGGGAGGGTTGTTCAAGTATTGGAAGTGAATCATGTGGGACATTCTTTCCAGTGATATATGACGTGAAGCGGTTATGTCTCAAGTTCGAGGATCTGTATGGTGGCATGGGGAGGATTGCTCAAGTATTGGAAGTGAATTGTGTTGGCCAGGCCCATCAAGCTGGCTCTGATAGCTTCCTAACATGTTGGATTTACTTCAAGCTGAAGAAGAAATACAACAAGAATGAATCCCCAGGCGTGGCCAGTTGTTTCGTCTTTCATGAAATCATAATCACTTTCACCTCCATATATTCTATCACACTATCTAGCTACATATTATTGACAACTTGATTCACCTGTTGTCTTTGATAAATGACTTTTCGTAGACTTGATGCTCTATTAGTGTTATATCGGCTTACATGTCCATATAATTCATCATCTTGCTGGCTTATAAATGAAGTGATGATATATTAGTGATTGTTATGCCTTCATGATTTTGTATTTGAAATCTTGTTACGATGATGTTATAATATATATCTTTATTAAATATTTTATTTAAGATTATAATTTTAAAATATGTTGAAATAATCACTATTCCATGGTACGTATAAGTATAAAGTAGGTACAGAAACCCTTTTTAGAATTAGGGTTTAATGTCTATATATATGTGTAGTCTTCACATCATAGGATAATAAGACAGCCATAGAAGACGTGAAAGCCTATCTAGAAACATCTGTCTCGAATGCCAGTGAAAGATCTTTTAAGATTCAAATCAGTGTGCAAGCAATAGAATAGGATCATCTCAGATCCAAGATTCAAGAAATCCATGTCATAAAAGTGAAGAAATCATCATGGTCTCGAAGACTAGTTGCTTGAGAGGGAATAAATATCGAGTTGAGAGGATTCAGTGTGCAAGCAATGGAATAGGATCATCTCGGATCCAAGATTCAGGGAAATCCATGTCATACAAGTGAAGAAATCATCATGGTCTTGAAGACTAGTTGCTTGAGAGGGAATAAAGAAATCATCATGGTCTCGAAGACTAGTTCCTTGAGAGGGAATAAATATCGAGTTGAGAGGATGTATTCCTTGTGTGTTGGAAGGATTTTATGTTGGGAGGGTGGGAGAAAACAATTGTGAAATCGTGTCGAGAATGGATGAGTTGAGGACATCGAATATAGATATTATGTGCTATTGTGATAGATTATATTTGAAGCGCTCCCACAATAATCGAGATGGTTATATTCTGTGGAATCCCTTGACAAGAACACATATGAATTCGTCTTACCCATTTTACATGGACTATTGTCATGCATGAATCTTATATAGGAATGTGTTACGACCCAGTGATGAAGGATTATAAGCTAGTGATTTCGAATGTGAAACACTATGCAGTATTTCTTTGTGGAAACAACAGATAGGGTGAAGTGAGAGAGATGGAAGAGTGCTTTTCACGTATTGATCTAGTGAGTTTCAGGTTTGGGAGTATCTGTTTGAATGGATATCGGTATTGGCTACTGTCACATGAGGTGGAGAAGGTGATTCAGTCTCTTATTTTTTGTTTCGATTTCGAAGACGACAAGTTTAAGATGGTGCGGAAGCTGGATGAGAAACGTGGTGATAGGTTAGATTTGGGCCTTATACAACAACGCCATCTATATTTGTTGGTCCTGAGCAATAGGCGTGTGATGAGAATATTGAAAAGAGTGGAAGAACAGGACTTATAGATGGAGTTGGAGGTACTAGAGTTCGACATCCCACTTGACTTTCCCGCCAATTTGTGCTTTTTAAATGAAGATGAGATTTTGTTCAACGTTGACTCTAAAAATAAGTTTCAACTCTATAACTTCACTAATCATACCTTTATAGACATTCTCAGATGTCTACCTGATAACTACGGTCCATCTCCACACCACTATCAAGATGATCTCTTTTTTCTTCACAACCACAACTAGGCCTATCTATATGTTTCATTTGATCACCTTGGATTCTTATTTATATATGTTTAATTTCATTTCTTTATCATGCATATATATATATATATATATGCTTTTTTATGCTTAATTATCATGTCTACTTTGCATTCAGATTTTCAAGGGGACACTGGGCCCCCCTGAAAATTTTCAAAAATACAGGGGTATAATGGTCATTACACTATTTTAAATAAAATGAGAAAAAAATAAATAAATTGCATGACTAGTTTCTAGTTTTTCTGCATCACTGCTTGTCAGCTTTTGAATGTCACAATGTGGACATTAATTCTTAAGTGATTCACTAAAATATGCAATTTAAGTAAATAATTAACAAAATATGTAGATATATAGGGTGGTTTACTAAAATATGTTATTTAAATAAATACTTAACAAAATATGTAGATATATGGGGTGTGTAATATCCTAAAACACACCATATTTTCACCAATAATTTTTAATTATACAATTTTTTGGTAAATTGCACATTAATCCTTACTTCCTTCTAACCAAATTTTCTACTTTATTCTTTATGAACACAAATTATAATTTTCTCTCCCCCCAAATGTCTTTATATTACCTTCTTGTTCTTTTTATTCTTAATTATTATTGTTGATTTATTATACCTTAAATTATACATGTGATTAAAGGATTAGATGGAAAAAACTAATAAATAATTTTTGCATAAATTCTAAAAAAAGATTCACCGCAGCAGAAGATGGACAAACCTATATAAAAATATTTTTATAAAGTTATTAGTTCTTATATTGTAATAATGGTGATCAATATTTAGGTTTTGGTGAAAATATAGAAAGAATATAACAAGCATCGAGTAGATGAAGGAAATAAGAAGATTTTTTTTTTCTTTAAAAGTAGGTGTGAAACTCATTATCAAGCTCTTAAACTTTCAAAAAAATATAATTTCAATGTGTTTTACTTAGCTATTGAAATTTCAATTTTTTTAAGTAATCTCATTTTGTTTTACCAAGTTAAATTCATGAACATTTAATTAACTGCAACTAATATTTATTCTATTTATTTTATTGATAATAAAAAGATATTATAACCTAGTTTTTTATTTCATATACTTGGGTCCCCTGACTTGAAATTCTGGGTACGTCACTGCTTATAGAAGTGGGTTACTTGGAAGGGATATATAAAAGAATCAACAAAGCACAATTCTTTTTAGAAATTTTGTGGAGACAGATTATGTCTTTCTTTTATATAGTCAATTCAATAAGATACATATCCTATTAAAATTCTTATCATAATCTAATTAGATTTTTTTTTCCAACAAGAAATCTAATCTAATTAAGATTTTGATATATATTGATTTTTTTGATATATTATGCTGATATGTTTATTACATTTAAGGACAGAGTAGAGATAAAACATATTTTTAATTAACATATGTGAAATTACATGAATTATACCTCTACAAAAATTAAAATTTTGAGGGGCCCAATGCCACCCTTGGCCATTGAATGGCTCCGTCCATTAATACATGTGGCTATATTAAAGGAGAATTGGACTACAAAAGTAACAAAATAAAACACCATTTAATGCTTAATTAGTACACAAAGTTGTGCTCTTTAATAACTATCGGAAATTTTGAAAAAGAGGAAAAAAAAAAAAAAGAATCTAGAGTGCTTCTAAAGCAGCTTCAATGGCGAAAATTTCATAACCTAAACAAGAGTTACACCCACTATCTCTGCAACCACACCTCTCATCCCACTTTTCTTCTTTAACTTTCTTTCTCTTTATTTCTCTCTCATCAATTTCTTGAATCTTCATTGCAGTCGAGTTGGTGATTTTGTACACGTGCATTTTGCATGATCACGACCCACTTCTCGATCTCCATGTTTGTTGTCTTTCCATGGAATCTCAGCTCTACCAATGAGTTTTGAGCCCTGAATTCTGCCAAAAACAGTAGTGCTTCTCCATCGGAGCTCGAAAACTAGGGTTTCTTGCTTGAGCCATTTGATGGATTCTTGATTGCCTAAGCAGTCTAAAGAAAAGGTTTGATTCCAAATGATCATATATATCTGATTTTGATGGGACTTTTTGGCTCTCTATTCTCACTCTTTTCTTGTTTAATGCAGAAAGATAGCATCTAACAAAGACCACTCCACTTGATTTTATGTTGATATTTTTAGCTCTTATTATTCTCAGTTCACAATCCATGAGAGAGAGAGAGAGAGAGAGAGAGGTGTATATATAGTTGCTTGATTAGTTGAAGAGTGGAGAGGAAAGTATATTGGTATTAGTTTTTTGGATTATGGATGATTAAAATCACCGGCCAAGTAAGGAGGTTTGTCAAGATTTAAATCTACTTGATTATCTAATTATCTAATACGTAACTTTTAATTAGTGCACAATAAAATTAAGGCAAAAACTTATATACCTCCGGGGCACATAGGGGCACAGATTTAGGTGTTACATACATGTTCTTCAGGTGTCAGATTTAGGTGTTATATACATGTTCTTCAGGTGTTATATATATACTCTATAAGTGTTATGTTTCTTGGTGTTATAAATATACTCTACAGGTATCATATGTATATAAGAGTATAAATGTGATACCTGAAGAGTATATACATTATACCTGTAGAGTATATATTTAACACCATATGATGATTAATTTTGGGGCATCATACCCTTGGGGCACACAAGTGTCACTCTAAAATTAAATCACACTTTCATGTTTTTGTGGTGGATTTTCAGCTTCAACTTAACATGAACTCTTGGGGTTCTTGAAGGGTTTATGATCCTCTAAAACGACCCTAGCTTAGGCCAAGTGTTGAGTTAGAACACTATATGTAATTGGCTACCTTTATTGGATATATGTGCAATTAAAATTTATAATTCCAAGTAATTTAAAGAGAAAAGTAATAAAGTAACAATTTCAGATCAATCATAATTTTATTGGATTCATGTTTTTGTTTTTTTGACAGAATCGAGCTATAAAACTAATATAGTTGAAAACCTAATTTGACCTTGGTCAATCATTTCGTACCAAAAAAATTATACACAAAACATGATTAATTGTGATTTCAATTCCTAATGTTGACTTTTAATTGATCATATTACTTTTAATGCCTCATAATTTGAATGCATATAAATAATCTTTTTGTCATCTATTACGATACATGAGAAAACAAAAACAATAAAATCAAAAAAAGAGATAAGAATCGAAGCATTTGTGAGGTTTGTCGGGATCTTCTATAGTTAAAAGATTATTAACATATATGTTCTTAATTTTCAAATGATAAAAACTCATGTGAAACATCTCATATAAAACGGAGTTTCACATAGTTTTTAAGTTGATTATGTTGATCGATTAACCTAATTTTTTATCCATTCATATAAATTTCATAAAATGTCACTCAAAATTTATTTGTGATCTAAAATTTCGATAATTATCTTCTTTGAATCCAAACCAATTCATTTGGTTACTGAATTGGATTCGTGCATATAAGGTACGGGCCACAAGATTGAGGCCCATAATTAATGGTCATAGAATATAACAAAGTAACAAACACACCATTGGGCTTATTATTTGGGCCTAGCCTTCTTAGGTAGGCCTGAGGTGGCAATGACGTAGTTGACCCAAGGATAATTTTGTTACCAAATTAAAAGCATAAAACATTATAGACTTTAAATTTAGAGTCCCTAGCCAACATACCACAAAACTATAATATCTAAATAATTTTATCATTCAATATAACAATTTATATTTTTATACCACAAAATATAAGTTTTGATACAAAATTACCACAAATTCTGTAAAATTCTGCAAAAGCATATTTTTGTCAACCACTTTTCAACACCCAATCATACTTTGTACGATATTGTGTCATTGACCAAATATTTTATCATTTGAATTGATTAAATTTAAATTTAAAATCACACCAACTCTAATTAATAATATCATTCACTCACTCTAATTAATAATTATTCCATCTCGTATATATAACTCGGCTAACCCTAACCTAGTTAAAATTAGGGTTAGCCGAGTAACTAGTTTAGGGTTAGCCGTGGTCCAAAACTAGGGTTAGCCGAGTAACATCTTTAAAGTTGAGCCGAGTTAGCCGAGTAACATCTTTAAAGGTTAGCCGAGTTAGCCGAGTAAAAAAGTTCAAGTTAGCCGAGTAATATGCTTTAAGGGTTAGCCGAGTAACAAAGTTAAAGATAGCCGAGTAACATGTTTTAGGGTTAGCCGAGTAACAAAGTTAAAGTTAGTCGAGTCACATGTTTTAGGGTTAACCGAGTAACAAAAATAAAAGTTAACCGAGTAACAAAAATAAAAGTTACTCGGCTAACATGCTTAATGTTAATGTTCGGCTAACATTAATTTTAATGCTTGGCTAACATGTTAATGTTTTACTAGTTCCATTAATTTACAGAATTTACAGAGAACTAATTTACAGAATTTACAGAAAAGTTTAATAACAAGCATGGAGTTTACTATTAAATGTTTAGCCGAGTAATTTTCAGAATTTAGCTGAGTAAACATTTAATAGTAAACATTAACATGTTAACCGAGCATTAAAATTAATGTTAGCCGAACATTAACATTAAGCATGTTAGCCAAGTAACTTTTATTTTTGTTACTCGGTTAACTTTTATTTTTGTTACTCGGTTAACCCTAAAACATGTGACTTGGCTAACTTTAACTTTGTTACTCGGCTAACCCTAAAACATGTTACTCGGCTATCTTTAACTTTGTTACTCGGCTAACCCTTAAAGCATGTTACTCGGCTAACTTGAACTTTTTTACTCAGCTAACTCGGCTAACCTTTAAAGATGTTACTCGGCTAACTCGGCTAAGCTTTAAAGATGTTACTCGGCTAACCCTAGTTTTGGACCACGGCTAACTCGACTAACCCTAAACTAGTTACTCGGCTAACCCTAATTTTAACTAGTTTAGGGTTAGCCGTGTTATATATACGAGATGGAATAATTATTACGGAAATAATTCCAAACCACATAAGTATAATTCCATGAAGTTGGACTCGGTCAAATTTGTGGGAGAAAAATATAATTCCTTGTATTATATTAAATAATGCATATGTAAATATGTAACAAAGTAAAAATAAAATTCTACCCTCATTCATTACTCAATCATTCAATCATTGTAATTATTGATTTGGTCAAATTGTGGTAGAAAAGTATCAATTCTTATATTTTGTGGTATAAAAGTTTGTTTCTTATAGTACACGGTAGAATAGTTTATATGTTATATATATGGGTAATTTTATATATAGTACACCAGGTGTATTAATACACCAGACTCTCCACTCATTTTCAGTCATCAGATCTGAGATCATTAAGGTCAAAGTCAACTATGATCTCAGATTTAATGACTGAAAATGATGGAGAATTTGGTGTATACAGAAGGTGTGGTATATTGGGAATTTATCCTTATATCCTAAAATCAAATCAAAAAAAAAATCGTCAAATGAATATAATAAAGGATGAAGAAAATTATTTTAAATAATATGAAGAAAATTAGAGGGTGAAATACCAATCATATCTAATTTAGAAGGGGCCCCCACTGAAAAGGATGTTCCTTTATTGGAAGACCAATTGTGCACGCCTCTTACACACGTGGCCAGGGTTAATTTTGTAAATACACCCTTTTTTGATTGGGTAAAATTGACCACATATATTTATACATATAAATCAATAATAATAAACTTCATTCATTTAAATTTATAAATAACAGGGGTTATGAAAATATTTAAAAGCTATTATAATATAAAAATATTTATAAATATGCTTCAATAGTGCTCCAAACTTCTAAAACTTTTGATTTTCTTTTCTTTATATGTATATCCTAAATTATTTTAAATTTATTTACGAATTCATTCTCATTCTTAACTCACCAAAATTATATTAAAAGTGATTATATTAGGAAACTAATTAAAATAATTGAAAATAAACATGGTAGAACAAAATTAGTTGAAAGTGGAGACATAAATAAATAAAAACAAATGTGATGACATATTGCATTAAATGTCGCCTAAGTAGAATATCTTTTACGTTAGTGAATGGAGAAAGAGTACTTGTCTAATTAATTAATTAATTTGGTGGGTCTAAAAATATCACCTAACCTGCATATAGATGTTACAATAATACATATATATCTAACATGGATTTAAATATATTTAATTTCCTTAAGTTTTGGATGGCGGCATGATTTATCTTGCAATTTCCCTATGGATTTTATCATGTATATATTCATTTATTTTACATACAATATTATTATATTACAAGATATATATATATATATATATAGATCATATAACAACGTATTAAAATTTCCATATATATGTGTGTGGGATTTATTTAAAAAAATGATCATTTATAATGATATGTATTATGATTGAAGTATTAATAAATTACTTCCACCAACATATATCTATGTATAGAGTTGACTAAACTTACAAAATTGTATATTTTGAATAATAATATACATATATATGTATCATTACTATTCCAATAAATTCATAAATAATTAATGTTGATAAAACAAGTGGTCAAAATACACAAATATATCGGATCATGCACTTGTCAATATTGATTATTTAAACCACTCAACTTCATTTTGAACAATTAATATATATGATCGTTTTCATTACCACTATAATATTGTAATTATTTCGCACTATTGTTACAGAAGAGAAAATAAATAATTGAAATTATAGTTTAGAGGGCAATATAATAAATAAGAGAAAAATAGGGGGACCTCATGTAAATGTGGGAAATAGAAAATTAAAATGGATGGAGAAGCATATTAATGGTTGGGGAGGGGCCTAACTATTTAAGGGGTGGGTGAAGTATAATTGAGTGACATAGCCATCATTGTTATGACCCAACGTGTTTGGTTTATACATTTCTGATCATTTAATAAGATTATCTGAATATATATATATATATATATAGAAATATTAATTTTTTTATTTCTTAATAATACCGTTTGTTCCAAAATAATTATCATTTTAGCATTCTAAATTTGTCTGAAAATATTAAGCATGTTAATACGGTCGCTCCCAATCTGATAGATTAATCTTTTTTATTAAATCAAATTGTGGGACTGCACATTCAAACAAAACATTAAGTTATGTAAGTATTATGGATGGATCAGTCATTTTGTAGGCCTTTTTCGTCAACAAAATTGTTAAAATGACAATTATTTTGGAATAATAATATTCATGTCTATATAATTCAAACAGTTTTTCAGTAGATCTTTCATACATGATTCCAGCTATATTTACCGATTTAAAATAGAAAAAGAGCAAAATTTATATTTATCTCAATTGAATCAAAATTAGTGAAGATCGATCGAGGGCAAATGAACATGAATTAATCCTTATACATAAACAAAAACCAAATATTCTAAACAAAATAAATGAAAAGGTAGAATTCGAGTAGAAGAGACAAAAAAATATCTCCTTTTGGTGTGATGAAAAAAAGTTTTCCAAAGGTAATCATAGCATACAATTCAAAAAATATGATGAAAAAGAATTGATCAAAAGGTGCTCATCTTTTTTATTTTATCTTTTTCTCATCAATCATGACATTTAAATTCAAAAAAATAAGGGAGGGATCTAAAATTAAAAAAATATTATCATCCATCAATCAATGATATGAAAAGGTTACTGCCTTTCTGAAATACAAGTAAAAAAATAGACACTGGCCACTGCATTAAAGATTGCACTTTACTATTTATCTTTTTACCTCCCTTTTTTACTGCCTTTTTTCATCCATTATTACTTTTCCCCCTTTTCATATTCTTTCTCTTAGGAAATAGTTCAATTTGGATTGTATTAAAATGAAAATGAGTAAAGAATTTAGAGAGCAAAATAGGAAGAATAATAGTGTGAGTACCAAATTGGAAAAAAATGTAAATGTGGCATAAGAATTTTAATTGGATCGATTGGTGTTTGTTGTGCGCCATAGCAACGCAACCTTAATTTGTTTGTCGGGTGGGAATACAAAATCCAGACCAATACCCATAGTTTTGTGTTACCGACCAGTTTACGTGATATGGATCGATCCACGGTCCACACTTCGGAATCCACATGTATATTTATAAAAATTTGTTTCATAATTAGTAGGTGAAATGGTTGGTTTCAGAAACTAGTTAGGATACTGTCTTACACAAGTTTTTGTGCAAACGAATAAAAAGTATTGGCCCATTCTTTGCTGGAAAACACATTAATTAAATTCATTACATCCTTCGAATCGAACTGCACCTTCTGCCCATGATCCTACCACCGATCCCTTTCATCCATACAAACACTTATTGCACACACACATGCACATTTTGATATGTATTGAGAGAGAGAGAGAGAGAGAGAGAGAGAGAGAGAGAGAGTTTCATTGTAATTTTTAGTTTTGACTAAATAATTAAAAGACAAAACATCTACAATATATGAGAGTAATTTCTGAATTTCAATTCGGGGGTGTCAAGATTTTAGAGATTCATTAAATTTATGCAAAAATAAATCATACTATAATTAGTATGTAATATTGATTTTAATCAGAAATGATATTTTATTTTGGGTTCATTTAATTAATAGTGCAGTCATGCATTAATAAAATTAAATAGGATCCTATTTCTAATTAATCCAAAGTTGATGGTGGACACTAACAAAACAGGTCCCTCTTTGGTTGTACGGACGAAATGTTATAAACAAATAACAATGAAGAGATTGATTATTAAAGTCAAATATTATAAGTACTTGCTTCATTATACACTAGCACTAGCAATTAATAATAATTAGGCTACTAATTACATGAACAAGAAACACACAAAAAGTAAAAGTGCAAAAAAGATTAAAAGAAAGTAATTTTATGGAAATTGAGATTAAATTTAAGGATCTAAGCATGTGCGGTGTGGAGAAATAAATCATAAATCGCACCAAACACAATTTACATAGCTTAATTAAGATGGCTAGTTAATAGATTTAGTTAATACTAAAATAGTAACCTATACACATGGCTGCCCCTATGCCCTAATTAGGTTGTTAAGCTATATTTGTCCAAACCTTATACCCATAGTTTCTAGCTACATTACAAAGGCCATTAGTTTACCCAACTCTATCAATAGCTTCTTCAATATGAGACATTAATTCAATTTATATATAGACATAATTTAAGCTTTCTTAATAGAAAACAGGAAAAAAAAACCCTAAAATACTTAGGATTGTAAACATGTATATATATAGTTAAAAGTGATATATATATATATATATATCAGAGCATCTCCAGCACTAGCACTACGTTAGTGCTGATTTTGCAATAAAAGTAGTGCAGAAACAGTATTTTCATCTCCAGCACTCTGCATTACTTTTTACACTAAAAAAGAATATTCCATTATATTTTTTATTATGAATTAATTTAATCATATTTTTCAAATATATTTTAATTGATTAACATATTTACACCTACAAGTTCTTTAATACAATTTTTATTATTTATATTCAAATCGTATAAAAAAAAAGTTATAGGAGCAATTGAATGAAATTTAAGGTAAAATGAAAACAAAAACAACAACATATTTTTATTGAAAGGGAAATAGATGTTACACAACCATAATTCTAA
Organism: Scutellaria baicalensis; assembly: GCA_005771605.1. NCBI lineage: Eukaryota > Viridiplantae > Streptophyta > Magnoliopsida > Lamiales > Lamiaceae > Scutellaria > Scutellaria baicalensis. The sequence continues at coordinate 41,335,559 of CM016722.1, forward strand.
TTTTCTGAATTAGAATACTCTTCCCACAAATGATCAATTAATGCATTTCGAAGTGCATTTTAATTTATTATTAGTAATTTTATGTAATTGCTTCTCGTTTCTCTAATTTTCACTATCCATGTTGAGAAGCAATCACTCACGATCATTTCAATTTTTCAAATTATCATTCGTGTTGTTCAAATGACCATCCGTATTGTTCAATTTTTCTTGTATTCGTGTTGTTCAAATTATCATTTCAATTATAATTTTATATCACAATTTGTGTTGACAAAAATACAATTATATTATCTCAAATATTATAAAATAGCTCAACAATATATAATAAATAAATAAATAAGATAACACAAGCACAGTGTGGTGCTACTTGTGGCACCACATTGTGCACATATGTAACCTGGCACCTTAGATAGCGCCGTGCTGGAGGGGATCATTTGGCGTTTCACGCAGCCCCAGCACTGTGCTGGGGCTGCTCTTAGTCTGTATATATCAAACTGATATATATAAGTCTGTATATACCACTTTTATTTTATTGTCAGAACTATGATATGGTACAGAAGAGGGACATCGAATTATAAGAACAAATGATCTCGTTTGAATGTGAAAGATGATCACTTTGTATTTTATTTCATTTATAAGACATGATCGCGGAGAAAAAAATGATTTGAAGTATGAAAATAACACGATGAAGTAGATAAATTGTAATGCAAGAAAGTGGTACTTATGTGCATATGTTTGTGAAACATTTATTGTGCTTTGAAGAAATGGTAAAAGGACTAAGCTTTTGTTATGATACTACTCAAATGTTTAGGAAGATTCTTGCGTAAGAACATCATCTAATGTCATCACCGGTTGAAGAAAAAAAATGGTTGGAATTACTTTGCGTTAATTTACATTTATTAAATTAAATTTCAAGCAAATAAAATGTGGTTTTATTATGAATTATTTGACGGCCCCAAATGAGGGGTGTGGAATGGAAGTAGAACTCTGCAATTATAAATTAATGGAGTAGTACATATTTAAAAAAAATAAAAATTGACATCTTATTTTTTATGAAATAAGAATTTTAAAAAGGAATCAAATACTATTTTTTATAAATATACCTTCCAACATAAAATCATATCCCTAAACCACCTAAAAACAAACCTAAATCCTGCTAAAATTGCTTTGATATTGATATTTATATGATCGAACTTAAAAACGAAACCAATTTAAATAAGTCAATTAAAGAACACAAATTAATAATAAAATTAAAATAAGGACACACCAAACTGAATAGGTGACTAATTTTCAAACTTTCAATTCAACTCGGTACTTCATTTTATATTTCAAATCAATTGGTGATTAATTTCAAGTATATATGTGTTCAAAATAAATGACTCTTCATATAAAATTATCACATAAAATAAATACTATATACAAAAATATATAATATCTGCATTTGAGGGGGTGAGGAACCATTCCTCCATTAAAACACCTGGCCCCGATTATTTCATACCAATATTTTTATTTAAAAAAAAAAAACTCAATCGAACCAAAGAGAAAAATATTGAAATCCAAGAAATTATTACAAGAAATTAAATTTAAAAGGATCAAATTAGTGGATATGAACTGAATAAATTAATCGTCCTACATTATATAATATAATTCAAGGTAGATATATTTGATACTAATTAAGAATGTGTATGAATAATTAGTGAAAAAGATCCAAAAAGAAGGCTATTATTTACACATAATTTAAGCATTAATTAGTGCAGTGTAAATTTGAAGTTTGTGAAAGTCATGGTTAAGGATGATGATGAAGACTGATCACACTTTCTTTTTTTTTACCTCAATTTCAATGTATGAATCATCATGCTCCTCATCATTACTCCACGATATAATTTCTATGCTGTAATGATTTCATTTCTAGTCTGAAGAGCATATCCACGATTCCAGCATACCTTCTCCTCTCGACCCAACGGTTTCCGGCGCCTTTCCGCCGTGAAAATTGGAGGTAGAGGATAACCCCATCTTGCCGGAGCTGTTCACTGCATTTCTTG